>CM058236.1:6471657-6476657 GCA_030180135.1 Orychophragmus violaceus
ATGAAATTGCGTGTATATTATATAGTTCATGGGATCATATAGTATTGCTAGGATGCATGAAATGAATATAAAGCTATTATGGAAATCTCATGAACTTGTTTGATTTCAGGTGATCATGATAATGATCGGACCTAGGCGCGGACAAGACTTGGGGACGAGTGGTGTTGTTTTTGGGTAGACATTGTTTAGGACCAAGTACTCTATAGCATAATGCAAACTGAACTACATGTATTTGGTACCTTTTGATTATTAATAAAATGTCTATTTTGCCTTAGTCTTTATATGAATGTATTGGAAATCGTTGTAAGTATGAATAAAATGAACTTGAGGTTCTTATGAAACCTCAAGGTGAATATGGTTAAGTAGTGGCAATCCGTTCCGGCCCTATGGCCGGGATAGGCCTTGTCAAGTTGGTATCAGAGCGGAGTTATTTCCTAGGCTGGGGTTAGGGGCTACACCACTCGTCCAAGTCCGAATTGTCCGCATAGAAAGTTAGACTTGCTTAGGACTTGAAGTTTGATTGGATATATATGGAATTGTCTTGTTGAATTTCAGGTTGGAAAAAGCAAGTCCAAGAGGACAAAAGATAAGGACAAGGAGACGTCTGCGACCGGCCACGGCCCGAGAGTCCAGACCACTCCTGTCACGCCAAGGCCAACCGGTCCTGAGGTTGACCTAGCGGCCACTGGGCCCAATGCCACACTGATTCCCGACGGGACTAGGGTTGAACAACCGCACGTCCAAACCGGGAACGATGAGCATATGGGTGAGTCTTCATCTCATGCGGCTCGAGATGAGACCGGCCATGAGATGGAGGACGCCACAGGTGGTGGTGATGGTGAGCCTTTTACAGCAGTCCCGAACATCGGTCAGATGTGGACTATGTTAAAGGACGTGATGGGCCAGCTCACGGTACTGAACCAGAGTCTTTCTGGTCAGAAACCGGCTGAGGGTGAGCCTCGGACCGTGGTTCCTGAAACCGCGAGTCTGAGTGATGATGACTCGGACGTAGTAGTGGTAGAGTCACCGAACCCTAAAAAGGTTCGAAAGGTGGACTACCTCAACGTTCTAGGTCACATCACCAAGTTGGGCACAAAACACTTCAAGGGAAGTGCTGACCCACTTGAGGCTGATGAATGGAGGTCACGGCTTGTCCGGAACTTCCGTTCTACCCGTTGCCCTGAAGATTACCGTAAGGACATAGCGACCCACTTCCTGGAAGGGGACGCTCACAACTGGTGGCTGTCAGTGGACAGACGCACCAAGGGCCTCATCAACTCCTTCGAGGAGTTTGAGGTAGAGTTCAACCGGAAGTACTTCCCGGCAGAGGCCTGGGATCGTATGGAAGGTAGATACTTGGGCTTGGTCCAGGGCCGCAGGTCGGTCCGTGAGTATGAGGCCGAGTTCGACCGTCTCAGACGTTACGTGGGACGGGATGTTGAGGACGAGCCGGCACAGGTGCGTCGCTTCCTTCGCGGCCTGCGAGTGGAGTTACGTACCCATTGCTCGGTTTGTACCTACAACAGTGTTTCCGAGCTAGTCGAGAGGGCAGCTACGGTGGAAGCCAATTTGGCTGAGGAGAACCGCGTTGGCTCAAAGGACAAGGTGTCCAGTCAACCCGGGAAGGACCTAAAGAGGAAGAGAGATCAGACGGCTGATGCTCCCTCCTCTGACCGCGCCAGATGTGCCACATGTGGCAAACGACACTTGGGAAAGTGTTGGAAAGCCGATGTTGCATGCGCGAAGTGTGGCGGCAAGGACCACGAGTCACGGAGCTGTCCACAGAACAAGGGGCGTGAAGAGGTGACCGAGAGACCAGTGACATGCTATTTCTGCGGCCAAGCTGGGCACTACATCCGTGAGTGTCCCAAGCGCCAAGATGGAAAGCAAAGGGCGCCAGAAGTGAACCGGGGTCAGGGAGACCGCGCGGCTACGGCCAAGGGTCAAGCTGTGAAACCTCGGGTTTACGCACTGGTAAAGGACTCAGAGGAGGCCGGCTCATATGACGCGATTACTGGTACGTTACTGGAACCCTAACCTTCTTCAATATTTGAATAATGCATTGCATCATATTGGGGAAAAAGCGGGATGCGCTTACACATTTGAGGGCGATGTGTAGGGACCGTTTTGATAGGCGGTGTAGAAACATTGACCTTGTTTGATTCCGGGGCTACACACAGTTTTGTGAGTCCCGGGATGATTGGGAAAGGCTTGTTCCAAAGTGAACAAGTGGCCGGCCAAGGCATTGTGAATGCCGCCGGTGGGCAAGTAATGCCTATGCTAGGATTAGTCAGAGATGTGCCCGTTTCCATTGGGGGCGTGAGCATGCCGGCTGACCTAGTGGTGGTCCAACTCAACCATCACGAAGTGATCTTGGGTATGGACTGGCTCGGTCAAAACCGAGCCACCATTGAATGTCACCGAGGAAGGGTGAAGTTCGAGAAACCTGAGGGTAAGGTTGTGTTCCAAGGAATACGGCCAACCTCGGGAAGCTTGGTCGTCTCTGCTATCCAAGCAGAGAAGATGTTGGCTAAGGGATGTGAAGCATACTTAGCCACTATCACGATCAAGGAAGTAGGGCCGGAGGCTAAGGTTGGGGAAATCCCAGTGGTTAAGGACTTTGAGGACGTTTTTAGACCATTAGAAGGCTTACCGCCTGACCGGTCTGATCCGTTCGTCATTGAACTTGAACCCGGAACGAAACCCTTATCCAAGGCGCCATATAGAATGGCCCCAGCCGAGATGGCCGAGTTGAAGAAGCAGTTAGAAGAACTGCTAGACAAAGGCTTTATTAGGCCGAGCAGTTCTCCTTGGGGAGCGCCTGTCCTATTCGTCAAGAAGAAGGACGGGAGCCTCCGCTTGTGCATAGACTACCGAGGCATCAACCGGGTTACTGTCAAGAACAAGTACCCATTGCCTCGGATAGACGAGTTGTTAGACCAACTCAAGGGTTCGACCGTATTCTCCAAGATCGACCTCGCTTCGGGATACCATCAAATCCCGATAGCACCAGAGGACGTGAGGAAGACCGCGTTCCGAACTCGGTATGGACACTACGAGTTTGTAGTCATGCCGTTTGGTCTGACAAATGCACCAGCCGCGTTCATGAAGATGATGAACGGTGTCTTCCGGGAATGGTTAGACAGTTTTGTCATCATATTCATTGATGACATACTTGTTTACTCCAAGAACCCTAGAGAACATCGGGAACATCTTAGGATCGTGTTGGAGAAGCTGCGGGAACAGAAGCTCTACGCCAAGCTAAGTAAATGTAGCTTCTGGCAAGAGCGGATTGGCTTCCTAGGACACATAGTGTCGGCGGAAGGAGTGGCAGTTGATCCGGAGAAGATCCGGTCAATTGAGGATTGGCCAAGACCGAGAAACGCGACTGAGGTCCGAAGCTTTCTAGGTCTGGCCGGCTATTACAGACGTTTTGTCCAAGGGTTTGCAAGTATGGCCAAGGCCATGACAAAGCTGACCGGGAAAAACGTGAAGTTTGAGTGGACTGATGCCGCGGAGAAGAGTTTTAAGGAACTCAAGGAGATGTTGACTAAGGCACCAGTTCTGACCCAACCCCAAGATGATGTGCCTTACGTGGTCTACACGGATGCGTCAATCAATGGGTTGGGATGTGTGTTGATGCAAGAAGGGAAAGTGATTGCATATGCTTCAAGGCAATTAAGGAAACATGAAGGGAACTATCCCACACATGACCTTGAGATGGCCGCTGTAGTCTTTGCACTTAAGATCTGGAGATCTTATCTCTACGGAGCGAAAGTGCAACTATTTACAGACCATAAGAGCCTGAAGTATGTGTTCACCCAACCTGAGCTCAACCTTCGTCAAAGGAGATGGATGGAACTAGTGGCCGATTACGATCTGGACATTACTTACCATCCGGGGAAGGCCAACCTCGTGGCCGACGCCTTAAGTAGGAAAAGGACCGAGGTGGCCAGTGAACGGGATGCGGAGACCTTGGTCGGAATGGTCCGTTCCTTGCGTCTCAATGCATTGACCGTGGGGGAAGAGCCAATTGGCTTAGGGGCAGCGGACCAAGCAGATATTCTGACTAAGGTCCGGCTTGCTCAGAAAGATGATGAGGAGTTGGTGAAAGCCGCAGAGAACAACCATACGGAATACCAAATCTCCAACAATGGGACGATTGTGGTAAATGGCCGGGTTTGTGTGCCAAACGTATGGGAACTGAAGGAAGTCATCTTACGAGAGGCTCATCAGTCTAAGTTCTCCATTCATCCTGGCCAAACCAAGATGTACCATGACCTCAAACGGTACTATCATTGGGTTGGGATGAAGCGTGATGTAGCTGATTGGGTGGCTAAGTGCCCAACCTGTCAGCTAATCAAGGCTGAACGCCAAGTCCCGAGTGGTCTACTCCAAAGTCTTCCCATTCCGGAATGGAAATGGGATAACATAGCTATGGACTTTGTGACCGGTTTGCCTACGACCCGGAACAGGCGAGATGCCATTTGGGTCGTGGTAGATAGGCTCACGAAATCCGCCCACTTCTTGGCCATCAAGAAGACGGACGGAGTGGGGAAGTTGGCCGAGACATACATTGATGAGATCGTGAGACTTCATGGGATCCCATCAAGTATAGTTTCAGACCGGGACGGCCGGTTTACTTCTTATTTCTGGCAAGCCTTCCAGAAGGCCCTGGGAACGAGAGTGAACATGAGTACGGCTTACCATCCCCAGACGGACGGTCAATCCGAAAGGACCATACAAACCCTAGAAGACATGCTAAGGGCGTGTGTTCTTGAATGGGGCGACTCATGGGAGAAGTTTCTACCCTTGACCGAGTTTGCGTATAACAACAGTTATCACACAAGCATCGGAATGTCGCCTTATGAGGCTTTGTATGGGCGGCCTTGTCGAACTCCACTAAGTTGGAGAGTCAAGCATAGTTGGACCGGACATAATAGAGGAAACCACGGAACGAATCCGATTCCTCAAGGCCAAAATGAAAGAGGCTCAAGACC
>CM058236.1:6514157-6516657 GCA_030180135.1 Orychophragmus violaceus
TATTTTGGGTCATGGAACCCTTGTTACGGCCATACGGAACCTACCCGCGGTGCATAGGATGGGTTTTTCGGGTCAGTTTTTTTTGCCCCGTTTCCTCCACCACACCTCCTTACTGTCCATATGAGAGGTTTTGGTCGCGGTACTTTCGAAAAAACTCGACCCGATTCTTCCCGGGCCATGAACACTTGGTTTTTCATGCACCGCGACTGTCCCACGGTGCATAGGATCAGTCCGCGATCAGTTTATCCTATCCCGTCAGTTTTTTTTGCCCCGTTTCCTCCACCACACCTCCTTAATGTCCATATGAGAGGTTTTGGTCGCGGTACTTTCGAAAAAACTCGACCCGATTCTTCCCGGGCCATGAACACTTGGTTTTTCATGCACCGCGACAGTCCCACGGTGCATAGGATCAGTCCGCGATCAGTTTATCCTATCCCGTCAGTTTTTTTTGCCCCGTTTCCTCCACCACACCTCCTTAATGTCCATATGAGAGGTTTTGGTCGCGGTACTTTCGAAAAAACTCGACCCGATTCTTCCCGGGCCATGAACACTTGGTTTTCATGCACCGCGACTGTCCCACGGTGCATAGGATCAGTCCGCGATCAGTTTATCCTATCCCGTCAGTTTTTTTTGCCCCGTTTCCTCCACCACACCTCCTTACTGTCCATATGAGAGGTTTTGGTCGCGGTACTTTCGAAAAAACTCGACCCGATTCTTCCCGGGCCATGAACACTTGGTTTTTCATGCACCGCGACTGTCCCACGGTGCATAGGATCAGTCCGCGATCAGTTTATCCTATCCCGTCAGTTTTTTTTGCCCCGTTTCCTCCACCACACCTCCTTAATGTCCATATGAGAGGTTTTGGTCGCGGTACTTTCGAAAAAACTCGACCCGATTCTTCCCGGGCCATGAACACTTGGTTTTTCATGCACCGCGACAGTCCCACGGTGCATAGGATCAGTCCGCGATCAGTTTATCCTATCCCGTCAGTTTTTTTTGCCCCGTTTCCTCCACCACACCTCCTTAATGTCCATATGAGAGGTTTTGGTCGCGGTACTTTCGAAAAAACTCGACCCGATTCTTCCCGGGCCATGAACACTTGGTTTTTCATGCACCGCGACTGTCCCACGGTGCATAGGATCAGTCCGCGATCAGTTTATCCTATCCCGTCAGTTTTTTTTGCCCCGTTTCCTCCACCACACCTCCTTAATGTCCATATGAGAGGTTTTGGTCGCGGTACTTTCGAAAAAACTCGACCCGATTCTTCCCGGGCCATGAACACTTGGTTTTTCATGCACCGCGACTGTCCCACGGTGCATAGGATCAGTCCGCGATCAGTTTATCCTATCCCGTCAGTTTTTTTTGCCCCGTTTCCTCCACCACACCTCCTTAATGTCCATATGAGAGGTTTTGGTCGCGGTACTTTCGAAAAAACTCGACCCGATTCTTCCCGGGCCATGAACACTTGGTTTTTCATGCACCGCGACTGTCCCACGGTGCATAGGATCAGTCCGCGATCAGTTTATCCTATCCCGTCAGTTTTTTTTGCCCCGTTTCCTCCACCACACCTCCTTAATGTCCATATGAGAGGTTTTGGTCGCGGTACTTTCGAAAAAACTCGACCCGATTCTTCCCGGGCCATGAACACTTGGTTTTCATGCACCGCGACTGTCCCACGGTGCATAGGATCAGTCCGCGATCAGTTTATCCTATCCCGTCAGTTTTTTTTGCCCCGTTTCCTCCACCACACCTCCTTACTGTCCATATGAGAGGTTTTGGTCGCGGTACTTTCGAAAAAACTCGACCCGATTCTTCCCGGGCCATGAACACTTGGTTTTTCATGCACCGCGACTGTCCCACGGTGCATAGGATCAGTCCGCGATCAGTTTATCCTATCCCGTCAGTTTTTTTTGCCCCGTTTCCTCCACCACACCTCCTTACTGTCCATATGAGAGGTTTTGGTCGCGGTACTTTCGAAAAAACTCGACCCGATTCTTCCCGGGCCATGAACACTTGGTTTTTCATGCACCGCGACTGTCCCACGGTGCATAGGATCAGTCCGCGATCAGTTTATCCTATCCCGTCAGTTTTTTTTGCCCCGTTTCCTCCACCACACCTCCTTACTGTCCATATGAGAGGTTTTGGTCGCGGTACTTTCGAAAAAACTCGACCCGATTCTTCCCGGGCCATGAACACTTGGTTTTTCATGCACCGCGACTGTCCCACGGTGCATAGGATGAACACTTGGTTTTCATGCACCGCGACTGTCCCACGGTGCATAGGATCAGTCCGCGATCAGTTTATCCTATCCCGTCAGTGCCCCGTTTCCTCCACCACACCTCCTTACTGTCCATATGAGAGGTTTTGGTCGCGGGTACTTTCGAAAAAAACTCGACCCGATTCTTCCCGGGCCATGAACCTTGGTTTTTTCATGCACCGCGACTGTCCCACGGTGCATAGGATTTTGCCCCGTTTCCTCCACCACACCTCCTTACTGTCC
>CM058236.1:6564157-6566657 GCA_030180135.1 Orychophragmus violaceus
GGTACATCTTGGTTTGGCCAGGATGAATGGAGAACTTAGACTGATGAGCCTCTCGTAAGATGACTTCCTTCAGTTCCCATACGTTTGGCACACAAACCCGGCCATTTACCACAATCGTCCCATTGTTGGAGATTTGGTATTCCGTATGGTTGTTCTCTGCGGCTTTCACCAACTCCTCATCATCTTTCTGAGCAAGCCGGACCTTAGTCAGAATATCTGCTTGGTCCGCTGCCCCTAAGCCAATTGGCTCTTCCCCCACGGTCAATGCATTGAGACGCAAGGAACGGACCATTCCGACCAAGGTCTCCGCATCCCGTTCACTGGCCACCTCGGTCCTTTTCCTACTTAAGGCGTCGGCCACGAGGTTGGCCTTCCCCGGATGGTAAGTAATGTCCAGATCGTAATCGGCCACTAGTTCCATCCATCTCCTTTGACGAAGGTTGAGCTCAGGTTGGGTGAACACATACTTCAGGCTCTTATGGTCTGTAAATAGTTGCACTTTCGCTCCGTAGAGATAAGATCTCCAGATCTTAAGTGCAAAGACTACAGCGGCCATCTCAAGGTCATGTGTGGGATAGTTCCCTTCATGTTTCCTTAATTGCCTTGAAGCATATGCAATCACTTTCCCTTCTTGCATCAACACACATCCCAACCCATTGATTGACGCATCCGTGTAGACCACGTAAGGCACATCATCTTGGGGTTGGGTCAGAACTGGTGCCTTAGTCAACATCTCCTTGAGTTCCTTAAAACTCTTCTCCGCGGCATCAGTCCACTCAAACTTCACGTTTTTCCCGGTCAGCTTTGTCATGGCCTTGGCCATACTTGCAAACCCTTGGACAAAACGTCTGTAATAGCCGGCCAGACCTAGAAAGCTTCGGACCTCAGTCGCGTTTCTCGGTCTTGGCCAATCCTCAATTGACCGGATCTTCTCCGGATCAACTGCCACTCCTTCCGCCGACACTATGTGTCCTAGGAAGCCAATCCGCTCTTGCCAGAAGCTACATTTACTTAGCTTGGCGTAGAGCTTCTGTTCCCGCAGCTTCTCCAACACGATCCTAAGATGTTCCCGATGTTCTCTAGGGTTCTTGGAGTAAACAAGTATGTCATCAATGAATATGATGACAAAACTGTCTAACCATTCCCGGAAGACACCGTTCATCATCTTCATGAACGCGGCTGGTGCATTTGTCAGACCAAACGGCATGACTACAAACTCGTAGTGTCCATACCGAGTTCGGAACGCGGTCTTCCTCACGTCCTCTGGTGCTATCGGGATTTGATGGTATCCCGAAGCGAGGTCGATCTTGGAGAATACGGTCGAACCCTTGAGTTGGTCTAACAACTCGTCTATCCGAGGCAATGGGTACTTGTTCTTGACAGTAACCCGGTTGATGCCTCGGTAGTCTATGCACAAGCGGAGGCTCCCGTCCTTCTTCTTGACGAATAGGACAGGCGCTCCCCAAGGAGAACTGCTCGGCCTAATAAAGCCTTTGTCTAGCAGTTCTTCTAACTGCTTCTTCAACTCGGCCATCTCGGCTGGGGCCATTCTATATGGCGCCTTGGATAAGGGTTTCGTTCCGGGTTCAAGTTCAATGACGAACGGATCAGACCGGTCAGGCGGTAAGCCTTCTAATGGTCTAAAAACGTCCTCAAAGTCCTTAACCACTGGGATTTCCCCAACCTTAGCCTCCGGCCCTACTTCCTTGATCGTGATAGTGGCTAAGTATGCTTCACATCCCTTAGCCAACATCTTCTCTGCTTGGATAGCAGAGACGACCAAGCTTCCCGAGGTTGGCCGTATTCCTTGGAACACAACCTTACCCTCAGGTTTCTCGAACTTCACCCTTCCTCGGTGACATTCAATGGTGGCTCGGTTTTGACCGAGCCAGTCCATACCCAAGATCACTTCGTGATGGTTGAGTTGGACCACCACTAGGTCAGCCGGCATGCTCACGCCCCCAATGGAAACGGGCACATCTCTGACTAATCCTAGCATAGGCATTACTTGCCCACCGGCGGCATTCACAATGCCTTGGCCGGCCACTTGTTCACTTTGGAACAAGCCTTTCCCAATCATCCCGGGACTCACAAAACTGTGTGTAGCCCCGGAATCAAACAAGGTCAATGTTTCTACACCGCCTATCAAAACGGTCCCTACACATCGCCCTCAAATGTGTAAGCGCATCCCGCTTTTTCCCCAATATGATGCAATGCATTATTCAAATATTGAAGAAGGTTAGGGTTCCAGTAACGTACCAGTAATCGCGTCATATGAGCCGGCCTCCTCTGAGTCCTTTACCAGTGCGTAAACCCGAGGTTTCACAGCTTGACCCTTGGCCGTAGCCGCGCGGTCTCCCTGACCCCGGTTCACTTCTGGCGCCCTTTGCTTTCCATCTTGGCGCTTGGGACACTCACGGATGTAGTGCCCAGCTTGGCCGCAGAAATAGCATGTCACTGGTCTCTCGGTCACCTCTTCACGCCCCTTGTTCTGTGGACA
>CM058236.1:6596657-6599157 GCA_030180135.1 Orychophragmus violaceus
GTGGCTTTTTGAGGCACCAAACCTTCATTTGATTCACCAATGACACTCTAAACCCTTCATTGGTATGTATGTGATGTTTCCTTTCAGAAACTTTTGTTTCATTTCAAAGATTTTTGTACTTTTGACCGAGACTTGTTCGCGATGGTGAATCTCGGGTTTTTCGGCCAAAACTTTTGTTAGACTTCTTTTTTCTCACCAATTTCTTCACCAGACCTCTTTTATATACTTTTGAGGAGTTTAGGTCGTGGAATTTTGAAAACAAACGAGCCAATTTTATTTTGGGTCATGGAACCCTTGTTACGGCCATACGGAACCTACCCGCGGTGCATAGGATGGGTTTTTCGGGTCAGTTTTTTTTGCCCCGTTTCCTCCACCACACCTCCTTACTGTCCATATGAGAGGTTTTGGTCGCGGTACTTTCGAAAAAACTCGACCCGATTCTTCCCGGGCCATGAACACTTGGTTTTTCATGCACCGCGACTGTCCCACGGTGCATAGGATCAGTCCGCGATCAGTTTATCCTATCCCGTCAGTTTTTTTTGCCCCGTTTCCTCCACCACACCTCCTTAATGTCCATATGAGAGGTTTTGGTCGCGGTACTTTCGAAAAAACTCGACCCGATTCTTCCCGGGCCATGAACACTTGGTTTTTCATGCACCGCGACAGTCCCACGGTGCATAGGATCAGTCCGCGATCAGTTTATCCTATCCCGTCAGTTTTTTTTGCCCCGTTTCCTCCACCACACCTCCTTAATGTCCATATGAGAGGTTTTGGTCGCGGTACTTTCGAAAAAACTCGACCCGATTCTTCCCGGGCCATGAACACTTGGTTTTCATGCACCGCGACTGTCCCACGGTGCATAGGATCAGTCCGCGATCAGTTTATCCTATCCCGTCAGTTTTTTTTGCCCCGTTTCCTCCACCACACCTCCTTACTGTCCATATGAGAGGTTTTGGTCGCGGTACTTTCGAAAAAACTCGACCCGATTCTTCCCGGGCCATGAACACTTGGTTTTTCATGCACCGCGACTGTCCCACGGTGCATAGGATCAGTCCGCGATCAGTTTATCCTATCCCGTCAGTTTTTTTTGCCCCGTTTCCTCCACCACACCTCCTTAATGTCCATATGAGAGGTTTTGGTCGCGGTACTTTCGAAAAAACTCGACCCGATTCTTCCCGGGCCATGAACACTTGGTTTTTCATGCACCGCGACAGTCCCACGGTGCATAGGATCAGTCCGCGATCAGTTTATCCTATCCCGTCAGTTTTTTTTGCCCCGTTTCCTCCACCACACCTCCTTAATGTCCATATGAGAGGTTTTGGTCGCGGTACTTTCGAAAAAACTCGACCCGATTCTTCCCGGGCCATGAACACTTGGTTTTTCATGCACCGCGACTGTCCCACGGTGCATAGGATCAGTCCGCGATCAGTTTATCCTATCCCGTCAGTTTTTTTTGCCCCGTTTCCTCCACCACACCTCCTTAATGTCCATATGAGAGGTTTTGGTCGCGGTACTTTCGAAAAAACTCGACCCGATTCTTCCCGGGCCATGAACACTTGGTTTTTCATGCACCGCGACTGTCCCACGGTGCATAGGATCAGTCCGCGATCAGTTTATCCTATCCCGTCAGTTTTTTTTGCCCCGTTTCCTCCACCACACCTCCTTAATGTCCATATGAGAGGTTTTGGTCGCGGTACTTTCGAAAAAACTCGACCCGATTCTTCCCGGGCCATGAACACTTGGTTTTTCATGCACCGCGACTGTCCCACGGTGCATAGGATCAGTCCGCGATCAGTTTATCCTATCCCGTCAGTTTTTTTTGCCCCGTTTCCTCCACCACACCTCCTTAATGTCCATATGAGAGGTTTTGGTCGCGGTACTTTCGAAAAAACTCGACCCGATTCTTCCCGGGCCATGAACACTTGGTTTTCATGCACCGCGACTGTCCCACGGTGCATAGGATCAGTCCGCGATCAGTTTATCCTATCCCGTCAGTTTTTTTTGCCCCGTTTCCTCCACCACACCTCCTTACTGTCCATATGAGAGGTTTTGGTCGCGGTACTTTCGAAAAAACTCGACCCGATTCTTCCCGGGCCATGAACACTTGGTTTTTCATGCACCGCGACTGTCCCACGGTGCATAGGATCAGTCCGCGATCAGTTTATCCTATCCCGTCAGTTTTTTTTGCCCCGTTTCCTCCACCACACCTCCTTACTGTCCATATGAGAGGTTTTGGTCGCGGTACTTTCGAAAAAACTCGACCCGATTCTTCCCGGGCCATGAACACTTGGTTTTTCATGCACCGCGACTGTCCCACGGTGCATAGGATCAGTCCGCGATCAGTTTATCCTATCCCGTCAGTTTTTTTTGCCCCGTTTCCTCCACCACACCTCCTTACTGTCCATATGAGAGGTTTTGGTCGCGGTACTTTCGAAAAAACTCGACCCGATTCTTCCCGGGCCATGAACACTTGGTTTTTCATGCACCGCGACTGTCCCAC
>CM058236.1:6655356-7067031 GCA_030180135.1 Orychophragmus violaceus
GTTCTTAGTACGTTTGGCCTCAGGAAAAAATTTCAACCATGAAATAGAGAAATAAGAAAGCACATAAGAGTTTTTTTTTAACATGAAGGCACATAAGAGTTTCATGGATAAAGTATACATACATGAGATACATAGGGATACAAACCAGAGATTGCGTAGGCATGTTGACAATCTAAATCTTCATTGGTACAATATTATGTTTCACGCCCGTGAAACATTGTGTTGTTTTTCTGTTTGATAGTATTCTTTCAAGACACTATTATGAAATCTAAAACTGTAAGAGTGAAAATGTGAAAAAACGTTTGTGACGTATGTTTATATTTTTCAGAAAGAGGAAAGTGGATCTTTTCATTCTATAGGAAATTTTAATCGTGGGCAGTGGGGGGTATATATTTATTCACATTTATGATTTTTTTTCTTGAGATCTTAGTAACTTCTCAATAGTGGAGGAGGTGGGAAGTTAGAAAATTTAGAGATTTATGTTTTGGCAGTTCATAAACCAGATGAGATCTTTTTGCTAAGAAAAACTATTTATTTACTTATTTTAATTGTTTTCTGCAACTGAATAGTATTGTGATTGGTCAGTTTTTTAACCATTATGTTGATATTTTTTTGTGAAACACTTGCCATGTGTTAGATTTTGATTGGATATGTAACTTGTCCTTTATAAATGATTTATTAAATATCGTCTGATTTTTTTTTGTAGAAAATAAAATTATAAAAATGAAAATTTGACACATCGGCACAAATGAAGAAGCTCTCTCATTTTCTCTTTTATATAATAAAGATTGTACATATTAATGAAAGATGATGTATGAGATCTAATAAATGACATATATCTACTTCAAACTTAATTATATACATTCATATATAACATATACATAAAATTCATATAAACTATCTATATGTTCATAGATTCATAGAAATCTATGTAATTTTATAATTATATGTAATTTGCAATTTTATGTAATTTTATAATGTCATTTAACTTTTATTTATTAAGTTGTCTATAATACTTTTTTTTTAATTTGTACTTTATAGCTAACTATGAAAGTAGTATTATATTTACTACTTAATATTAATTGTAGACATCATAATATAATTATATATTTTTATAAATAAAAAGTTGAAATTTACTCTTGAAATAAAACACCCTCAAATCTTAAATTTTACTTTTTGGCTTTAAATATCTTCAAACCTCAAACCTGAAATATTTTTTTATCTCGAAAACCATGATCATCTATTTTGGAAAAGAAGATTATGATCCATCAAATGGCCTGCAAGTCTAAAAATGAAGGAATCATTCACCAAGGTAGAACTTCTAGAAATCAAAGAAAAGAAAATTAAAAATGTTATGAGGTTGATTAATTACGTTTGTAGTTTTATGTTTTTGGTTGTAAAATTTAGGTTGTAGGTTTATTGGCTGTAGTTCTGACTTTTTAAAACCAAAGTCTGATTGGTGAATATCAATTGTGCTGTAGATTTTTATTCTTTAATTTGTTCTAAATTAGATAAATATTTGTTAAAACTTTGTAGCAATATCTAGATAATATAATGTGTAAAATGTACACATTGCAATATAATTTGCATAAGAAATGGTAAATGTCTATGCTTTAACAAAAAAATCAGTTATGTAATTCTATATATATTATATATACATATGATATATACAAACATACAATATGAATAGTATTATATAGCATGTGTATACGAATGATGGCATAAAAATATTTTTTGTTATACATATATTTTTAAAACAAAATTTGATGAAATGTTTTTTTTTTGTTTTACATATTTCATCAAGAAATATTATTTCTCCCCAAAATTGTATATGTCATTCATATGTATATATTTATATACACACACGTAATGGAGAGAGATTATATAAAAAAGTTTTATTTACTTTTTTTGTAACTGAATCAAAAATATTATAAAGCACAATTTTTGGGAAGAGAAAGCAGACAGTTTTTTTTATGCGTTTGGAAGAAAGACACGTTACTCATTTTTTTTCTTTTAGTGTGAGACAACACTTTTTCACTTTTCCAGGATTCCTTTTTGCATTTTTATTTTATTTTGGTAAACAAATAAAAATCAAAATTTCAGAAAGAGGAAAGTGGATCTTTTCATTCTATAGGAAGTTTTAATCGTGGGCAGTGGGGGTATATATTTATTTATTTTTATGATTTTTTTTTCTTGAGATCTTAGTAACTTCTCAATAGTGGAGGAAGTGGGAAGTTAGAAAATTTAGGGATTTATGTTTTGGCGGTTCATAAATGAGATGAGATGTTTTTGCTAAGAAAAGCTATTTATTTATTTATTTTAATTGTTTTATGCAACTGAATAATATTGTGATTGGTCAAGTTTTTTAACCATAGTGTTGATATTTTTTTTTGAAACACTTGTCATGTGTTAGATTTTGATTGGATATGTAACTTGTCCTTTATAAATGATTTATTAGATATCGTCTGATTTTGTTTTTAGAAAAATAAAATTATAAAAAATGAAAATTTGACACATCAACACAAATGAAGAAGCTCTCTCACTTTCTTTTTTATATAATAAAGATTGTACATATTAATGAAAGATGATGTATGAGATCTAATAAATGACATATATCTCCTTCAAACTTTATTATATACACTAGTTGTCATCACACCCCGCGCACGCGCGAGGTAGTGTTGCGTTTGTTTTTTCCAAAAAAAAACAATCCAATAATACTGCTATGAATGTCTCAGTTATGTTAATCTGCCTCGAATGTCTCAGTTATATTAATCTGCATGTATCATCTACAATCTTGTATGTGTATCATTTTCTTCAGATTATTATAAATCTGATTAGAGTGTTTTTGCTAGTATCATCTTGACCAGTGTTTCTCATTCCTGCAGCAGTACCATTGATTGTGATTAGCAAAGCATCCCTTAGCTTGCTTATTGTTATCTTCATCGCGTCTTAGCCTTTTAAGTACCTCAGCCTGCAACATGTTAATTGCGTTAAGATACGGAAGTCTACTCTCAATGAGTTTCTTTAAGCTCTTGTTGCTCTCCAAGAGTTTCTCACGCCCGTTTTCTCGAGGACATAATTCTTAGTAGTCAACAACTCTTTCCTCAACATGTCACCAAGTCCTCTTCTGTTCTCTGAGACAAGTTGTTAGTCGTAGTGTTTGGTAATGAGAATGTCTACATTGGCTAACACCATCTCTATAAGGTCAATGGTAGACTGAAAAAACGGCAATTTTTAGCTCTGAGTTGTCCTAGTTAGCGGAGCTCTTTCTTCACGCTGGTATGCTTCCTATGTTGAGGTAACCGAGTTTGGCTTTTGGTGTTGCCTCACAGAAATATGAGATAAACTCTGCGTTTTCATAGACTATGCCTCTGTAGTTTTGGGAACTGAGTTTTGAGATCTCTTCCATTAGATGTCTCTATTTTTCCTCTCATGGTGGTTGAGGCTTTAAGTTAGCGAGCAGAACTGCCTTTGTGTATACCTCTAGCTGCCTAACAGCCGTTTGTGGTGTCCCAGACTTGCCTTGCACCATCTGACCTTACTCGGTCGAACACAAAGTGTCGTGGCAAAACCAAAGGCACTCATTAAGATTGCCTAAAAAACTACGACTTAAGCGATAGTTGGACAGGTAGCGTAGCCAAATTACCTGGAGATGCTAAAGCTAGATTTTACAGAAGTTTAGTATGAATAGCAATGTCTGGAGAACTCTAGCTACGACCAGAAGAAGATCTAAACTAAGTAAAATAGAGGAAGAAGAAGAAGAGGAAGAAGAAGAGAGAAGTGAGAATGCACCAGATTCTCACGAGGTTAATTACCAGCACACCCTTTATGAAATTTTAATGAAAAGTAAGTCCCACATCGGTAGTTGAAAAAATAATTAACTAATATATATAGGGTAAGATAAGAAGAGAATGAATATAGAAGAAGAACATAGAGAGAGAGAGAGCAAGAGAAAGAGAGAGCGAGAGAGCGAGATAGAGCGAGAATTCTAGCTACGACCAGAAGAGGAAGAAGCGGAAGAGTATGAATAGCAATGGCTGGAGAACTCTAGCTACGACCAGAAGAAGAGGAACAAGAATAGAGAAGTGAGAATGCACCAGATTCTGACGAGGTTAATTACCAACATACCCTTAATAAAATTTTAATGAAAAGTAAGTCCCACATCGGTAGTTGGAAAAATAATTAACTAATATATATAGGGTAAGATAAGAAGAGAATGAATATATATAGAGAAGACGAAGAATAAGGAAAAGCCAAGAAGAAGCATATGCGGAGGAGGGAAATAACAAAGAGTGAGGCACGAAGAAGAAGAGCGAGATGGAGAGAAGTTTTGTGACTCTTTAGCCCCAAATAATAACAAAATAGTCATGGCATTTGATTTAAAAAATCATAGTTTATTCGTTGTTATTTATGGCTAGTAAATTATACCACAAACTTGTTTGACTACTTTGTGGCTATCCGGCATTTTTCTTGTAGTGACATGTATTTCGGCTTGCACAAAATCCATTCAGAATAAATATCCATATTATTTCGTCCCAAACATATATACCTAAATGATTTTCGTTAAACCCAAACCAGACCAAACCAAGTTGAACCAAACCATATTAAAATGGCTTTAATTATTAATTTACATTTTAGAACAAAATAGAATAATAATTTTGTTACATTTTTCATTATTGAGAAACATATATTTTTCATATAACAATAAACCAATAAAACTAAACAAAAATTAAAAATTAAAAATCTAGTCTTATATGTGATAATAGAGATATTAAGAACTAACTATAACTTTTGTTGTTTTCTGTTTTTTCTTCTCTTCAAATGAAGGTGTAGCCTACAGATAGACTCTCTCTCCGGTATTTAAATGAGTTGAAAACAAATGTACATATCCATGTAAGTGTCCAAGAAAATGTATTTTAATTTTACATAGTAGATAGACCGAACATGAAACGTGTTATCGTACCAAGTCCATCTTTTTACCCTTTGACGACAAGGCATTGGACAAAATTTTGTTGCTGATCTTGAGATTCAATATTTTTAGTTTTTAATTATACTAATTTTATGTTTATATATACCTTTTCAGAAAAATAAAATGGTGTACTAATAATATACATCACTATTACATAGTTTTCTAGTCTATTTGAGTTTTTTATGATAAATTTAAAACCGGCAGACTAGTAACTCCTAGTAATTTTTTTTTGTCAAAGTCTCCTAGTAATTTTTTTTTTTGTCAACGTCTCCTAGTAATTTATAAAGCTTTGTAACATGCAAATCCACTATTAAAAATAATGTACCTTCACGAAGGGTTTAACCTTTGTAAGAAAAAGAGGCAAGGAATCTCGTAAATCTTCAAGAAAGAATAACTCCTTTTTGGACAAAGAGTCAGAAGGCAACTTGGCATCCAAATACAGTGCAAACTCTCACTTTTTTGGTAAATTATATATGATAAATAACCTTCACAAGTTCGAGAAGAAGGAAAAAAACCATTGGAAGAGGGAAGATCAGATTTCAAGATCGACGAGGTGCAATGAGTATGATTAGTGATTCAACGTTCCCGGTTCACCCCAGTTTGGAGAACTTGAACTCTCCCATTCTCTCTAAGATTTGTGCATGGGGGGTAATGTTAGGGCTAATTGCGGTTTCATTGATCGCCATGGCTTATGCTTGCTATTACCATCAAAAAGCTTCGAATCCAAGCACTGGAGAGCAAGAGAAACAAAGAAAGAATGAAGTGTTAAAGCCACTAGACATGGAACCAAAGATTGTTGTCATAATGGCCGGTAATGAAAACCCTACCTTCTTTGCCAAGCCAAGCAAGATCAATGCATGACCAGATCAAGATCGCTAGATTTGTGTTTTCTCTTTTCTTTCTTCTTAATGCTTTTTAACTGTTTATATTTGAACTTTGGTAAATCTTATACAGTAAAATTAATTGTTAGCTTCCTTTTATAATTAACTAGTATTACACCCGTACTACGTAAGGGTTGAGCTGTGTTTTCACTTTTTTTCTATGCGATTTTCTACTAAACAAATATTTAGTGTTGTATTTGAGCATCAAGGCAAAGAAAACTATTGTATACGGTTATATCATATTTGTCTTCGTCCCTATGTTGTTCCAAATATTTTTTTTATGTAGAAACATTTCTCCAATATTTATTTTCTTTTAGATTTCTTATTTGTTGATAAATAAATAAAAATAAATGATTTATTATAAATAATTATGTTTAGTGTTAAAGATATTTGTATACATATTGTTAAGAATGTAGTGGAAAAAAGTTTAAAATGTTAAAAGCAAGAAAGTATGTGAAAATATTTCGAGGACAAAAAAATTGTGAGAATATTTCAATTTTTTTTTTTAAATAAAATACTAGGTGGGGTGTCCGCACCCTGTGCGGACATAGCGGTATTTTGTTAGAGTAAAAAAAATTAGAAATTATTTTCATTCTGAAATATTTTAGATTCATTAGATTTAGACAACGACAAAATGTATGGTTGAATGACTTTTTAGAGCGACTTATGCTTTTTTGTAGACCATCATAATTTCAAAACCTCGATCATTATATCGCGGAAGCATTATAATTAGCAATCGTCGGAGCTCCATAGCTACTTGTTGCTTGGATTTTTTGGAACATTATTGTCACAATCACTCAAGTCCACCATCTTATTCTTCTTCTTCTTCTTCTTCTTCTTCTTCTTCTTCTTCCTCCTCTTCTTCTTCCGCTTCCGCTTCCTCTTCTTCTTCCGCTTCCTCTTCTTCCTCTTCCTCTTCTTCTTTCGCTTTCTCTTCTTCTTCCTCTTCTTCTTCCTCAATTAAGTTCTATGGGCTTCTAATTTAAGAGAGGATCGACCTTTGACCGTTTGTTCTTTCGAATTCAGTGTAGAACTAACTTCGTCTTGATTCTTTCGAGTCCCGGGATTGGCTCTCCTCTGCCGTTGCAGCCTGGTCTTCCGCCATCGAGGTAACCTCCTTCTCTCTCTCTCTTTTCTTTTTCTTTTTCTTTTTTTCTCTCTCTCTCTCTCTCTCTCTCTCTCTCTCTCTCTCTCTCTCTCTCTCTCTCTCTCTCTCTCTCTCTCTATATCTCTCTCTCTCTCTCTCTCTCTCTCTCTCTCTCTCTCTCTCTCTCTCTCTCTCTCTCTCTCTCTCTCCCGCGCTCCATCTTCTTCTTCCTTTCTCCTACCATGTTCGCCACGCTCTCTCTCTTCTATGTTATTCTTCTCATCTTTTCTCATGTTCTCCCTTCCACCTATGTTCTTCTTCTTCCCACTACAAGAAAAACGGGTATTGATAGCACATGAGGATAGCACGAATTTGGAAATTGCTATTATAGAGGGCATGCACGTTTGGGTACTCTATTACAGCATAAAATTAGTGCTAAGCCATATTTTTAATAAGCGGGAAACCAAAATCGGGTTTTGGAGCCCAATTTCTGCTATCTCTCTATGGGCGCCAAGACTTAGTAAAAATAGAGTGATTTTAGCGCCTAAGTTCATTTAGCTTTAGCGAACAAAAAAAAAACACAGAGCTTGCCAGAAAAAAAATTGTCTTTCCTTCGGAGCCGATCGTTTCCATGCCCTAGGTCTCGTCCTGAGGTAAAATCGTCGAGTATGGCCTTAGAAATACGTAGATGTATTCATCTCGATCTAGTTACAGTAGACATGTTTGTTTAATTAATCGATTTTTGTGTGTATAGATGTATAAGAAAACATGTCTTCGCCCAGCAAACGCAGAGAAATGGATATGATGAAGCTGTAATTTTACTCCTTTTCTCCCTTTCCATTTTGATGTCGGTTTCTTCAATAAAAGTTAATTTCGATTTGAGTTTTTTGTTTTTGGTTTCGGTTGATTGATTCGATCTTGTTTCAGGATGATGAGCGATTATAAAGTGGAGACGATCAACGATGGCATGCAAGAGTTCTTTGTTGAATTCAATGGACCCAAAGACAGTAAGAATCCATCAATCTTGATTTTCCGTATGTTTATCATCATCTTGTCTGCTTTTAATATAGGTCTTTATCAAGAAGGTGTGTGGAAGATAAGAGTTGAGCTTCCAGATGCTTATCCTTACAAATCTCCTCAATGCCTATGTCTCATCAGATGCCCGGATCAATGGTATGGCTCCCAGATCTCTCGTAGTTCGACCACGACTTAAGCCTTTTGAGAGATTGATATCGTCACTTGTTGTTGGATCAGGGAATGCAAGGGGGCATGAATCCTCAGATGTCGCAAAGCCATTATATGGCTGCTCCTTCGGTAGTATTTCAAGGACCACCAGGCAGTGGTGGATTCCAAATGTATCCCCAAGGACGTGGTTTCAACCGTCCACAGATGATGCCAG
Source organism: Orychophragmus violaceus (assembly GCA_030180135.1). NCBI lineage: Eukaryota > Viridiplantae > Streptophyta > Magnoliopsida > Brassicales > Brassicaceae > Orychophragmus > Orychophragmus violaceus. Next base: position 6,663,693 of record CM058236.1, read on the forward strand.
GGTACAACAACACATTCCAACAGGTCCTTCTAAACACTTTACTACTGTTATTTTTGTATACTTGTTACAGTTTCACATAAATATATGTATAGATAGGCTCGTTTGAAAACTTACGGTATGACTGGATGTTCAAATGTAGAGCTCAGTTAAATTTGTCTACTAATCCGTTCTCTTTTGTTTTATACTGTGCAGCAGCCGCAGCCGCCTTTACCGGCAGGCCATCCACCAAACACCAATCAGCAATGATATTACTTTCATTAGTATCCTGACACTATGCAGTGTTTGAGGCTCGTAGATTGCTTGAGAATTACAGATGATTCTCTTAAGCAGGTGTTGGAGTGCAACCCACAAGTAGTTAAGGTGAGCTTTTCTTCATTTACTTTTCAAGTTTATTTGGAACATTAGTTAAGTAAATTCGTAAGCGTTCTGTAGAACTGCTTTGCGGAAGAATTAATCTTTGGAATATTGTTTTGTGGTTGGCAGCTTGGCGTGGTTGGAGGCACAAGGATCAGTATTGAAGGTGTTTTGAGCAACTTGAGTGATCTGAAGTCTGCTGGAAAGCTCCTATGACGAATTGGTGGTGGCATCTTTGGAGTTACTAAAGACCACTATGACAAATTGTTTGACTTGTTGGATAGTTCCACCTCTTTCGATCAGTTTGAATGTGAAGAATTCACTAAAAGTTCTCTTGAGCTTGGAGAAATGAGGTGTTTATTACACTCTTTCCACCATTGAAATTGCAGAGTAGAGGGTAAGAGATTTAGAAACTTCGAGGATATGGCGAATCAACATTTCTTCAAGCCTCTTCTTTCGGGCTTCCACAGCCACTTGGTACTCAATCTCTCTCCCTTCTTTTATATCTTTCTGTCTATTTGAGAAGCTAATTTAGAAAGATGGTTCTGGTTTTGTATATGCATGTTGCCTCGGAAAATTCCTATAGCCTTCTTCTCCAAGCATATAGAAGGAAGAAGTGAGCACAAGACTATGGCGAAGCTGAGATCAGACGTGTCGGAGATAACATGGAAAGTGAAGATAGAAGATGGCCGGAGACTCACTGATGGTTGGAAAGAGTTTGCTCTCGCACATGATCTACAAATTGGTGACATTCTCATTTTCAGACAAGAGATAGACATGGCTTTCCACGTTACACTGTTTGGACCCAGTTGTTGTGGGATTCAACATGGATCGTGTTTAGACGACAAGAACAAGCTCGGTAAGTTGTGTTCTGTATAACTCTGACTTTGAGACTGGCATTTAAGTTGATGTGCTGATTATTCTTGTCTTTTTTTCAGGGAAGATTCAAAGCAAGAAGAAAGTGAAGAAGTATCCAAAAAGAGAAGCAGAGTTTTTTTCACAAGATCCATCTTGTTATGCGTCGATGGTTTCTCCTGCCAGGTCATGGTAAGATCATGATTGACAACAAGCCTGTGATTATCACAAGAATGGTGGCAGGGAATAATGTTATAGAAGGAGATACTGCTATAGAGGAAAAGGAAAAAGATTGTGCCGTAAAGGAGAAACAAGAAGAAGAGCAAGGTCAAAGTCATGGGGAGATCCTGAGAAGCAGTCTCAAGAAGGCGATTTGTGGGAGAAGGGAGAAGAAGCAGGTACAATGGGTGGATTTGATGGGGAAAGAACTTGCTGAGATCCGTGAATTCAAGTCCAGGTTAGTCTGATGCTTTTGTGTCTTTCAATCTGTTGCAGCTTCTTTAGTTCCTTGCTGACTGGCATTTGTCTTATTCCCCATTTTATTTGCAGTGAAGAAGACCAGATCAGATATAATGGCGATAAAAGCTGTGTTTGCGTTATTCTGTGATCAGTTCAGTTTAGTTTCAATGGTGAAAATCAAGAAGCTTGCTCGAGAACTATCCCTGTCCGTCTTGTAATCTTGGCTACAGAGTTCATATACTTAACCATATTCAACTACAACTGCTTTGATATCTCATGAACATATTATTCTCTGGTTCAAAATTTTTGTTTGCAAGCTAAACGTAAATTGGAAAATATAACATAATTTATAAAATACTAAAATGTCTACTAAAAGTCAATTGGAAATTTTTAAAAAAATATAATCCAAACAGGAGTTACTAAGTTTTTTTTAGTATTACATATAAGGGTGTAAGGTTTGAAATTCAGTTTTTTATAAAAAAAAAAATTTATCAATTATCAGTGAATTGTTGTATCATATGTATAATATATAATTTATAAAATATATATTAAAAACAAATTAGAAGTTTTGAAATATTTTATTGAGAGTTTAGAACATTATAATATAAGTTTAGGGTTTAGAGCTTAGGTTTAGGGTATTGGAATATAAGGTTTAGATTCACACTTAAACTTAATTTTTCAATTTGTCATTTAATATAGGAAAAATACCATAAAATTATTAAACATACCAACTTTGAAGTAAAAGATGATAGAAACATACAAAAACTTGATTTTATTTTAGTGTATGTTTAGAGGTTAGGGTATTGGAGAGATTATGATATTTTATTTGTAGATTAGTTTGGAAAATTTAGGATATTGCAATTTATTTCTTTTTATTTATAATTACATTGTTTTAGGGTATAAATAGGGTTTAGGGTAATACTATTTCTTGTAGTTTATAATAAAGTATAAAAACAAAACAATTATTACATATATTACAAGTTCAACTAATATGAATGTTAAAGTCTTTATAAGGTTTAAAATATTGGGGGTTAGTGATTAAGGTTTAGGTTTAGTGTTAGTTATATAAATTTTTTATATAATATAAAAGTAAATGTTTCATAAACATTTGATTTAGAGGTTAGGGTATTGGAGGGTTTATGGTATAAATAGGGCTTATGATAATGAAATACAACTAATTTAGTTGTAGTTTTCTAACTAAGTATAAGATATGAAAATTTATTATTTCATAAACATTATAAGTTATGACATTTTTTAATAACATAATGTATAAAAATAACTGCAAAAGCTATAAAATTAAGAGTTTTTGATTAGAGTCTTTGATTAATTTAGGATATAGAGTTTGAGTCTTTAATTAGTTTTGGATGTATGGTTTGAGTTTTTGATTAGTTAGGGTATAATATTTTCAAACTTTAAACTCAAGCCTTAAACATAAAATTTATAACCTTTAAAACTATAAATGGATAAGATTTACACCACAAACATAAAATAATATAGCAAGTAATATAGCAAAATTTAACACTATAAAAAATTTCAAGTATAACAAATTTAACCTTAACTCTATACCCTAAACACAACCCTAAACCCTAAACTTCTAAACTCCCAATAATATACACTAAAATTTTAAACATCAAACAATATAACAAAAAATTAATATTTATTAAAAATTTCAAGAATAAATTTAGAAACATAAAACTGGAAAAGAAAAAAATTAGAAACATATAAGAATAATTTTTCATTAATAATATAAAGAAAGTATTTAGCTTTCTAAAAGAGAGATAAAAAATAAATAAACTTTTTGAAAGGAAAAATAAAAAATTGTGTTTGAGAGCCAATTTGTGCTAAATATTTTGATTTTAGAGTCCAATTTTTTTGGTTATCCCGGCAAAATTTTTGCCTTCTCTTCTCCAAACCCCTAATTTCCTAAAAAAAGTTCTAAGTATCAGATTTTTCCATTTCTTCGACCTGTTTCTTATTCGTAAGCTATGGATTCTCCGATGACAGGTTTTGCCAGACTCTTCTTATTCCTCCATTTCTTCGACCTGTTTCACTACCTCTAGCTATTTCTTCCATCGTCATCTATCCTTATCTCTCAAAATCAAAGAAAAATTTCCCACAAACCCTAAATCGATCCTCCGATGACCGGTTGAAGAGAAGAAACCAAGAGTTGCGCCTGTTGCTGGAGGAAGAGGAAGAGGTCGAGGGCGAGGTGGTCGGTCGGTCGAACCCTTTTGCTAATTTGGTAGGTTGTATCTACTTGTTTCTCAGTTACTTGGTTCCTCAATTCTTCGTTATGTGGAGTGAATCCCTAGGAGTTACCAGAGCTTAAGGGAAGGGAGAAACTAGGAGAGACGCCGCTATTTATTCTTGTAAGCTCCGATGCTGCTTAACAAGAAACCACATAAAGGAAATGGATATATCAAGATGTTTATTTTTCAATTGGATGGTGAGCGTTTACTTGGGATTTGATGATCCTTTGTTGTTTTCAGACAAGAAAATTGGCATTGTGCTTGGTTTACCCAGGAATTTATAGTTTGTGTTTTACTATAGTACGCAAGACTGATCCGAAACTATCGGTTTGCAGGTACTATTGCATTTCTCAGAAGCATCTCACTGGAAGCCGTTTGACTTGGTGTTCACTTGGCAGCGGGGGCTCATGATATTTTGTTGAGAGCAGAATATATATTTGCAAGTGCACCATCATCGCCACAGCCCCAAGGCAAAACGAAGACGAATGTTAGACATAATCAGCCTAGAAACGCTAAGCAAGGCATGCGTCAGGTGAGTGTAAAGGGAAATACATGTCTTAATGTTTAAATCTTGATCTGTGTTTCGATCTTAATGTTTATTTGCTCCTCTGGATTGGATACTTCAACAGGAATCATGTTTCAGGACATAACGACGCTTCTTCTCGACACTGAGGCCTTTAAGCACTGAGGCCTTTAAGGATACAATTGATATTTTTGTTGAAAGATACAAAGGGAAAGGCATATATGTTGTTGCAGGTAACTCTTTCATAGATATAACTTACAGGTCTGTTTTGAATGAGCATCTATTTGCCTTACTGTGACGAGTTGATTCCTTTTGTAGTTTTGTATATAATGAATTGGTGGAAAATGGCTTGTAAAATTGTTGTGGTGAAATGCTGCAGGTGTTGAAGCAAGAGGTTTCATATTTGGCCTCCTATTGCGTTGGCTATTGGTGCGAAATTTGTTCCCATGAGGAAGCCCAATAAGTTGCCTGGTATGTTATTCTTTCCTCTAGTGACTTGCTGTTTTGATATCGAGTTACTTCAAAGGTCCTCTTAATATGGTCGATAACATGGGAGGTTGTTTATTAAAGGGCTTCTTGCTTCAAGTTTACGACTTGATCAAAGTGACTTCTATCTATATCTTCTACTCGTTTGGTAGTTCATATATCTTTTTGGTAACTTGCAGTAGCCTAAGTGATTGTTTGTTTTCTGTTATATATCGATGGATCTTGACCAATTACGAGAAAGTTGTTTGTTAAGTCAATTTTGGTTTGATAAACAGGGAAGGTAATATCGGAGGAGTATTCGTTGGAGTATGGAACAGATAAGATAGAGATGCATGTAGGTGCGGTAGAGCCTGGAGAGCGTGCTATCATCATAGATGACCTCATTGCCACTGGTGGGACTCTCTCTGCTGCAATCCGATTAGCTGATGCAAAGGATCAACATATCGAGGATGGAATAGACCAAGTAGAAGCAACTCTTAAATTTTGAAGAAATGATAGGAACAATGTTAGAAATATGTTAGGAATTTCTTGATATGTATTTTTTATTATGTTTGTGTAAAACATGTTTTAAGCTATTAATAAAAATATCAAAATTTAAATATAATTGTTTTTATAAAAATTTAATTGATTTTTAAATAATAATTCATAAATAATTTAAAATAATACTATATAATAAAATTTTAATGGCTCTCATTAATATTAAACATAGCAAAAAATAAAAGTGTTCATAAAATATACAATAACCATAAAAATTGGCTATAATAAATAATAATATAACAACTATAAAACGCTAATATAAAGTATAATACAACTCTAAACACTACAAGAAAACTGGGATATAAAGACTACGGTTTGCGACTGAAATTTTAGTCGCAAAATCAGAGACTAATATGCGACTGATTTGCGATTCATTAAAGACGATCTAGAAACAGTCGCGAATCAGTCGCTAATAAGCCACTAAATTTATTCAGTCGCAAAACTGTCGTCATATCGCGACCAATAAGCGACTAAACGCTAGTCATAAAGGTTTGGTCGCATATCAGTCGCAATATTGCGACTGATATGCGACTAAACCTTTACGACTAACGTTTAGTCGCTTATTGGTCGTAAAAAGTAGTTATACACACATTCCTTATGCTTATGCGAGTAGTTGTACCAATTTTTTAGGACACACACATTTTAGTTGTTGTGTAGTCGCAAAATAAGTTTATATATATCTCAAATCAATCGTTGAACCATATCATTTTACTACAAGACTCATATAAAAAAAAGAAAGAAACGAAAAAAAGCTCAGAAAAAAAAAGAAACGAAAAAGTGTTTCTTAATAAAATGTCGGGTTATTACAATCATCGGGAATGGATGTATAAGAGGATAGATCCGGAGACGCAAAATTTTACGGCGGAGTACGAAATGGGGGTCGAGCAATTCATCGGTTTTGCAAGTAACCAACCATTTGCGCTAAGTAATCAAGGTAGGTTTTTCTGCCCTTGTAAGTTTTGCAAAAATGAGAAAGTTATTCCAAGGGATAAAATTTGGCATCATCTGTTAAGTAGAGGGTTTATGGAAGACTATTATATTTGGTATAAGCATGGGGAAGAAATTGATGCGGCTTTAGGACCAAGTTATGTTAATATGTCGCATTTGGATAATGTCGAAGAAGATAGATATGTGGATATGGTGAATGATGCGTTTCGCGATAACGTGAGTTTTGATAACTATCATCATGATGATAGTTATCAGAATGTAGAAGAACCGGTACGTAACCATTCCAAAAAATTCTACGACTTGTTAGAAGGGGCGAAAACTCCATTATACGATGGTTGTCGAGAAGGTCACTCTCAATTATCTTTAGCTGCTCGGGTCCTGCAAAACAAGACGGACTACAATATGACTGAAAAGTGTGTGGATTCATGGTGCGAGGTGTTGACAGAGTATTTACCAGACGGAAACCAATCAACCGGCTCCCACTATGAGACCCAGAAGTTGATGCGCAACTTAGGTCTCCCGTATCATATAATTGATGTTTGTTATTACAATTGTATGATCTTCTGGAAAGAGGATGCAGAGTGGGATAAATGTCGATTTTGTGCCGCACCAAGATGGAAGCCCAACGAAGGCAAACGTACCAAAATACCATATAGTCGTATGTGGTATCTACCTATTACTGACAGATTGAAGAGAATGTATCAAAGCGAGAGGACTGCAGCGGAAATGAGATGGCATGCTGAGCACCAAGCAAAGGAAGGAGAGATGTCTCATCCATCTGATGCGGCAGAGTGGAAAAATTTTCAAGCCTTGCATCCCCGCTTTGCCGAAGAACCTCGAAATGTATATCTTGGATTATGTACAGATGGGTTCAATCCATTTGGCATGACTCGCAATCATTCGTTGTGGCCGGTGATACTGACTCCATATAACTTGCCCCCTTGGATGTGCATGAACACAGAATACTTGTTTCTTACAATCCTAAATGAAGGGCCAAATCATCCGCGAGCTAGTCTTGATATCTTCCTCCGACCTCTTATTGAGGAGTTAAAAGAGATGTGGTCTACTGGAGTCGATGCATACGACGTATCCTTGCAACAAAATTTTAATCTGAAAGCAGTGTTGATGTGGACGATAAGCGACTTTCCGGCGTATGGTATGTTATTGGGATGGACGACACATGGTAAGTTATCTTGTCCAATTTGCATGGAGGATACAAAGTCATTTTATCTACCGAATGGAAGGAAGACATGTTGGTTTGATTGTCACCGTAGATTTCTTCCGCGTAGACATCCCCTAAGGAAGAATAAAAAGGACTTCTTGAAGGGAAAACACGCTGTGAATGAGTATCCACCTCAGTCTTACACCGGGAAGCAAGTTTATTATGAAAGGTTGTATAGTATCCAACCACCGAAAACAAAGGATTGCGGTGGAAATGGTCATGAAAAGAAGAAGGGCTATGGCATCTACCACAATTGGCACAAGGAAAGCATATTCTGGGAGTTACCGTATTGGACAGACCTCACTCTCCGACATAATCTTGATGTGATGCATATTGAGAAGAATTTTTTCGACAACATCATGAATACTCTTATGAATGTTAAGGGTAAAACAAAAGACACCATCATGTCAAGAAGGGATATAGCACAATTCAGTTCTCGACCACACTTACATCTTGATAGTGATGGTAAAGCTCCTTTCCCAATCCACACATTGACAACAGAAGCCAAGGAAAAGTTATTGGAATGTGTGAAACATTCGGTGAAATTTCCAGATGGTTATGCATCAGACTTAGCTACTTGTGCTGATATGGTTAATGAAAAGTTTTCGGGCATGAAGAGTCATGACTGCCATGTCTTTATGGAGCGGTTATTTCCATTTATCTTTGCAGAAATCCTAGACCGGAATGTCCACAATGTGTTATCAGGTACTAATACTTACATTGGTTAGTTCAACAAATTTCAAATATTTTTGTATTTTATAATAATCGTTTTTCTTAATATTATATTACTGTAGGGGTTGGAGGATTTTTTCGTGACTTATGTTCAAGAAATTTGCAGAATAGTCGCTTCCAAATTCTAAAGCAAAACATAGTTTTGATCATATGCAATTTGGAAAAGATATTTCCTCCTTCTTTTTTCGACGTGATGGAGCACCTGCCTATACATCTCCCTTATGAAGCGGAATTGGGAGGCCCTGTGCAATATAGGTGGATGTATCCTTTTGAAAGGTTTTTCAAAAAGTTGAAAGGTAAAGCGAAGAACAAAAGATATGCGGCAGGATCGATTGTTGAGTCGTATATCAATGACGAAATATCCTATTTCTCAGAGCACTATTTCCCCGCACATATACAGACAAAATCAAGGTAAACGCTAAAGCTAATTTCATTTATACTCGATAAATATTTCTTAACATGAATTACCTTTCATCGCGTAGGTTGACAAGATTCAATGAAGGTGAGACCCCGGTATATCATGTCGACGGAGTACCTGATATATTTTATCGGGTAGGTCGTCCAAGTGGAGAAATGCACCAAATATGGCTATCAGAGAAGGACCATCAATGTGCACATGCATATGTTCTGCGAAATTGTGATTATTTTCAGCCGTTTGAGAGGTACAAGTTAGAATTTATTTAATTTTGTTTTACAATAATGTGTTTTTATTTCTCATATATGTCTTCTTCTTATGTAGTATGTTCGAAGATTATATTTCTGTAAAATATCCAGAACTCCCCGAGAAAGAAATTGCTGTGAAAAGAGCTGACGAATATTCTACTTGGGTGAAAGATTATGTATGATGTTTAAAAAAACTCTACAAGTTTAGTGTGTATACTTATTGTGAACACGTGATAATGTGTATCTATTTGCAGGTTACTTATTGGAAAAACTCAGTTCCTTTTCCTCCTTGGGTCAAAGAGATCGTGAATGGACCCGTGAATAAAGCCAAAACATGGCCTATCTATTTCACAAGAGGATATTTGTTTCATACCCAGAATCACGGCGAGGGACGGAAGACATGTAATTATGGGGTATGTGTCAAAGGTCAGAATTATTCCAATGCATCAGATGAAGCAGATTTCTATGGGACCTTAACAGATATCATACAGCTTGAGTACGAGGGGATAATTGATTTGAAAATCACACTTTTTAAGTGTAAGTGGTATGATCCTGTTATTGGTAGAGGCACTCGGAGGAGTAATGGCGGGGTTGTTGACGTTCTTTCATCGAGGAAATACAATAAATACGAACCATTTATTCTAGGTACGTATATATATATATGTCGATATCATATATTTATGTTTTTATAATTCGATGTATTGATAATACACCAGCTTCACAAGCGGATCAAGTTTGTTATATCCCGTACCCGTTTACAAAGAAGCCAAAGCAATTGTGGCTCAATGTCGTAAAGGTGAATCCAAGGAGTTATATTTCAGGAGACTTCGAAGTTAAGGAACCAACTCTTTTGCAACAAGAAAACGATGATGATGTACTTTTGACTACAATTGACGATATCGAAGTCGAAAATGTGGTACAAGATCTAGATCCATTAGATCTTGATTATGATGTTGGAGATGCAGAACAAGAAGATGAATTTCAATGTAACGTGTCGTCGTCGGATGATGAAGATAACGACGAATTGTAATAAATTTTAATAAATGTTTCAAGTGTTACAATTTTCAATTATTTAACTAATTCAAATCTTAAAATTGTCTTTATATATAAATTTAAAATTTTAGATAATATAAAAATATATTTATATGTATTAATTATATGTTTATATTTATTTATATGTATGTATTTTAGATATAAAACTATATTTATATTTATATGTAAGTATTAATTAAGTGATTATAAAGATATGCATGTATTAATTAAATTATTAATCTACAATTAGGCCTAACCTAAACCAATTAATTACCCAGTATATTCCTAAGCCCATTTTAAGCCCAAAAAATTACCTTAACCTTCTCGTAACATCCGCTCTAACCCTAAGTCGCACCCGTAATCGTCCCAAGCTCACCGTCAAAATCTTGTGCTCCGGCGATGGCTAACAGAGGACGAGGCAAGGCAACCGGAGGCGGTGGTCAGAGGCGAGTCGCCACGCCGAACGTAAATCAGCGACCAGGAGGGTCAGCGCCGTCGAGAATCCATACGCCTCTACCGACGCGTTATGTTTTCACGCCTTCATCCTCATCTCCGGTGCCCCAACGGTTGAATCCCACCGTCTCACCACCACATGTCCGAGACTATCCACCCCCGAGACAGCTTTTCGAGAACTCGCCACCGCTAAATCGTGAACCGGTGAACTCGTCTGGCGCAAGTAGAAACTTAAACTCTCATTCGCCTCCGGTTAACCAATCTCAAGCGCCTCCACCTGCGAATTCACAAGCTCAGAGTAACGGTTCACTAGAAGATCTCGAGGGTGACGGTGAAGACGTATACGGCGAGGAGGGTGACGGTGAAGACGAGCCTATGTATCCGTGTGAGCCGGTGCTCCAGGAGGACCGACTGATACTCCTTAATAACCTGCTTCAGGTGCCAGGTCGTGAGAAATTCACCACGGTTCTATCGCCAATTCCACAGCCAAATACCACTTGGTATGATTCCTCCTTCTGTGCTTGTCTGATTCGTTTGAGTTTAGTGTCTTATTTTTGTATGATTGTTGCCTGATTTTGTCTGGTTTTGAAGATAGAATGATGTCACAGAGTGTTAGTGTTTTGTCACGATTCATGGTTAGTGTTTTGTTTATGTAAATGTTAGAATGTTGTCTGTGCTTGTCTGATTCTTGATAGAATGTTAATGAGAATGTTGTCACTTGTCTGAGTTTATGATAGAATGATGTTTGAGTTTATGTTTTGTCTGAGATAGTGTCTGAGTTTATTGTCTGTTAATGTCTGAGTTATGCTATTGTCTGAGTTTATTGTCTGTTAATTGTCTGAGTTATGCTTTTGTCTGAGTTTATTGTCTGTTAATTGTCTGAGTTTATGCTTTTGTCTGAGATAATTTCTGAGTTAGTGTTCTTTTTTTGAGTTGATGTATGATTTCATGGTTAGTGTTATGCTTTTTTAGTTAGTTGCTTCTCAAAAAAACCTGCTTCTCTGTTTTCATATTTGCGGTTTGTTTTGTATCAGACCGCAAATCTGAAAGTCTGATTCATATTTGCGGTTTGTTTTCATAAGCTGCTTCTCTGTTTTCATGAAAGTCTGATTCTTACTAATCTGTTTCATAATCATATGGTGATTCATACTGAGTCTTTGCTTGCAGGTTTGGGCGGGACAAGGGAGCATTGATCCGGAAGATTACAAGAATCTTTGTTAACAAATTCAATGGTCCCTTTTATAGTTGGAAAGTTGTTCCTCAGGATCGTCGAGAGCAATACTTCATTGAGTTCGCGGTAAGGTTTTTTGATAATCTGCTGACATATTTATTTATCTTGTATTATTCTCACTAACACATTTTGTCTTTGAACTGCAGAAAACTCACACATGGGATCCCTTAATCTCAGGGACAGTACAAGTGCATTTCGAGAGGATATGCCAAAGAAGGATGAAAGGAATGATTAGCACCGTTCGCACTTCTCGAAAGCGACCTCGGTGGATTAGCCTCAAACTGTGGGAAAAGATGACCCCTCACTGGGACACTCAAGAAGCTAAAGCAAAGAGCCTTACCACTTCTAAAGCTCGCAAATCTGATCGTCAAGGTCTTGGTATGGCCATACACCTATCAGGCCAGAAGTCGTATGAGCAAATCAAGCAAGAAATGGTGAGAGATATGCACATTTTTTCTTTATCTTTAACCTCTGCATTTTTATAGTGTTTTCGGTACATAAACATTTCAGGAAGAAGAGATGGGCAGACCTGTCAGTGTTGGCGAGGTCTTCATTAGGGTGCATACGAAACCCGATGGCACGTTTGTTGATCTAAAGGCAAAGAATATATCGGAGTCATATGAGAAGAATTTGCAAGCTAGGAAGTCTCAGCTCGCGGCAGCCGCATCAGAAACTTCAGACAGTGATCCGGGACCTTGGGAGCTCACGACAGATGACTACGATGAGATATTTCTTCAGGTAAAAACATTTTCCCCTTATACTGGTTTCATTTATCACATCTTATTCACATATATAATCTTTTATTTTTGGCAGTCTACAGCAAAGGATGATAGAGGACGTCCGTATGGAGTTGGAAGTCTCGAAAACACTCTTCAAAACGGCAAGCGTAAGCATCCGGGAAGTGATTCCTCATCTTTTGTTGCATTGCGACAACAACTTCTAGACGCTCAACGCCAAATAGAAGAACAGCATGCTTATAATGTGCAGCGGGAAGAAGAGCATTCTCGAGTGGTGGCTCAACAACAAAAGAAGATCGATCAACTGTCTTTGGTGGAGCAGTTCTTGCTTGAAACAAACCCGGAGTTTGTTGACTTCAAGAATTCTCAGCCTTCTCCATCTCCATCCTAGATGCTAAATTTCTTAATCTCTATGTCAAATATCTAATGTTGTTAGGAACTTATGTATTTTTTGATAACTTCATTGCTAGGAGTTTAGATAACTTATCAAATGGTTGTGTAATTTGGATAAATATTTTGGATTGATATAAATGAAGAATGTATATTATTTGTGTTGTAATTATGAGTTTGCATACAGGTACGTACTGATTATTAGAGAATCCAATTCATTACCAAATTGGGAATTTGGTCGCACTGTAGTCGTAGAATTGGTCGCACTTTAGTTGTCGATTAGTCACATTTTGGTCGCACAATCGCGACCATTTTGCGACTGAAAGTGACGAAGCATATGACGTCATCAAACGTCGCATACTAGTCACAAATATTAGTCGTAGAATAGTTGCATATTAGTCGCGAAATATGCGACTAATAAGCGACTAATATTAGGACGCACTTATCAGTCGCAAGACAGTCGCACATTTGCGACTAATAAGCGACTGCATGTATTTGCGACGAGGCTTATACAACTACACTATTTAGTCGCATATTAGTCGCAAATGTGTTTTTAGCGACTAAATTGCGACTCATATGATAGTCTTTATATCCCAGTTTTCTTGTAGTGAAAATATTGCCACCAAAATATGTATTATTGCACGAATAATATGCTGCATTAATTTATAAAATGGCGATAAACCAATGCTACTGAAAACTATATAATCACATCAAAATTAGCGCTATCGTAGACAAGTATATGATAGCATCTCAAATTAGTGCTATAGTAGATGGCAGACCTAAGATGGCAGCGGCAAACATAGCGTTTATGGAAACGCTATCATAGACATATGATAGCGTTTTCATGGTGCTATCAATACCCATATTTCTTGTAGTGTCCTCTTCTCTTCTCCTTTCCTCTCCTTCTTCTTCCTCTTCCTACGCGTCTCTTCTACTCTTCTTCTTCTTCTTAGCTGACTTCTCTCCCTCTCGCTCTTCTTCTTCGTGCCTCACTCTTTGTTATTTCCCTCCTCCGCATATGCTTCTTCTTGGCTTCTCCTTATTCTTCGTCTTCTCTATATATATTCATTCTCTTCTTATCTTACCCTATATATATTAGTTAATTATTTTTCCAACTACCGATGTGGGACTTACTTTTCATTATAATTTTATTAAGGGTATGTTGGTAATTAACCTCGTCAGAATCTGGTGCATTCTCACTTCTCTATTCTTGTTCCTCTTCTTCTGGTCGTAGCTAGAGTTCTCCAGCCATTGCTATTCATACTCTTCCGCTTCTTCCTCTTCTGGTCGTAGCTAGAGTTCTCGCTCTATCTCGCTCTCTCGCTCTCTCTTTCTCTTGCTCTCTCTCTCTCTCTCTATGTTCTTCTTCTATATTCATTCTCTTCTTATCTTACCCTATATATATTAGTTAATTATTTTTTCAACTACCGATGTGGGACTTACTTTTCATTAAAATTTCATAAAGGGTGTGCTGGTAATTAACCTCGTGAGAATCTGGTGCATTATCACTTCTCTCTTCTTCTTCCTCTTCTTCTTCTTCCTCTATTTTACTTAGTTTAGCTCTTCTTCTGGTCGTAGCTAGAGTTCTCCAGACATTGCTATTCATACACATCGAAGAAATTCGATAAACACAGGAGGCTGCTCAACCTGTTGAGGGAGAGCAGCGGTGAGATCTACAAAGTGCTGTAGGATCTACACCTGTGGAGCCTGAAATTCGCAGATCCAAAAGGATCCGTCACTAACTCGAGAGTGATTTATCGTAGCCGATTGTCGTGATTTGTTGATTATTGAAAAGTGACGAGCATGCGAAATTCAAAGAAGCGATGGTGAGCCCCAACTCCAAAAAATTGGCTGGGTATGCATGTTAGCTTCACCGATCCGTTTCTGGATTGAAGCAAACATCTTGGAGTTGGAATCAATATTCTGATAATGTAGTCAAAAGTTTTGACTTGATCAGAAAAGAAATGAAACCATGCGTTTACAAGAAGACTAGTGGGAGCGTAATTGCAATTCTCACACCGTATGTACGTAATGTACTTAATCTCATAAACGACGTTCCGATGCTAAAGTCTTGTCAAGATTTGGGTCGGAAGTCAAATTTAACGATGGACATGGGAGAAGGCTGTAAAAGTTTTGGAATAAGGATCCATTGGAATGGATCAGTAAGGCTAATTGGATCATGTCAAAATCCTTATGTGGATAAGGTATTGGACAGTTCATATGTGCTTAATTCCAAGAATGGCTCCATACCAAAGGTCTTATGGCAATAATCTAAGCGAGATGAAGTGTCTTGGACACTGGCTGAGCTAGTAACAATATTAGCAAGATGAAGTGTTTTTGAACACTGGCTGAACTAGTATTAATGAGTGTGATTGCTAATGCCGCTGCAATAGAATCCATCATGAATGCCATATTTTGCGCTCGTCTAGATGCAGCTTACGCATAAAGCATGACGAGAAAATACCAATATATTCCGGTAAAAGTCGCTGAACAGTTGCCAGAAATATCCCAAGTGTTTGAGAAACACTAAGGATAGGTTCGTGGTGAACTGAGGAAGTGACAAACCAGTTCAAAGTAGTTAGACGGAAAAATACAATTCCCGGTTCCTACCTGGTATGTCTCTTTGTCTGAATAGCGGTGCTATCTGTTGGAAGGGCTCCAAGCAGTGGACCGTAGAATAGTGCTTTTATCCGAATGGCGGTGTGGTTTGTTGGAATTGTTTCAAGAAAAAACACCGCAGTCTCTCCCACAACCTAAGCACGAGATTTATTCTGTTGCTGTAGGTGTAAGATATCTGAACAGATGATCTTGATTCCAGTGGGAGTTATTTTTGTTATATTATGATTCTTATATAAACATGCTATGGCAATGTTTGTGTAAGTTAAAACTGACATCGGTATTATTTAATTATTGGATAATTAAATAATGGTCCCAAAGTATTTTATGTTCATTTTATAGGTCATCAAGTTGAGGACTTGATCATGAAACCCTATAAGTAAAAGATAACATAAATTATGATTGTCCCTAGTCGAGATTGTCAAAGTGGGACACTGACAACCGCAAGAGACTATCTTGTGAGGTGACTGTTGACTAAGTTTCATGGAGTCAATGATATGAGTATCACAGTCAGTCACATAGATATTGTTGGATCCCACTGGATCTAGGGTTTGATATATTGAATGAAAACCAACCTCGTTCTTACCTTTCTGGCAGCGGAATGAAGATGGTGAACGAGATCAGTGGAGTAACGCAAACGCCTTGCCTCTACCAGATACACACGCACGCTCGCTGGAAACGGGATGCTAGTGCCGGATCAACGGGAATCGATTCTCTCTGTGTTTCTACTGTTTCTATCAAGAAAAGTGGACGGCACAGTGTTCAGGTCGAAACTTACTTGTTATATTCGACCTAAAACACAATTAACGGGCCAGACTTAATCAAGTCTTAATTCGAAAAGCCTTTCGAAAAACCCGAACTGTGTCGACCGACACACAAGCTGTGTCGATCGACACAACACCATTTTATCGATTATAATGTGTATCCAATACACATTAATATGATCATTACCATAATGATCATTCCCATGTCGTAGCTTCCAATTTGCTTAGGTGTGTGACCCTATAGGATCATATAGTACTGGTAGTAAGTCCATAACTTACAGATTGCAAGAGGCTTCTAGCAAAACATTGCAACCGCCCAGTACTACACGAATGTCTGATCTCGACACACAACTATCATCAGGAGTGAGTACACGTGTGATTTCAGGACACTATCCCAACAATCTCCCACTTGTACTGGAATCATCAATTCCTATAATCCTTTTGTCTCTATATCTCGATTTGGCATAAGGCAAGATTGGTGTCATCCTTATTAAGCCAACATCGTGTTTATCGAACTCCTGATCTCATACTGAACATTACAAACAACTGAACTACAGTTCGTTTGAGTGCGGCCACACATTCTCTCAGTATTCAATCTTCGATAGGCCCTGAGATATTTATCTCCCGTTGTACAGGAGGGACAAATCCCATCTTGTTCCATCCCTGTTCCAACGCACACTTCATGATATACTTGAACAGTGCCGTTATGGTCGCCAGTTACGGGTCGACGTTTGAAAAAGTCAAAATGTACCAATTCATATGCAAGAAAGCATGATGAACTCAGGTCTAAGGACTATACTCTATAGTCGTAATGAGAACCTCTTATGACACAGATATAACTATCTTGTAGACTTCTCATTAGCGGGTCATGTCCGATCATATGTTCACTAACATATATCTATGTGACTGACTGCGATAATCATATCATTGGCCCCATGAAACTTAGCCAACAGTCACCTCACAATCTAGTCTCTAACGGTTGTCAGTGTCCCAATTCTACAACCTCGACTAGGGACAAAATAATTTATTAACTTATAGGGTTTCATGATCAAGTCATCAACTTGATGACCTATAATATGTTATAAGCTTATTTTGGGAACATTATTTAGATCACAATAAATAATGCTGAAATCAAATTTCATTAAACACTTCCAAGAGAATGTTTACAAGAGCGTCTTATTATAACTAAAACAAAACTAAAACTCCCACTAGAATCAAGATTACATCTTAAGATCTCTAATGCCTACAGCAGTCGTATGACTCTCATGCTTAGGCCTTGGGAGTGACTTAGTCAGAGGATCAGCGACATTCTCGTCTGTCGGAACTCGGCTGATCTTCACATCACCTCTATTGACGATATCACGAATCAGGTGATATCTCCTCTCCACGTGTTTGGACTTCTGGTGTGACATGGGTTCTTTCGCCTGAGCAATGGCTCCATTGTTGTCACAAAACAAAGCCACTGGCTCCAAGATGCTAGGAACCACACCAAGTTCAGTCATGAACTTCTTGATCCAAACAGCTTCCTTTGCCGCTTCTGAAGCAGCAACATATTCAGCTTCCGTCGTGGAATCAGCTACGGTATTCTGCTTAGAGCTCTTCCAGCTCACTGCACCGCCATTTAGACAAAAGACATATCCAGACTGTGATCGGAAATCGTCTCTGTCCGTCTGAAAACTCGCATCGGTGAATCCATTCACCACAAGTTCTTCACTTCCTCCATACACAAGGAATTTATCCTTAGTATGTCTCAAATACTTGAGAATATTCTTGACAGCTGTCCAGTGAACTTTGAAGGAATGTTTGGTGTTAATCCAGATTCAATTCTCAGATTCAACAGTCCTAAACATGCAGATCTAGGTTCTCTTGATTAGAAACTTATTAGATCTCACCTGTTACCTTTTTGTGCATCGGAATATGAAGAACAGGTCAGAGATCAGCAGAGCCACCAAGTGATAACTCCTCCAGAGGTTCACACACGCACACCAAGCAGGAAGAAGGCTGCTAGACCAAGAGAGAGGAGGCGCATGAGAGAGAGAGAAATCGCAGAAGGGGGCTAGGGTAGTTAGGATTCAGACTTAAGTTTTATTTATAAAACTTGTCTAATTCCTTTTGGGCTTTTGGGCCCAAATACCAATCTGATTAAATCCCTTAGATTTAATCAGACCCATTAATCTCTCTCTAAGTACGACAAATGCCTGGCACTTTTACCGTACTTCTGCTAAGCCGTTCCTACACATTTTCCTGTTAGCTTAGGCGTGTGACCCATATGGGATCATATAATAAAGGCAATAAGTCCAAGACTTATAGATCATGAGCGGACTCTAGCAAGCCATCATGACCCCCAGTATTATATGACTTATGTCTGATCATTGACATACTCTTACTTTCTAGAGACAGTACCGAGATTACTGGACACAATTCCAACAATCTCCCACTTGTACTGGAATCTCTGTATTCATAATCCTTTTGTCTCAATATCTCGATTAGTCATAAGGCAAGATGAGTGTCATCCTTATAAAGCCTAATCTTGTTCATCGGACTCTGATTTGATACTGACAATCCAAACGACTCGGGAAAGTCCGTTTGAGCATGGCCATGCATTTTCCAGTATTCAAATCTCCGATTGGCCTAGAGATATTCACTCCATTTATATTGGAGGGACAAATCCCGTCTTGTTCCATCACTGTAAACTACTCATTTCGTAATACACCCAAACAAGGTCCTTATAGCTATCGCATAACGACAGCGTTAGACAATGATCAAAGCGCATCAGTTCATGTGCAGTCACATGCATGCGAACTCAGGTCTAAGGACTATACTCTATAGTCGTAGTAAGAATCTCTTATGACACAGATATAAATATCCTGAAGAGTTCTTATAAGCGGGTCTAGTCCGGTCGTATGTACCCCACATACACCTATGTACTGACTTTGATGCCGCGCATCTATGACACACTGAGACTTTGTCATAAGTCACATACCAATCTAGTCTCACACGGTTGTTGGTGTTCCAATTTCAACAACCTTCGACTAGGGACTGAATGATATAAGCCATCTATCAAATATAGGGTCTCATGATCAAGCTAAATGACTTTGATGACTCAAGATCAAGTCACTTACTTCGATGACCTATAAAATGGTTTATATCACTTTGGAACGATTATTTCATCACAGTTAAAATAATCTTGAAATAATAATTTCATTAAACATCATAAAATGTTTTACAAGAACATATCAATAACTAAATAAAGCCCTTTATTAACTCCCACTGAAATTGAGACTACATCTTAATTCCACTTATCCTACAGCAACAGTCCGCGACTCGTGCTTAGGCCTAAGGAGTGGCTTCGTTAATAGATTAGCAACGTTCTCATTCGTTGAAACTTGCTGATCTACTTAACATCTCTGTCATTTATCTCACGGAATAGGTTATACCTACCCTCAAGGTGTTTGGACCTCTGATGTGCAGCTAGTCTCATCTATGCTGGGAATCACATCAAGTTCAGTGACGAACTCTTCTTTCCAAACAACCTCTTTCGCCGCTATCCAAAACGCGAAATGTTCAGCTTAAGTCATGGAGTCAGCAACAGTGCCTTGCACCGCCAGACAGACACAAGATATAACCGGACTGTGACCGGAAATCATCTTTGTCTGTTGGAAAATTGCCTTTCAGACTCTACTGACTTGTAGCACCTCACTTTCTCCGTAAATCAAGAACTTATCCTTAGTATTCCTCAAATACTTTAGGACATTCTTTACGGCAATCCAGTGATTCTTTGCTGGATTTGACTGGTCTTTACTTGTCTTGCTTAACATTAAATCAACATCAAACAAGTATGTTTCATGGCATACATGATAGATCCAATTGCCGACGCATATGGAATCTTATCCATGCATTTAAGCTCAGCAGTTATCGTAGGACACTGTGTCTTGCTTAACGTAATGCCATGTGACATTGGCATAAAACCCTTCTTGGAATGCTGAAAACGTGTAGGACTTTGTCAATTTAAGAATTCTGACTTTGTCCTACCAGCCCTTTCGGATCTCTATCTTTAGATCCAAAATCCAAGAACTACGTGGCTTTACCCATGTCAATCATAAAACCAACTCCCAAGCCAGTCCTTTACCGACTGCAGCATTGGGACGTTATATCCGAGAATCAGTATGTCATCGACATACACTATGAGAAATGCAATATTGCTCCCACTTATCTTTTAGTAAACGCACAGTTCCATTTCGTTCCTGTTTAAGTCAAAACCTTGACTACTTCAACAGAACGAAGATTCCAACTCCGATATGTTTGCTTCCATCCATGAATGGATCGATGAAGCTAACTTACACAAAATGTAATTTTTCGGAGTCCGGGCTCACTTTCACTTCTTTGAATTTCGCAGATTCGTCGCTTTCAATGATCATCAGATCATGCGAACTTTCAATGATTATCAGGTTCTACTAATGACGAGAAATCACTCTCGGATTAGTAACTGATTCATTCATATCTGCGAACTTCAGGCTCCACAGGTGTAGATTCTACAGAAATCTGTAAATCCATCATTTGCTCTCCCTCAACAGGTTGAGCAGCCTCCTGTATGTCTCGAATTTCTTCGAGTTATACTTTTACTCCCACTGTTCTTCTTGAAAATAACTTCCCTTCTTAGAAAACAGAATGGACGTAAAAGTAACAAGCCTTGGTTTCCCTAGGACAACCAGTGAAGTAGCACAACTACAAATACTCAGTAAAGACGAATTTGGATCGATTCCAATCCACATTTACGTGGTGTCTTTCAACTGATATTGGTGGAACCTTTTCAGCGTAAACTTAGATATTTCTAGAGCGTTATTCTTAAATAATATCATGGAAGATTCGTGTGACTCATCTTTAATCATTTCTAATAAGATCTGATTCTTTCTCACAGAAACACCTTCAGGTTTTCAGGAGAAATGAGCTGTGAAACGATTTCACACTCATTCAGATGATCACACAATCAATGACTTAAGTATTCTCACTCGTGATCTAATCCAGAGTCTTAATACTTCTGTCATTCAGATTCTATACTTCATTCTGGAACTCTTTCGACTATGTCAAAGAATTCCGACTTGTGTCTCATCAAATGAACACAGTCACACTCACTGAAGTAATCAGTAGAGACAATGAAGTACAGGAAATTTTCTCTGGCATTACTGCTCATCGGACCACATACATGAGTATGTTCAATCTCCAATAAGCCTTTGGGCCTTTCTCTAGCTCGGCTAAGATGGGCCCTTTGCCTTTTGGTCCAGTAATCAGAATTCAAGTCTCATAAGATATCTTATCAAATGAGCCCAACAGTCCATAACTATGGGGTTTCTGAATCCGATTTACTCTATTTGACCAAGACATTTATGCCAAGAAAAATCAGGTTTAATTCATCAGATTTAAACCAATTCGGTATTTATGTTATATTTAGGCACTCTTTGGTTTAAGATATAAAACCCATTCCTTGAATAGGGTGCTACAATTAATATTTCATTAAGATCAAAAGAACAAAACCTTGTCTTTTATCAAAATGAAAAACATTCAAATTCTTACAAGAAAATGAAAGACAACTCTGCTTAAAGCAGGTACATTGTAGCAATTACTTAATAAAACCAAGCCTTAAAGGCATCTACAAGTGAAAACCCTACGGCTGAGGCAGCATCCATAGCTCCTTCCAGACATGTAGTTCCACTTGCCCTTCCTTCAACGTTCTACTGTTGCTTAGGCTCTGCATATTATCACAAATATCAGTGCCACAACCAGTATCCAATACCTTTAAGGTAGAACTTGAAGTAATAACATGAATACCTGAGGAAGTAGTCGCATACATCAACTTCAACTCCTCATCATCTTCCATGAATTTAATGCAATCTCTCTTCCAATGCCCTGTCTCCTTACAGTAGCAGCACTTACCAACGCAAGAGGTATCTGACTCGGGCTCAGAAGACACACGCTTGCCATGATTCAAAATCTGGACAACTTTGCCTTCACCCTTGTCAGCATTAGGTTTATTAAACCTACCCTTCTCATTCATGAGATTATTCAGGGTACTCTTCACGTTTGGCTCAACTGTCTTGAGTATATCATGCAGTTCAGTCAGCGTCTTCGTTAAGCCTTTCTTGATATAGTTCCTTCTGAACTTATCATAGCTTGACGGCAGTGACTGTAGTATGATCTCAGTTGCCAATTCTTGGCTAACTGGATAATCCAGTTTCCTCAGGTTATCAATGTAACCCATCATTTTACTGACATGAGGACTCACTGGATGATCATTTGGCAGCTTGCAGCTAGTGAGAGACTTAAACAACTGGTATCTCTCCACCCTTATCTGCTCCTGAAATTTCAATTTCAGGCTGCTGATCATCTCTATTGGCGACTCCATGTTCTCATATTGCTTCTGCAAGTCTGAGTCCATGGTAGCCAATATCAGACCACGCACATCTACCGCATCTATATAATGCTTATTCCAAGCATCATATACTGCATGAGAAGCATTGGACCCGATCCTCACGGGGAGAGCTCTCTCAAGGACATAGTCCTTTCTCTCCTGTCTGAGGACTAGCCTCAGGTTCCGCGACCAAGTCAAGAAATTTGATCCGTTCAGCTTGTCCATCTCAAGGAAAGACCGGATCGAGAAAGTGTTTTGATTGTTTGTGCTAGTCATAACTGAAATTTAAGATAAAAGAATTTTAGTTAATATGTTCAATATGATTAATCTTGTATAAAATTTAATATGATTAATCACGCATTATATTCAATAACATAAGTTACCCTCAATAGAATATAATGATTCCAAGATCCACATATAACTAAGATTAAAGTGGGCCACTGGCCGTCACCCAACTTTAGCTTATATCGGTAAGCCCTATCTCGGCTAATTATATCCGTGATATAACTCTTGGTTGTGAATCTGGGCCCGAGGCCCAATCCACACTGATGTCTCAAGGCCCGGGACTCCCGATGGCCTAGTCAAGAAAACCAGACTATACAGTCATGTAATCATTAATGTCTGGGACTCCCAATGACATTTATGAATCACAAACCGTCTTATCCACGCAAAAGTAGACACCCTCACACTGTAAGGCCATGAATACAATTGAATGGGCTTCGACAGCTGACATAGACTGGACAAGACATCCAACGCTTGATATTATTTGAGGTTTGTAGGTTTATTAAAAATTCATCCCAAAATAGAAGATTACTATTTTGGGAAACTTTCCTTTTTGGGAAACCTACTAATTTTGGAAACTTTCTAAAATTGGAAACTTTCTAAAACCGGAAACTTTCTAACTTTAGAAATTTCTTAAAATCCAAAACATGCAAATCTAGAAACTTCTATTTTAAGAAACTTTCTAATTTCAAAATTTCGGAAACTTTAATTTAAAATCGATTTATAATTATATAAAATAAATTTTAAATTAATTCTGAAGAAATGACTCAAATAATTGGCCCAATTGTTTTAACTTCTTGGCCCGAGGCCCAAGAATTGGTTCATGTCCAAGACATAACCCAATTGCCCAATTAAATGACATAACCGGTCTGGTTCATTAAAATTGGTCTAAACCAAAATTAATTACTACGATGACCACAATTGTCAACCGGTTATTTACTAAACCGAATTTTCTCAATTTATTTGGTCCAACCAAATCAAATTAGAAAATCCTGGTTTAGGCACAAAATCCAATTTTCGACTTTGGATTTCTTATCCCGGTTTAACCAGAACTTAATAAATTTATTAAGTCTGTTAATTATAAATCGATTTTAAATTAATTCTGAAGAAATGACTCAAATAATTGGCCCAATTGTTTTAACTTCTTGGCCCGAGGCCCAAGAATTGGTTCATGTCCAAGACATAACCCAATTGCCCAATTAAATGACATAACCGGTCTGGTTCATTAAAATTGGTCTAAACCAAAATTAATTACTACGATGACCACAATTGTCAACCGGTTATTTACTAAACCGAATTTTCTCAATTTATTTGGTCCAACCAAATCAAATTAGAAAATCCTGGTTTAGGCACAAAATCCAATTTTCGACTTTGGATTTCTTATCCCGGTTTAACCAGAACTTAATAAATTTATTAAGTCTGTTTATTAAACCAAGACGATTAATTTTTAATAAAATTTTAAACCGAACCGTCAACCAACCCAAACCAATCGGTTGGACGTGAACCGATCACGATTACGTCAGCCCTAACTTCACGATCGAAACACGATCGTCCAGCCGCAACTCACGCTCGGGACGAGACGCGATGCTGACGATCGATCGGGACGTGACGAGCTGTGATCGGGACGGGATGGTGGGACGATCGATCGTCGAGCTCGGGACGAGAGCGGGACGATGGCGGGACGATCGCAGCTCGGTCCATCCACGCACGATCATCACTCGTCGGGACGGGACGGGACACGATCGATCCATGCGATCGTTTGATCCATGCGATACGATCGGTCCATCCTTGCGATCGTGTGCCTCATCTCTTGTGATCGACTGGACCACGCGACTCGATCCATCGATCGGTCCGTGCGTCTAGCGATCCGGACGTGCGTTTCAAACCACAATCCGACGCAACCAATTCATATAGATTGGTTTGCGATTTTCATTAGTTTGTTTAGGTTTTAATTCTTGTTTCTTAAGTGATTTCTCTTATCAGTAGATTGATTCAAAAACACTTCTTAAACAATCCTAAACATGATTCTAAACAAGAAAAACCACAGAACCAATAGCTCTGATACCACTGAAGGAATGTTTGGTGTTAATCCAGATTCAATTCTCAGATTCAACAGTCCTAAACATGCAGATCTAGGTTCTCTTGATTAGAAACTTATTAGATCTCACCTGTTACCTTTTTGTGCAGCGGAATATGAAGAACATGTCAGAGATCAGCAGAGCCACCAAGTGATAACTCCTCCAGAGGTTCACACACGCACACCAAGCAGGAAGAAGGCTGCTAGACCAAGAGAGAGGAGGCGCAGGAGAGAGAGAGAAATCGCAGAAGGGGGCTAGGGTAGTTAGGATTCAGACTTAAGTTTTATTTATAAAACTTGTCTAATTCCTTTTGGGCTTTTGGGCCCAAATACCAATCTGATTAAATCCCTTAGATTTAATCAGACCCATTAATCTCTCTCTAAGTACGACAAATGCCTGGCACTTTTACCGTACTTCTGCTAAGCCGTTCCTACACATTTTCCTGTTAGCTTAGGCGTGTGACCCATATGGGATCATATAATAAAGGCAATAAGTCCAAGACTTATAGATCATGAGCGGACTCTAGCAAGCCATCATGACCCCCAGTATTATATGACTTATGTCTGATCATTGACATACTCTTACTTTCTAGAGACAGTACCGAGATTACTGGACACAATTCCAACAAACTTCACCTGGATCAGATTGGTATCTACTCGTCATGCTTAACGCGTAAGCTACATCTGGACGAGTGCAGAGCATGGCATATGATGGCATCATAATGCGGAGCTGTACCATACAATTGTTGGAATTGTGTCCAGTAATCTCGGTACTGTCTCTAGAAAGTAAGAGTATGTCAATGATCAGACATAAGTCATATAATACTGGGGGTCATGATGGCTTGCTAGAGTCCGCTCATGATCTATAAGTCTTGGACTTATTGCCTTTATTATATGATCCCATATGGGTCACACGCCTAAGCTAACAGGAAAATGTGTAGGAACGTTTAAGCAGAAGTACGGTAAAAGTGCTAGGCATTTACTGTACTTAGAGAGAATAAAACGGTTTAGCTACTCTGTGTCGATCGATACACAAGGTGTGTCGGTCGACACAGTGCGCGAATACCGTCGAGTTAATTGGTGTTTGGGCCAAATGGCCCAAACGGAACAGGACGAGTTTTGTGTCATAAAACTCGAGTTTCAGACTGATTAACCCTAACACTTGAGCCGTAAACTCTCTCTCTCTGCGCCGAGTTCCCCTTGTGGTCTAGCAGCTGTTTCCTGTGAAAGCGTGTGTGAACCTTTGGAGGATTCATCCCTCGGTGTTTCTCTGATCTCAGACATACCATCTATTTCCGCTGCAAACAGGTATAAGGTGAGATCATCATTTGTTTCTATTCCGAGAAGAACCTAGATCGCATGTTTAGGTTGATATGAATCTAAGAATTGAATCAGGATCAACTAAACGTTCCTTCAGTGGTATCAGAGCCAATGGTTCTGGTTTTTCTTGTTTAGATTCAATGTTTAGGATTGTTTTCTTGTTTAAAAGTGTTTTGAATCAACTACTGATAAGAGAAACCATTTAAGCAACAAGAATTGAAATCTAAACACACCTAAAATCGCAGAAACCAAGCTATATTGACTTGAAAGAATGCGATTTTCAAAAGTCAGTATCGGCCAGAATCGCATGGATCGATCGATACGATCGCATGGATCGGTCGATACAGTCTATCGGCTAACCCTGTTAACGCGTGAAAGCATCGATCGATACAGGATCGATGCAGGTTCGATATTGGTGCATCGACCGATGCGGTTGGTGCACATCGATCGACACGGTTAGGGTTTTGGCTCGGATCCGTGCATGCGTAAGAGCATCGATCGATACAGGATCGATGCACGGTCGATGCAGGATCGATGCTGAGAGCATCGACCGATGTGGTTGATGGATCGATCGACACGGTTGGTCCATCGATCGACATGGTTGGTTTAAGGCTCGGTTTAATTTTGATTAAAATTAATTCGTCCTGGTTTAATAAACAGATTTAATAATTTTATTAAGTCTGGTTAAACCGGGACAAGAAATCCAATGTCGAAAGAATTATTGGATTTAGTGCCTAAACCAGGATTTTCTAATTTGATTTGGTTGGACCAAATAAATTGAGAAAATCAGGTTTAGTAAATAACCGGTTGACAATTGTGGTCATCGTAGTAATTAAAATTTGGTTAGACCAATTTTAATGAACCAGACCGGTTATGTCATTTAATTGGACAATTGGGTCATGTCTTGGACATGGACCAGTTCTTGGGCCTCGGGCCAAGAAGTTAAAACAATTGGGCCAGTTATTTGAGTCTTTCTTCAGATTAATTTAAAATTTATTTTATAAAATTATAAAGTCGATTTTAAATTAAAGTTTCCGAAATTTTAAAATTAGAAAGTTTCTTAAATTAGAAGTTTCTGGATTTGCGGGTTTTGGATTTTAAAGAAATTTCTAAAGTTAGAAAGTTTCCGTTTTTAGAAAGTTTCCAATTTTAGAAAGTTTCCAAAAATAGTAGGTTTCCAAAAATGGAAAGTTTCCCGAAATAGTAATCTTCTATTTTGGGAATGATTTTTTAAATAAACCTACGAACCTCAAATAATATCAAGCGTTGGATGTCTTGTCCATTCTATGTCAGCTGTCGAAGCCCATTCAATTGCATTCATGGCCTTACAGTGTGAGGGTGTCTGCTTTTGCGTGGATAAGACGGTTTGTGATTCATAAATGTCATTGGGAGTCCCAGACATTAATGATTACATGACTGTATAGTCTGGTTTTCTTGACTGGGCCATCGGGAGTCCCGGGCCTTGAGACATCAGAGTGAATTGGGCCTCGGGCCCAGATTCACAACCAAGAGTTATATCACGGATATAATTAGCCGATATAGGGCTTACCGATATAAGCTAAGGTTTGGTGACGGCCAGTGGCCCACTTTAATCTTAGTTATATGTGGATCTTGGAATCATTATATTCTATTGAGGGTAACTTATGTTATTGAATATAATGCGTGATTAATCATATTAAATTTAATACGAGATTAATCATATTGAACATTTTAACTAATAACCTTTTTATCTATATATTTCAGATATGACTACTACAAGCACACAAAACTCATTCTCGATCCGGTCTGTTCTCGAAAAGGAGAAGCTGACTGGAACGAACTTCCTGACGTGGTCAAGGAACTTGAGGCTAGTCCTCAAGCAGGAGAAGAAGGATTATGTCCTTCGTGATCCTCTCCCCGAGAGGCCTCCTGCCAATGCCGCCAGGACTCTGCATAATGCTTGGGAAAAGCATTCGTCAGATGAAAATGATGCCTATTGCCTGATGTTGGTGACAATGACTCCGGAGCTGCAAAAACAGTTCGAGAGTGTATTGTCACCCATCGAGATAATGGCAAGCCTGAAATCACTTTTTCAGGAGCAGGCTAGGACTGAGAGGTTTCAAACAGTTAAGAACCTCTTGGACTGCAAGTTGGCTGCGAATGCGGCAGTGAGTCCTCATGTCTTGAAGATGATGGGTTATCTCGATCATCTTCAGAAACTCGACTGCCCAATCAGCCAGGAACTTGCCTGCGACATCATTCTGCAGTCATTACCTGCAAGCTATGATCAGTTCATTCTGAACTTTAACATGCATGGCTTGAGTAAGACATTGCCTGAGCTTCACGGAATGCTCAAGACTGCGGAGCCCAATTTAAGGAAAACCGCCAAGGACCCCAATGTGCTTATGGTGCAGAAGGGCAAGGGGTTTAAGAAATCCTCTGCTAAGGATAAGGGAAAGGCCAAGGCTGTCCAAGTCGCGGACAAGGACACGCCAAAGCCCAAGCCCAAGTCCAAGGCTGGGCCAACTGACATATGCAGGTTCTGTAAAGAACCAGGGCATTGGAGGAGAGAATGTAAGAAATTCCAGGAAGGTCTAAAGGAATTGAAGAAGAAGACTTTTGAGACTTCTTCAACAGGTATTTTTGTTATAGAAGTTAATACAACTACTTCTGATAATACCTCATGGGTTATGGATACTGGTTGTGGGGCTCATATTTGTACTAATATGCAGGCACTCAGCAACAGTAGAAGGCTGAAGCAAGGACAAGTGGAGCTACGAGTTGGGAATGGAGCGAAAGTTCCAGCGCTAGCTGTAGGCACTTACTTGTTGTCTTTACCTTCGGGATTGATTTTAGAACTGAATAATTGTTATTTTGTACCTGCTATAAGCAGAAATATTATTTCAATTTCTTTGTTGGATTTGGAAGGTTATGATTTTTCAGTTAAGAATAAATTATGTTCCTTCAATCGCAACAATTTGTTCTATGGTTCTGCCCCTCTTATGAATGGGCTTTACATACTCGATCAATCCGCGCCAATTTATAACATTAATACAAAACGGTTCAAACCTAATGAGGAGAACCGAACGTTTCTATGGCATTGTCGTTTAGGGCACATCAGCGAGAAACGCATCAAGAGGCTCCATTCGAATGGACTTCTTGGCTCATTTGACTTTGAGTCATGTGAGAAATGCGAATCCTGCATGATGGGCAAAATGACACGGGCCCCCTTTAATAAACCTAACGAGAGGGCCAGTGACGTATTGGGCCTGATACACACTGATGTGTGTGGCCCAATGTCCACAAATGCAAGAGGAAACTATCAGTATTTCATTACCTTTACTGATGATCTCAGTAGGTATGGATATGTTTATTTAATGAAACATAAGTCTGAATCTTTTGAGAAGTTCAGAGAATTCCAAAATGAAGTACAGAACCAACTTGGCAAAAGCATTAAGGCTCTTCGGTCCGACCGAGGAGGAGAATACTTAAGCCAAGAATTCAGTGATCATCTGAGAGAGTGTGGGATCGTATCCCAACTCACTCCTCCTGGAACACCTCAATGGAATGGTGTGTCTGAAAGGAGAAATCGGACCTTATTGGATATGGTTCGATCTATGATGAGTCACACAAACCTTCCAATATCCCTTTGGGGATATGCTCTGCTAACAGCAGTGTTCACTCTAAATAGAGCGCCATCGAAAGCAGTAGCAAAGACACCATATGAATTATGGACTGGAGAAGCTCCAGTGCTGTCTTATCTCAGAATTTGGGGTTGTGAAGCCTATGTCAAGAGATTGATCTCAGACAAGCTTACACCAAAATCTGACAAATGCTACTTCATTGGTTATCCACGGGAAACCAAGGCTTATTACTTCTATCTGCGTTCCGAGAACAAGATCTTTGTTGCCCGGGATTGTAACTTTCTTGAGAGGGAGTTTCTCTCTAAGAAAGACAGTGGGAGTAAGGTACTGCTTGAAGAAATTCAAGATGAACAGGATACTGCTCAACCTAATGAGGAAGAGCAGCAGGAGGACCTACAAGAAATTGTAGAGCCTGAACCTGTAGTACCTGAAGTTCGAAGATCCGGGAGGATCCGTCACGAACCCGAGAGATATCAAGGATTCCTCGTGACTGACTGTCATGATCTTCTGATCATTGATGGTGATGAACCATCGAACTTCAATCAAGCCATGATGGGCCCAGATTCCTCTAAGTGGCGCAAGGCCACTGATTCCGAAATGGACTCCATGTCGGTCAACCAAGTGTTTTCGTTGGTTGACTTACCCGCTGGTGTAAAAGCCATCGAGTGCAAATGGATCTTCAAGAAGAAGATTGACGTGGATGGAAATGTCCAGATTTATAAAGCCAGGTTGGTGGCAAAAGGTTTCAGACAAGTTCACGGTGTGGATTACGATGAAACCTATTCACCAGTGGCTATGATGAAATCTATTCGGATTCTACTAGCAACTGCAGCTTTTCATGATTATGAAATTTGGCAGATGGACGTGAAAACCGCCTTCCTGAATGGTATTCTGGAAGAGGATGTGTATATGACACAACCTGACGGTTACATAGATCCGAAGAATGCTGGAAAAGTATGCAAGCTTCATAAATCCATTTATGGATTGAAGCAAGCATCGAGGAGCTGGAATCTTCGTTTTGATGAAGCGATCAAGCAATTTGACTTCATCAGAAACGAAGAAGAACAATGCGTGTATAAGAAATCTAGTGGGAGCAAGATTGTATTTCTTATTCTGTATGTCGATGACATACTGCTTCTCGGAAACGACGTTCCAATGCTGAAGTCGGTAAAGGACTGGCTTGGAAGTTGTTTTTCCATGAAAGACATGGGTGAAGCCGCATACGTTCTTGGAATCAGGATCTACCGGGATAGATCTAGAAGGCTGATAGGCTTGTGTCAAGATTCATACATTGACAAAGTCCTACAAAGATTCAGCATGAAGGATTCCAAGAAGGGCTTCACGCCAATGGTACATGGCACAACGCTAAGCAAGAAGCAGAGCCCTACGACGGCTGCTGAGCTTGAGCGCATGAAGAATATTCCTTATGCATCTGCAATAGGATCTGTCATGTATGCCATGATCTGTACTCGTCCTGATGTTGCTTATGCATTGAGCATGACGAGTAGATACCAGTCAAATCCAGGTGAAAACCATTGGATTGCCGTAAAGAATATCTTGAAGTATCTAAGACATACTAAGGATAAGTTCTTGGTGTACGGCGGAAGTGATGTGCTTAAAGTCAGTGGATTCACGGACGCAAGTTTCCAGACAGACCAAGATGATTTCCGGTCACAGTCCGGTTATATCTTTTGTCTGAATGGCGGTGCAATCAGTTGGAGAAGCTCCAAGCAAGACACCGTTGCTGATTCCACTACAGAAGCTGAATATATCGCCGCCTCAGAAGCTGCGAAGGAAGCTGTTTGGATACGGAAGTTCATTATTGAACTAGGTGTGATACCAGATGCGGCTGAGCCTCTGGCACTGTTTTGTGACAACAATGGTGCTATAGCTTAGGCAAAGGAACCAAGATCACACCAGAAATCCAAGCATGTTCTAAGAAGATTTCACTTGATACGTGACATCATTAATAGAAAGGAGGTCAAGATCAGCCGAGTTCAGACAGATGATAACGTCGCTGATCCGTTGACAAAGCCACTCCCAAGGCCTAAGCTCGAGTTTCTGACTGAAGGTGTAGGCATTAGAGACATAGAAATGTAATCTAAATTTGAGTGGGAGTTTGAGGGCTTTTATTTAGTTATTTGATATGTTCTTGTAAAACATTCTTATGTTTAATGAAATTATTATTTCAAGATTATTTTAACTGTGATGAAATAATCGTTCCAAAGTGATATGAACCATTTTATAGGTCATCGAAGTAAATGACTTGATCTTGAGTCATCGAAGTCATTTAGCTTGATCATGAGACCCTATATTTGATAGATGTTTTATATCATCCCGTCCCTAGTCGAAGGTTGTTGAAATTGGAACATCAACAACCGTGTGAGACTGGATTGGTACGTGACTTATGACAAAGTCTCAGTGTGTCATAGATGCGCGGCATCAAAGTCAGTACATAGGTGTATGTTTGGGAACATACGACCGGACAAGACCCGCTTATAAGAACTCTTCAGGATATTTATATCTGTGTCATAAGAGATTCTTACTACGACTATAGAGTATAGTCCTTAGACCTGAGTTCGCATGCATGTGACTGCACATGGACTGATGCACTTTGATCATTGTCTAACGCTATCGTTCTGCGATAGTTATAAGGACCTTGTTTGGGTACATTATGAAATGAATAGTTTACAGTGATGGAACAAGACGGAATTTGTCCCTCCAATATAAATGGAGTGAATATCTCTAGGCCAATCGGAGATTTGAATACTGGAAAATGCATGGCCATGCTCAAACGGACTTTCCCGAGTCGTTTGGATTGTCAGTATCAAATCAGTGTCCGATGAACAAGATTAGGCTTTATAAGGATGACACCAATCTTGCCTTATGACTAATCGAGATATTGTGACAAAAGGATTATGAATACAGAGATTCCAGTACAAGTGGGAGATTGTTGGAATTGTGTCCAGTAATCTCGGTACTGTCTCTAGAAAGTAAGAGTATGTCAATGATCAGACATAAGTCATATAATACTGGGGGTCATGATGGCTTGCTAGAGTCCGCTCATGATCTATAAGTCTTGGACTTATTGCCTTTATTATATGATCCCATATGGGTCACACGCCTAAGCTAACAGGAAAATGTGTAGGAACGTTTAAGCAGAAGTACGGTAAAAGTGCTAGGCATTTACTGTACTTAGAGAGAATAAAACGGTTTAGCTACTCTGTGTCGATCGATACACAAGGTGTGTCGGTCGACACAGTGCGCGAATACCGTCGAGTTAATTGGTGTTTGGGCCAAATGGCCCAAACGGAACAGGACGAGTTTTGTGTCATAAAACTCGAGTTTCAGACTGATTAACCCTAACACTTGAGCCGTAAACTCTCTCTCTCTGCGCCGAGTTCCCCTTGTGGTCTAGCAGCTGTTTCCTGTGAAAGCGTGTGTGAACCTTTGGAGGATTCATCCCTCGGTGTTTCTCTGATCTCAGACATACCATCTATTTCCGCTGCAAACAGGTATAAGGTGAGATCATCATTTGTTTCTATTCCGAGAAGAACCTAGATCGCATGTTTAGGTTGATATGAATCTAAGAATTGAATCAGGATCAACTAAACGTTCCTTCAACAATACCTTGTACGGAGACTTTCCTTTCAACAGACGAGATGGTGTCATGTTGATCAAGTGTATTGCAGCCAAAACGCATTCGCCCCAAAACTTCACCGGCAAATGAGCTTGGAACGTCAACGATCGCGATACATTGAGTATATGCCTGTGCTTTCTCTCTACTCGACCTTTCTGCTGTGATGTGGCAACGCAAAGCGTCTGATGCAAGATACCATTCTCATTGAAATAAGTCTTTAGGCCAACAAACTCAGCGCCATTATCAGACCGGATTACTTTGACCTTGGTTCCATGTTGTGTCTGAACCATGACACAATTTTTTTTCAGAACCGTCTTGACCTCACTCTTCTCAAGAAGCAAATAAACCCAAACTGCCCGTGAATGGTCATCAACGACTGTTAAGAAGTAAGATGCTCCACAGGAGGATTTGACTCTATATGGTCCCCAAATGCCACAGTCTATCAATTCAAAACAAGAAGTAGTTCTATTAGAACTATCGAGAAAAACCTCTCGTGTTT
Source organism: Orychophragmus violaceus (assembly GCA_030180135.1). NCBI lineage: Eukaryota > Viridiplantae > Streptophyta > Magnoliopsida > Brassicales > Brassicaceae > Orychophragmus > Orychophragmus violaceus. The sequence continues at coordinate 6,697,791 of CM058236.1, forward strand.
GTTTGGATTTAAAACAAATCTCACATCCACCAAACTTGTCTGAATGCTTATGTAAACTAACACCGGAAAAGAAAGGTAAAAACTCAAAACACCAAAAGTAGGATGTCCCAATCGTCGATCCCACAAGTTTTAATCTTCAACAGCTTTAATCTTGTGTCCTCTGGCGATGGTCACGTCCCATTGATCAGCAGTGAAGCTGGGAATAGTTTGTTGCACCGTCTAATCTCCATTCTTCACAATCCACCAGTCTGGAAATCCAATGATTTGCGAGCATTCTTTCTTATCATGTCCCTTGCGACCACAATGAGAACATGTTGGAACCGTACTTCCCTTTGTCGCAATAACTGAATTGATTGTATGCTCCATTTCACGGCTGAGTTCTGTTTTGGCCATGAAGCCAACCACTCTTGTGCGTACTTCATTGGACACTGAATTCAGACGTCTCTCCTCTCTTACAACCCGTTGATATGCACTTCCAAGATCTGGTAAAGGTTCCATAGCGATTATGTTGGTAACCACATTATTGAACCTTGCATCATCCCCATGAGGAATTGATGCACCTTTTCTGATGGATCGCCTAGGATCTAGGGTTCGTTATATTGAAAATACCAACCTCGTTCTTACCTTGAACTGGCAGCGGAATGATTGGTGAACGAGATCAGTAAGCGACTCAGATTCTTCGCCTCTACCAGATACACACGCACACAAACCTGGAAACCGGGATGCTAGTGCCGGATCTTTTGGGATCTCTGAGTTCTGGTGTTTCTGCTTTTCTGTCAGAGAAAAACTCGACGGCAACTGATCCAGGTCGAAACCCTTAAGTTTTATTAAGACCTCGGATCATTCTTAACGGGCCAACTTTTAAGTCACAAATCGAAACAACTGTTTCGAAAACCCGATATGTGTCGACCGACACACATACTGTGTCGATCGACACAACACCATTTTCTCGATGTTAATGTGTATTGATACACATTAACATGATCATTACTATAATGATCATTCCCATATTTTTAGCTTCCAGTTTGCTTAGGTGTGTGACCCTATAGGATCATATAATACTGGCAGTAAGTCTACGACTTACAGATTGCAAGAGGCTTCTAGCAAAACATTGCAACCGCCCAGTATTATACTAATGTCTGATCTCGACACATACCTATCATCAGGAGTGAGTACAAGTGTGATTTCAGGACACTATCTCAACAATCTCCCACTTGTACTGGAATCATCAATTCATGTAATCCTTTTGTCTCTATATCTCGATTTGGCATAAGGCAAGATTAGTGTCATCCTTATTGAGCCAATATCGTGTTTATCGAACTCCTGATCTTATACTGAACAATCCAAACAACTAAACTACAGTTCGTTTGAGTGCGGCCACACATTTTCTCAGTATCAAATCTTCGATAGGCCCTGAGATATTTATCTCCCGTTATTCAGGAGGGACAAATCCCTTCTTGTTCCATCCCTGTTTCAACACATACTACATGATATACCTGAGCAGTGCCGTTATAGCCGCCAGATACGGGTCGACGTTTGACAAGGTCAAAGTGTACCAATTCATATGTAAGAAAACATAAAGGAATTTCTAGCAGTTATAATCAGGATTAGCAACCCTAGTCTGAATTCCGAGCCTAGGATCTAAGGTTCATATAATTGAATCTATGGGATCTCAGATTTAACTGTTGATTTGCAGCGGAAGTATTAGCAGATAAGCGAGATCACGAAGCGCCTCAGATGCTGCGCCTCTACTGGTATCCACACGCACACAAACTGGACCGCAGGGATGCTAGTGCCTTACAGAGATCTAATCTCCAGAGAGGTTTCTTTTTGTGTTCTGGTGGCTGTGAATTAGGTTAGGGACGAGTTTAGGTCGACCATATATCTTATATATGTCGGCTTAAACCACAACGGAATTAACCAACGATTAAACCGAATTAATCTGATTAATCCGCGAGTGCATCGATCGATGCACTACTGCAACGACCGACACTGCCACAGAATATTGATATCGAATGCATATCATATATGCATTCACTGGATCATTACACTAATGATCAACCTCGTCTTTGACGCCCAGTTTGCTTAGGTGTGTGACCCTGTAGGATCATATAACACTAGCAATGAGTTCTCAACTCATTGATCATAAGTGGCTTCTAGCAAAGCGTTATGACTACCTAGTGTTATGTGATTGTCTCATCTCGACTATACGACTTTCACTTAGAGCAAGTACAATAGATTTCAGGACATTCCCAACAAAACATGATGAACTCAGGTCTAAGGACTATACTCTATAGTCGTAATGAGAATCTCTTATGACACAGATATAACTATCTTGTAGACTTCTCATTAGCGGGTCATGTCCGATCATATGTTCACCAACATATATCTATGTAACTGACTGTGATACTCATATCATTGACTCCATGAAACTTAGTCAACAGTCACCTCACAAGCTAGTCTCTCGCAGTTGTCAGTGTCCCACTTTGACAACCTCGACTAGGGACAAATCATAATTTATGTCATCTATAACTTATAGGGTTTCATGATCAAGTCCTCAACTTGATGACCTATAATATGACATAAACTTATTTTGTGACCATTATTTAGATCACAATAAATAATGCTGAAATCAAATTTCATTAAACATTTCCAAAAGAATGTTCAAGAGGGCATCTTATTATAACTAAAATAAAACCAAAACTCCCACTAGAATCAAGATTACATCTTAAGATCTCTAATGCCTACAGCAGTCGTATGACTCTCATGCTTAGGCCTTGGGAGTGGCTTAGTCAGAGGATCAGCGACATTCTCGTCGGTCGGAACTTGGCTGATCTTCACATCACCTCTATTGACGATATCACGAATCAGGTGATATCTCCTCTCTACGTGTTTGGACTTCTGGTGTGACATGGGTTCTTTCGCAAAACAAAGCCACTGGCTCCAAGACACTAGGAACCACACCAAGTTCAGTCATGAACTTCTTGATCCAAACAGCTTCCTTTGCCGCTTCTGAAGCAGCAACATATTCAGCTTCCGTCGTGGAATCAGCTACGGTATTCTGCTTAGAGCTCTTCCAGCTCACTGCACCGCCATTTAGACAGAAGACATATCCAGACTGTGATCGGAAATTGTCTCTATCCATCTGAAAACTCGCATCTGTGAATCCATTCACCACAAGTTCTTCACTTCCTCCATACACCAGGAACTTATCCTTGGTATGTCTCAAATACTTGAGAATATTCTTGACTGCTGTCCAGTGAACTTCACCTGGATCAGATTGGTATCTACTCATCATGCTTAACGCGTAAGCTACATCTGGACGAGTACAGAGCATGGCATACATGATAGATCCTATTGCAGAAGCATAAGGAATCCTATCCATGCGTTCTCGCTCAGCATGTGTCGCCGGACACTGCTTCTTGCTGAGAATAATGCCATGAGACATCGGTATGAAGCCCTTCTTGGAATCATGCATCTTGAATCTGTGCAACACCTTATCAATATAAGTGTCCTGGCACAATCCAATCAGCCTGTTCACTCTATCTCTGTAGATTCTGATTCCAAGTATGTACGCGGCTTCTCCCATATCTTTCATGGAAAAACAACTTCTGAGCCAAGTCTTAACAGACTGAAGCAACAGAACGTCATTCCCGAGAAGGAGTATGTCATCGACATACAGTACAAGAAACGCAATTCCGCTCCCACTAGCCTTCTTGTATACACATGGTTCTTCTTCGTTCTTGATGAAACCAAATTGTTTTACTGCTTCATCAAAACGAAGATTCCAACTCCGTGATGCTTGCTTCAATCCATAAATGGATTTATGAAGCTTGCATACCTTCCCAGCATTCTTAGGATCTTCAAAACCCTCAGGCTGTGTCATATACACATCCTCTTCCAGAATTCCATTCAGGAAGGCGGTTTTGACATCCATCTGCCAAATCTCATAATCATAATAAGCGGCAGTTACTAGAAGAATCCGAATGGATTTAAGCATAGCGACTGGGGAATAAGTTTCATCATAGTCAATACCATGAATTTGCTTGAAACCTTTAGCCACCAACCTAGCTTTGTAAATTTGTACATTACCATCCACGTCAATCTTCTTCTTGAAGATCCATTTACACTCAATGGCTTTTGCACCATTAGGTAAATCGACCAAGGACCATACTTGGTTTTCTGACATGGATCCCATTTCGGATTTAGAGGCTCCAAGCCACTTTTCGGAGTCCGGGCTCATCAATGCTTCCGCGAAGGTCGCTGGTTCGCCACTTTCAATGATCATCAGATCATTGGAATTGGTCACAAGAAATCCATAGTATCTCTCGGTTTCGTGACGGATCCTTCCGGATCTGCGAACTTCAGGCTCCACAGGCGCGGGTTCCACAGAACTTTGTGGATCCAACTGTTGCTCTTCCTCAGCAGGTTGAGCAGTCTCCTGTGCATCTTGAATTTCTTCGAGATGTACTTTACTCCCACTGTTTTTCTTAGAAATAAATTCTCTCTCAAGAAAAGAACAGTCCCGAGCAACAAATACTTTGTTCTCAGATTGGTTGTAAAAGTAGTATGCCTTGGTTTCCCTAGGATAACCAACGAAGTAGCATTTATCTGATTTGGGTGCGAGCTTATCAGAGATTAAACTTTTGACATAAGCCTCACAACCCCAAATCTTCAGGAAAGACAGACTAGGAATGTTCCCAGTCCACAATTCATGTGGTGTCTTTTCCACTGATTTAGATGGCACCCTATTTAGTGTAAACGCAGACGTTTCTAGAGCGTATCCCCAAAAGGATAATGGAAGATTTGAATGACTCATCATAGACCGAACCATATCCAATAAGGTTCGATTCCTCCTCTCTGACACTCCATTCCATTGGGGTGTTCCAGGAGGAGTGAGTTGTGAAATAATTCCACACTCGCTTAGATAGTCACTGAACTCTTGGCTTAAGTATTCTCCTCCGCGATCCGACCGCAGAACTTTGATACTTTTGCCAAGTTGGTTCTGTACTTCGTTCTTGAATTCCTTGAATCTATCAAAGGATTCTGACTTGTGTCTCATCAAATAGATGTAGCCATACCTACTGAAATCATCAGTAAAGGTAATGAAGTACTTGTAATTTCCTCTGGCAACAGTGCTCATCGGCCCACATACATCAGTATGAACAAGGCCCAATAAGTCACTGGCCCTTTCATTTGGTTTGTTGAAAGGGGCCCTAGCCATTTTGCCCATCAAGCAAGATTCGCATTTCTCACATGATTCAAAATCAAATGAGCCCAGAAGCCCACTACGATGGAGTTTCTGAATGCGTTTCTCATTGATATGGCCCAAACGACAATGCCATAAGAAAGTCGGGTTTTCGTCATTTGACTTAAACCGCTTTGTATTTATGTTAAAGACAGGCATTTCTTGGTTTAAGACATATAACCCATTATCTAATGGGGCGCTACCATAAAACGTACCATCACGATTAAAAGAACAAACTTTATTCTTAACAGCAAAATCAAAACCTTCCAATTCCAAAACGGAAACTGAAATTATGTTTCTGCTAATCGCAGGTACAAAGTAGCAATTATTCAAAGCTAAAACCATGCCCGAAGGTAAAGACAAATCGTAGGTACCTACGGCCAGTGCAGCAACCTTAGCTCCATTCCCGACCCGTAGCTCCACTTGTCCTTTCTTCAGCGTTCTACTGTTTCTTAGTGCCTGCATATTAGTACAAATATGAGCACCGCAGCCGGTATCCAATACCCACGAAGTAGAACTAGAAGACATAACATTAAGTTCGATAACATAAATACCTGAGTCAGACGCATCATACGTCTTCTTCAGCTTCTTGTAATCTTCCATGAACTTCTTGCAGTCTCTCTTCCAATGCCCTAACTCCTTGCAGTAGTTGCATTTTTCCTCAGGAGAAGGCCCGGATTTGGGCTTTGGCTTGGGCTTGTCCTGACTCTCAGTCTGGACAACTTGAGCCTTTCCCTTATCCTTCTTAGGTTTCTTGAACCTTTTACCCCCTTGTACCATCAGTACACTGGGAGTTGCCTTCTTGAGATTCGGCTCTGCTGTCTTCAGCATGCCGTGCAACTCAGTCAATGTCTTAGTCATGTTTTGCATGTTGTAGTTCATGAGGAAGTGATCAAAACACGACGACAAAGACTGCAGAATCATGTCAGTGGCTAGCTCCTGGCTAATGGCACAGTCCAGTTTCCCCGGGTTATCAATGTAACCCATCATTTTAAGGACATGAGGACTCACTGGACTGTCCTTAGCCAGCTTGCAATCCATGAGAGATTTAACCGTCTGGTACCTCTCTGTGCGAGCTTGCTCCTGAAACAAAGCTTTCAGGCTGCTAATCATCTCAATGGGTGACATCACGTTCTCATATTGTTTCTGCAGCTCAGAGTTCATAGTCACCAGCATTAGACAATTAACGTCTTTGACATCAGCAGAATGCTTATCCCAAGCATTCTTTTCTGTCTGCGGGGCATTGGAACGTGGCCTCTCGGGGAGAACTCTTTCAAGGACATATTCCTTGTTCTCCTGCCTGAGAACTATTCTCAGGTTCCGATACCATTCCAAGAAATTAGATCCATTTAACTTGTCCTTCTCAATGACGGATCTTAGTGAGAAAGTGTTGATGTGAGTTGAGACAGACATAGCTGTAATTAAAAGAGGTAGAGGTTTTAGTTATAATGCTCAAGGAAATGAGTAATCTTATTTAATAAGAAAACACGCATTGTATTCAAAAACTATGTTTCCTAAGATGAATACAATGAACCAAGATCCTCAGATCACCAAAATTTGAGTGGGCGACTCGCCATCATCCAAACTTTAGTTATCTAGGTAAGCAAATCATTGCTAATTGTACCCAGTACAATTCTTGGTCGCAGATGAGACAATCCATGTCTAATCCACTCTGATGTCTCTGGGCCCAGAACTTCTGATAGCCCAGTCAAGTAAACCAATCTCTTTCTGTCTTGTGATCATCGACAGTCGCACTGCAAGTCTATCAATGATCCCCTGCCTTACTCATGTTGTTGTGGATACCAAGGACTCCAAGGCTATCCAACAACGAAACGAGTCTTGACAGTAGACAAGATCGGGCAAGTCATCAAGATTACTTGATATTTAGTTGAGGAAAAGAACTATTTAATCTTGATGCATATCCAATATACATCCAAGAAGTTATTAATTTAATTAAAACATTCAGTTTTAGTAAGTTTAGGTTCATTTAGAACTTTAGGATTAAATTTGGTCTGGTATATGCAAATTTGAAGTCCAACCTTCAAGTTTGCGATTGGTGTGTCGATCGACGCCAACCATTTGCATCGGTCGACACAACCCAATTTAAACCGGTCTTCGATAACCGGTCAAACCGGATCGAATTTCCTTAACCGATTCAATCTAATTGAACCGGTCCGGTTTAATGGTCTATGTCGATCGTCACACAACTCTGTGTCGATCGACATTACCAAACCAGAACCAAATTGGTTAATTAAAATTAACCGAGCGAGATAACCGGTTCAATCCAATTGAACCGATCTATCCATTCGCATAGTCTGTGTCGACCGACACACCCAGTGTATCGACCGACACACCCAGTGTATCGACCGACACAGAACGATCTCCAAGACCGAATGAGCATTCTCGCGGTGTGTCGACCGACACAAGATTAGTGTCGATCGACACTATGCGACAAACCTCAAAATCTTTTACGAGTTTTCGCGGTGTGTCGACCGACACAAGATTAGTGTCGATCGACACCATGCGACAAACCCTAAAATTTTATTATACGTTTCGCGGCGTGTCGACCGACACAAGCTTAGTGTCGATCGACACAGTGCGACAACAGTAGTTCGTCGTTTTCAACAGAGACTAAAATCCAAGATTAAAACCTTGAAAACACGATTTAGCAAGCAACAATTCATTCAATTACATCAGTATTCGAATTAAGTGCTTCAGATTCAATAGACTAAACCCTAACAAGCTCTGATACCACTGTTTGATCGCCTAGGATCTAGGGTTCGTTATATTGAAAATACCAACCTCGTTCTTACCTTGAACTGGCAGCGGAATGATTGGTGAACGAGATCAGTAAGCGACTCAGATGCTTCGCCTCTACCAGATACACACGCACACAAACCTGGAAACCGGGATGCTAGTGCCGAATCTTTTGGGATCTCTGAGTTCTGGTGTTTCTGCTTTTCTGTCAGAGAAAAACTCGACGGCAACTGATCCAGGTCGAAACCCTTAGGTTTTATTAAGACCTCGGATCATTCTTAACGGGCCAACTTTTAAGTCACAAATCGAAACAACTGTTTCGAAAACCCAATATGTGTCGACCGACACACATACTGTGTCGATCGACACAACACCATTTTCTCGATATTAATGTGTATCCAATACACATTAACATGATCATTACTATAATGATCATTCCCATATTTTTAGCTTCCAGTTTGCTTAGGTGTGTGACCCTATAGGATCATATAATACTGGCAGTAAGTCTACGACTTACAGATTGCAAGAGGCTTCTAGCAAAACATTGCAACCGCCCAGTATTATACGAATGTCTGATCTCGACACACAACTATCATCAGGAGTGAGTACAAGTGTGATTTCAGGACACTATCCCAACATTTTCATCTTCATAGTCCTTGAGGTACGTTTCTCTCCATAGACATGTGCACTTTGGCAGTGGTTTGTAGTTTAACAACTCTTCCCACTTAGATGACAACCTGCCGTAATACTCTATTATCGTTGTTCCATCTTGTTTGCAAGATGCAAGTTCAGCCTTTAGATGATGAATTCGTACCGAGTTCCCAACTGAGAATCGATTCCTTATATCTTCCCATAACTGATAAGTGTTTGATGTAAACGTCACAACTGATCTTATCTTCGGTTCGAGAGATGCTCTGATCCAACCCACCACCATGGAATTGACCGTCTTCCATGCTTCTTCCATGTTAGGATCATCCTGAGGTAACGTCAATGAACCCAGATTTACGCTTTGCTCTCAAAGCGTTTTCCAGCTCCTTTGCGTGCTCGGCATAGTTCTCGCCCGTAAACTGTATGGACGAGATGGATATTCCTGGGTTGTCAGACGATGACAACTCATAAGGAGATTTCAGAACAGATACAATCGCTTTTTATTTTGGATCTTGTTCTTCAGCCATCGTTGTGAACTACACTTATGATTTAGGTTTGCGGAATTTAGGTTTTAAGAACAGTGAGGTTCTGATACAATGTAAAGTAATGTAGATTTAGGGTAAAAGTGACTGATTCATTCATATGAGGTTTGGCTCTTTATATACACCCATGAATGTGGTTACAAGATATGATCAAATCTTCTAAGAGTATATCTCGTAGGATATATGATAGGCTCAGAGATTTAATCATATTCTACTGCAAGTGCACAGTTATGCAATGTAGTACTTAGGGTATCGAATTCACAAGGACTCACGGTCACACGATAGATTATATGCCGTCAAGTTAAGCTAAATCAAATCCAGAGAAAGCAGTAAATGAAAGCAAATAACATGAAGGTTATACAATAGAGAAAGGCGTCAGACTTAGAACGTTCTCGGGAATTATGCTACGCTAAACACTTAACTAACCGGATTCAGATTAAAGCAGGTTCAAGAACTAGAAACACAATGCTAAATAATCCAACTCTCGCTGAGATTATTTCTATATCTAGCAACCTAGCGATCCAAATCTCTTTGTGATCCTAGAGTTCTAAATAAGCATTAAGAACAGGTTCTATCGGTTCACAATTTTCCTAAACCAAATCTCTTTGTATCTAGTCAAATTGCTCACTCTAAGTTTGTTCAAATTATAACTCACACTCTCGTGCTATTGTTAATTGTCTAAGATCTAAACCCTAGGTGATCAGTCTAGAATTCAGTATTAAGCACACTTAGGTGATGAACAATGGATGGTGAATCCTAATCAATCAGTTATCAAACAAGCATACAACCTTTGTGAGAATCCCTAAATCTAACTAGGTTACTACTCGGACATATTAGTAATCAAACAACACATCTTGAATAGAAAACCAAAAGACTTAATAGATAAAGAAAAAGGGTTCGAAATTCTTCTCTCAATGTTACAAGTAGCAAGAATCAGCCCTTCCAAAATCTCTCAAGCAAGAACAAACTTAAGAATAAGACAAAAAGTCGAATGAGTCTAAGAACCTAATTAAACTCTCTATACACATTTTGGGGTCAGTTTAGAATTAAGAAAAACTTCTGGACAATTCTGCAAATCTTCAAAACTTGTCTTCAACTCTCGGATGTTGTTCTGTCGCCCTCAGTGTCGACCGACATCCAAGTCAGTGTCGGTCGACACTCAATCATGGTCTAGACACCAACTTCAGCTCGTTTCACAAATCACCAGAAACGTCCTATATTCCCATCCTTTGCTCCAAATGCAAGTCTACCTGTAGAAGACTCAATAGACTCTAAAAACCAGGTTAAAGACTCAATATATACACTTATATCATGGTTGAAAACCTAGAAAAACCATGATATATCAACTCCCCCACACTTAGCTCTTGCTTGCCCTCAAGCAAGTAGAGAACCAAAGCATAAGAAAAGAGGTTTGAAAACACAGAAACTCATTTCGTCTTAGGAACTTTCGCATTCACATTCACTTAGTAAACCACTAAAAACTTTCCTACAGAACTCAAGACCACAATATACTTCCCCCACACTTAGAAACTGTCCCAAGTAAACTCCACAATCAAGTTAGTACATTCAAGTTCACCACACTAGCCTCTGTATACAACTAGGTGCAGTCTCACAGAGGGAGTATCGAATCAAAGGACACATGGACTCAACCTATTCAGTGTCTGACCACCAAACTGTCGGTTTCTGGTTTCTTTCTTTTCCCTTTCTCCCTTAGCACTGATTTTTCCTCACTGGGTATCATTTTATTTTTTCTATCAGTGCTCTTCCCTTTTTATTGGTAAACTTTGGATCTTTCCATGGATAAACAGGAGGTAATAGGGGTCTCTACCACTCCCGTGACCACTTCGAAGCTACTAGCTTATCCTCGGTTTTTATCTCTCTCTCTTTTTTTTTTTACTTTCAAGGGAGGGGAAAATCAGAAACCATGCTTTAGAACAGGATCACAGGCTGTGCCAAACACATCAAAGGAATCCGACCCAAAGATTACCAAGCCCCTAAGTGATAAATTAAAGTCAAAATTTAAGCGTGAGACTAGTGGTGGATCCTCTGAATACCTGGTTAGATATGGGTGTCCTTGGTAAGTTGATCTGTTTGGGGTTTTCTAATAGTCATAGAGGTCCTGCACTTAGTTCCTGTTCCAGCGAAAAATTTCCTCGGAAAATCATAGTTTCATACAAATTTTGACTCAAAGTGAAAACAATTTTAAAAACTAGTGAAAACATGGGACTGACTCTAAGAAAATAAAACACAATGTCAGTAGCCACCTCCCCCACACTTAAACTGCACTGTCCCCAGTGCAATTGTAGCATGAGATTGGTATAAATCAAATTGGAACCATAGAGATTTTGAGTTAAAAATCTGAACCTGAACACGGTCGATGTCGACCGACACTAAGCTTAGTGTTGACCGACATCGAGCTCGTGTGAGAATACGCCGGATGATAAATCTGTCCTTGGTTAAGATCATGAGTTAGCACTCAATTTTCTCACTTTTAGCTGCGTTATATCACTCAAAATCACATCAAAAACAACAATAAAGATGCATAAACTCAAATAGTCATAGGTCCAAGCAAACACTACTGAAAAACTGACTCAAAAGAAACATAAAAACTGACTCAAGAAAAGGAAGGAAAAAAAAACAGTAGCAGCTGCAAGACTAGAACTCCTGGGAGTCATCATCATCTATATCCTCATCGGAGTCAGCAGCCACCTCTACTTTCTCTTCCTCTGAGCTGATGTGTGTAGGAGCTGTTGCAGGTGCACGGCGTCGTGGCTGTGGGTGATGCACATGCTGAGATCGCTGGCAGGACATCTTGTGGACAGTCTTCCAGATTCCCTTAAGTACAGCTGCTGCCCACTTTTGGAACTGTGGTGGTGGCATGTCTTCTGCTGGTCCGGTAAGCTCAGGAAACCCATAGGTCTCGTCTGGATCATCAGCATTGACAGGCTCCTGCTCAACAACAGAAGCAGCAGCTCCAGAAGATGCGCCTCAAAGCACAGTAGCTCGGCGTGGGACAGCTCTACAAAGATCCGCACTCGGCTGGAAAGAGAGTGAGAGAGGATCATCCGTGATAGTCGTAAACTCAGTCGCTGGGAGGGGAAACAAACGCCCGACGTCGGATGTATCCGTGAAGTGCCACAAGAACTGTCTCCCACTGGTATCTCCCTTGATCCAGTGCATGCTCTTCAGATGTTGAAAGTCCATCGTGGACTTTGTGGTGCATCTAGACATCTGACTCCTGTAAATCCGAAAGTGGTCAAAAATAGGAGTGAGCAGACTTACAACATACTCTGTCTTCTTTAATTTCCCACCGTATGCTCGTGTCTTGAGGTCCTCCAAGTGATGGGCAAAAACGGCTCCCATGTTCACATCAGCCACTAACGAGCATCCTGATACACACTTTCATCAATAATATCTCCGATCCCAAAATATAGTAGCAGAAGCTCAGCTATTCGCATCATTCCCGGACCCATCTTGCACAATATCGTGTTGGCGAATAGACGGGCAAGATATCTCAAAACCGGGTGACGCACCACAGACTGTCGAGTGACCTGAGAGTCATAAATACCATTTCCAAAATGCTCCCAAAACACTTGTACATCGGTCCACTTCTCGGGCAAGTTTACGCTCTCCCTGTTTCGGTTAAATGAATAGATGTCACACAACTCAGGGATAGAAATCCTGTACCTCACCCCGTTGGCCATGAATGTCAACATCCCTTCAGAAGCCTTCTTTACCACTTCGTTAGTGTAGTACACCCGAACTGTCGCCATGAACTGCCTGACTAACTCCGGGTATAGATCATAATACTTGGTACAAATAGTGCCCAGGCCTATCATCCTCAGGATGTGCAGGATGTCTGATCTGATCTTCAACTTGTTCATTGTAGTTGTAAAAGCGATGCGTGTGGGCAGGAGCTCAACGTCACACCAGGCGTTGTAAAATAGGGAGTCATAGTCATCCCACTGCTCCGAGATTGGCCTGTAGACACAAGCAGCAGCCTTAGACTCTGTTGCAGAATCATTGGCAAAGCGTGTGAGCTCGAACGTAGTTTCTTCCGCTCTTGGCCAAGGTGATCTGAGCTGCGCGTTTGAACTTGTAGCTCCAGTGCATCTCCTGGGTCGCTTTCCGGGGTTCAGACAAGGTTCCATCTGCAAGACAATATGCGAACAGTCGAAAAGAATGAGATTCAAACACACCAAAATTTCAAAGTCATAATATCATCAAATTGAGGATCGACAATCATCCACAGTACTCATATCAATCATATTCCACTACCAGTATATCCTAGATATCCATAAATCAATCAAAAATCGAAGCTTTTTACCATTGAACACGAACTGAAAAATGGAGATTTAGAGTCATACCTTCGTAGATCGATTAAACAGATGATAGAAATGGATAGAGCACGGAAAAAGTGGAATAGAGCTTTGAATCATCGAAAACAGTGAAGAGTTGAAAAAGATTGCCATTTTTGGTGGTTTTCGGCGAGAGAGAGAATGAGGAAGATGAAGAAAACTGTCGGGTTTTTAAGAATCCGTACCTCGATTTCATCGATGTCGACCGACATCGAGCTTGATGTCGGTCGACACTTACCTTTTTAGAACAAATCGATCTCTGAAATCGACCTCGGTCGATTATCGTTCGTGCTCGAAACTCCCTCGAATAGATGTCGACCGACATCCAAGTGGAAATCGACCGACACTGACCAAAGAGTGCTACGGGTTCTGCATAACTTGACACAAAAACTTCAAAAATGAAAGAAATCAAAATGCAAAACTCAAAATCCTAATATTTTACAACTTACCAGTGGGTTGCCTCCCACTCAGCGCTTGTTTTAAGTCATTAGCTTGACTTTGATGGGATCTTAGACTCCCGGTGGTTTCGACAGAGACTGCGAGTGCCTCTACGAAAGTCTCCTCATCCAAGGTGGAGAGTAAGCATTGTCAGCGTGAGCTCGTCCAAGGAACGAGAGATTAGGACCAGAGTGTTTCCCTGCAGTCATAGCAGTGAAATCAGTAGAATTGAATTGGGAAGACGCGCACCTTTGCTTTGGTGAGGTTCTTATGTTTGGAGCTTTCTGCTTAGAAGCAGTTACAAGCACTGAAGATGCTAGAGTGGAATCTTGAGAAACCACTATCTTCTCTTCTCCAGGATCAGAAACCGGAACCTCTCTAGTCTGAGTTTCCTGTTCATCCTCAATGCTAAAGGTTTGACCATCGATCTTTGGCCTTCGCAGCATATCCATCTCAAAGTGTAGAGGCTCATCTCCCAGGTGGAGATCAATTAGACTGTGCTTCACATCGATCTTCGCTCCAGCTGTGGCTAAGAAAGGTCTTCCCAGTATTAGGGATTCATCCGGCTCACTGTCATATTTCAGAACCACAAAGTCTGTTGGAACTAGATAGTCTCCAACTCTGACTTGGACATCCTCAAGAACTCCTTTCGGAATTCTTCTTGACTGATCAGCTAAAACCAGAGAGATCTGAGTGTGTGAAAACTCTGTCATCCCCAGTCTCTCTGACACAGAGTATGGCATGAGATTTCCAGCAGCTCCTAAGTCACACAAAGAACGCTTGAAGCTATTCTCGAAGATAGAGCAACTCAGCACAAATATAGCAGGATCCGGTAGCTTCTTGGGGACTTTATTAAGCATCACATCACTGATTTGCTTAGGGAGTACTACCACCCATTCTTTCAGTACCTCATCCATAGGCAGCATCATCTCTAAGTACCTCTGTACACAAGGATGATAGGGTGAAGTGTCAACATGCGGATCCTCCTTCAACTTCTTATCCATTACTTCCAGCTGTTCAGCCTCATCAAGCTCTTGTTGAGACTTCATTGATACCTCAGGGAAAGGTACAGGAGGCTCATTGTCTGTTTCTTCAGCAATAACACAAGATGTTGGCAAATCTTGCTCCTTACGCTCTTGATGTCGACCGACGTTGAACTGATGTCGGTCGACATTGGTCACCTCACTACTGATGTCGATTCCGAAATCGACCATGCTCGATTTCCATTCGTCATGAGAACTCGAAATCCCGTTTGAAAGTGGATATCGACCGACATCAAAGTCGAAATCGATCGACACTGGGATTTCAGTCTCGGGTTTTTCAGCATCTTCAACAAGTTCAGCTGTCTAATCTCAAAATTCTCTCCTTGACTTGATCCATTATCAATCTGAACTGACCAAGCCTTAATGTGGGTGTCCATGACACTCTTTCCCTTGACTGAGCTTGAAATTTGGTTCACTTGTGTGTCCAACTGCTTCATGTGAGTACTCAAAGACTCAAACTTACCATTCAGATCTTCATACACAACATCTAGTTTCTTATTGAAGTCCACAGTGACCTTCGTCTGACCCTCCAGAAACCGCTCTAATATAGCTTCCATCTTGCTCTCTTGAGCATTAGCAGCAGGAGGTGTCTGATAGGAAGACGATCCATGAGTCCTCTGATAAGAATTACCTTGCTGAAAAGGTTTCTGATAACCAGCATTCTGACCATATCCAGAAGAGTTCTGGTTGCTTGTGCAAGCACTCTTCTGTCCACCATTAAAGAACTTGTTACCTTGCTGATTTCCAAACCTGTTTCCTTGAAATCCAGACCCACTGATGTGGTTCACATCCTCTTTTTGGCAGTCTTCTTCAGCTTCAAACACTTCAAATTCTTGAGCAAAGTTGACAGCCTTCTTACCGGTTAACAAGCTATGAACAGTGTTCAGCTTGTTCCTGATATCAGTAATCTCCAGATTATCAATCTTTCCACTAGATTCTTTCCTTCTTCTATCAGCAGTCTTGGTGCTTTTACTACTCACCAAGTTATCAATTAGCAATCTCGCCTGCTCAGGAGTCTTGGTGTTGAAATTGCCATTGCTGGCAGCATCCAATGCAGACTGGTAATTGAGATCAATTCCTCTGAAGAATATGCCCAACATCGTCACTTCAGAGAATCCATGATGAGGACAGTCACGTTGATACATCTTAAACCTCATCCAAGCAGACTTAAGAGGCTCTGTAGGGCCTTGAACAAATGTCAGAATATTCTGTCTGAGCTGATCTGAGCGAGCATCATCATAAAAGTGTCGCAGGAACTCTCTCTTCACAGCATCCAAAGTAGTTAACTTCCCAGGTGGAAGTTGCTTCAGCCAAGCAGCAGCCTCTCCAGCAAGAGAGTATGGGAAAAGCTTCAGATACAAGAAGTCATAATCCATCCCATTGTACTTCATTCCAGTGATGAAGGCTTCAAAATCCTCAATGTGGTCCATGGGTTGCTCATGTGGGAGACCATGGAAGGGGTGCTTTCTCAGCATAGAGTAGTAGACTGTCTTGATATCAAAGTCATTCCTTTCAAAAGAAGGAGGAACAATTTCTGACCGGTTAGCATAAAACTCATCCGGACGGTTGTAGTCAGCAAGAGTCCTCTCAGCAACAACCATCTGCCTCTGACCTTGAGGCAGTTCAGGCGCAGGTTCAGGGATCACTCGTCCCTCAGCATCAATCCTCTGCCCGTCATCATTGTAGGCGTTGTTCTGTTGGTCTCTCAGAACACCCCCGGCATCAGGTCTAAAAATCAAACGATTGTTCATCATTCTTGTTCTTTGACCCTTTCTGTTCGTTCTCTCTAGTATAGCAAGCTCCTCAAGTCTGAGGTTCAAAATTTCTTCGCTCTGGTTCCTTCGAGTATGTCGACTTGGCATACACTGATCTCAAAACACTGTTCCGAGGTCGATGTCGAGCGACACTGGAGAAGGAATCGATCGACACTGAATGCGTCTGTCGAATCCTGCAGCAACAAAAACAAGCCAAACAAGAGAAAAATCAGTAACAAACGAAATAAAAACGACCTAGACTTAACTCAAAAACAAAATCTATCGGCGAACTCAGTTGGGTCCCCGGCAACGGCGCCAAAAACTTGATAGGCTCAGAGTTTTAATCCTATTCTACTGCAAGTGCACAATTATGCAATATAGTACTTAGGGTATCGAATCTACAAGGACTCACGGTCACACGATAGATTATATGCCGTCAAATTAAGCTAAATCAAATCCAGAAAAAGCAGTAAATGAAAGCAAGTAAACAGGAAGGTTATATAATAGAGAAAGGCGTCAGACTTAGGAAGTTCTCGGGAATTATGCTATGCTAAACACTTAACTAACCGGATTCAGATTAAAGCAGGTTCAAGAACTAGAAACACAATGCTAAATAATCCAACTCTCGCTGAGATTATTTCTATATCTAGCAACCTAGCGATCCAAATCTCTTTGTGATCCTAGAGTTCTAAATAAGCATTAAGAACAGGTTCTGTCGGTTCACAATTCTCCTAAACCAAATCTCTTTGTATCTAGTGAAATTGCTCACACTAAGTTTGTTCAGATTATAACTCACACTCTCGTGCTATTGTTAATTGTCTAAGATCTAAACCTTAGGTGATCAGTCTAGAATTCAATATTCAGCACACTTAGGTGATGAACAATGGATGGTGAATCCTAATCAATCAGTTATCAAACAAGCATAAAACATTTGTGAGAATCCATAAATCTAACTAGGTTACTACTCAGACATATTAGTAATCAAACAACACATCTTGAATAGAAAACCAAAAGACTTAATAGATAAAGAAAAAGGGTTCGAAATTCTTCTCTCAATGTTACAAGTAGCAAGAATCAGCCCTTCCAAAATCTCTCAAGCAAGAACAAAGTTAAGAACAAGATAAAAAGTCGAATGAGTCTGAAAACCTAATTAAACTCTCTAAACATGTTTTGGGGTCAATTTAGAATTAAAAAAAACTTCTGGACAATTCTGCAAATCTTCAAAACTTGTCTTCAACTCTCGGATGTTGTTCTCTTGCGCTCAGTGTCGACCGACATCTAAGTCAATGTCGATCGAAGCTCAATCGTGGTCGAGACACCAACTTCAGCTCGTTGCACAAATCACCAGAAACGTCCTATAATCCCATCATTTGCTCCAAACGCAAGTCTACCTGTAGAAGACTCAATAGAATCTAAAAACCAGGTTAAAGACTCAATATATACAACTATATCATAGTTGAAAACCTAAAAAAACCATGATATATCAATATATCACTAACAACTTTTATATTTATCCTCAAATAACACAAACTAACTTATCCTTATCTCTTTAACATATAGAATGGAGGAAGGTGATCGCGAACCTCTGTATGGGAGAAACAAATCACAATAGTATATTATAAAATATATTATTCGTATAAGTCACAAGATTCGAAGAATATATTACAAAGATAATCACCATTCACCAACCATGCTGAGTTTCGGACATTTTCTTGCATATCTTTTGAGTAATAATGTAATAAAAATAATGTTAACGATAGATAATATAATTGCAGATATTAACCAAATGGCCTATTAGCTCATTTGGTTAAAGGGTAACTTGTATATGCCATTTGCTATGTTACATTTCTTTTTTTTTTGTCAACAAGATACAGAAAAAAAAGAAAAAAAAAACTATCTCTTTTAAATCTATGTTGAGGGTTCTGGTCCAACGTGAATTGTCTTTGGTGGCTAAGACGAACAGTCCGTGCTAACCTGTCTGCTATCAGATTTTTTGTGTGTGGTATATCAATGAGGTTAAATGAAGTAAAATATATTTTCTTTTGTTCGAACTCTTCTATGTGGATTGAGAAAGC
This sequence comes from Orychophragmus violaceus, assembly GCA_030180135.1. Classification (NCBI taxonomy): domain Eukaryota; kingdom Viridiplantae; phylum Streptophyta; class Magnoliopsida; order Brassicales; family Brassicaceae; genus Orychophragmus; species Orychophragmus violaceus. Next base: position 6,716,654 of record CM058236.1, read on the forward strand.
TGGTCATTCTTCTGGTTCCGATAGAATCTAATCAATTCCGAATAATCCGTCGCAAATGTAATGCAGAATAGTTGAATAACTTTCATGCATTCCATCGCCAAAATGAGAGATTCAAACTCCGCATGAAGCGGAGATAAACTAGCTCTCAGATTCATTTCTCCCATCATGACACTAGCATTTTTCTCATCACAAGTATACCATCCTTGACCTGTTAACAAATCCCCTTCCTTCCAAGATCCATCCAGAAAACACCATTGACCATTATGGGTCATATTAACTCTTGGACCTCGTTCCTCATCAACAGTGGTCATAGTATCACTAACCTCAATTAAGTGTGCATCTTTCCATGTCCCAAATTATATTTCTGCTAATTGTAATATTTCCCGAGGGCTTCGATCAATCTGACTAAAGACCATATCATTCCTACTTTTCCAAGTATACCATATTATCCAGGGATATATATTGGTATTATTATCCGCTGGTAATCTCCAAATAGATAGTCCAAATTCGTGTAAATAGATGCCGAAGGAAAAACCTCTGGATTGGTTGGAATTAAGGATAGGCCCATGTTTGAACGGCCGATGAACATTAAAATAATAGATGATTAATCGACTCATATTCCATTCCACGCCGAACACATCTTGTATCGCATTTTATACCTCTTCCCTTCAAATTTTTCGTAACTGGTAAACATCCTGGAATAGATTGCCAAATAAAATGTCTTATTTTTGGAGGACATCTTATCTTCCAAGATTATGCTTGGAGTCGTTAAAATCTGGATCCTGGACTGGAACCTTCACCCCTATATCTGGAATATCCCGCTCAATATGATAACGAAACTTCACCGTATATCTTCCTGATTTAGTAAAATGTCATCCCAAAGAGCCAGGTCTCTTCAGTTGACTAAAAGGAATACTCATGATTGTAGCTACCTCCTCAGGCTCGATAACTGACTCCATCAAGTGTTTGTTCCATATGAGAGATTGATGACCAATCAATTGATCTACTGTAACCAAGATCTAAGTTGTATTTGATTTTTGAATTGATGGTCTTGGGCGATAGGCTGGTATACATGGATCGTTCCATATCGAGATGGACTCACCTTTTCTCACCCTCTTAATAAGTCCTTTTTTAACCAAAGACCTAGCTGATATAATACTTCGTCATCCATACGTGAATATGTCCTTATTGGATCCAAAGGATCCGTGGTATCTTCCTTTGAGAACTCTCGAAAAGAGTAAGTCTGGTTTGTCAATAAGTCTCCATAATTGCTTTGCTAAAAACGCTGTATTTACATCTTGGAAAGCCCAGAAACCAATCCCTCCATCATCTTTATCTCTGCATAATTTATCCCATGACATCCAATGCAATCCTCTGCTTGTTTTCTGATATATCATGGTTTTTACCCAATTTAGACCATGATATAGTTGTGTTTTTAGTGTCTTTTGTATTCGTTTAGAGTCTTTTACATGTTTAATCAGGTTTGGAGCTAATTGGAGATATTTGGAGCATTTTGGGACTTTTGGGACGTTTTGGCCGAGAGCTTAAGTCACTGTCCGATTTATTGATCATGCATCGACCGACACACCTTGTGCATCGGTCGACACACTAGCGAGATGGGCCGTACACGTCGGTTTAATGAAGATATGAAGATTTTCAAAGAAGCCCAAGATAGTTCCAATATTTACACAGAAGCCCCATCCGAGATTGTGCCTATATATACTAGTTTTTGGTGTTTATTTTACCGACGCTTTACATTACGCTTTGATACTATTAGCTAAGAGATTTCTAGAGCTTTTGGGGCTGATCTATTTCCTGTATTCACTTATTTTGGAGAAGATTTCGAACCCCTTTATCTATTTAATTTCTTATATGCAATCTATTATTTCTTTGATTATGTTTTCATTAATCATGTCTGAGTAGATCCATAGTTGAGTTTAGGGTTTCTCACATAGGATTTCATGACTTGCTAGACTTGTTCAAATTCAGTTAAGGATTCAAACTATATCTGTTCTTCAATTTAATTGTGCTTAAAGCTAGTTCTAACCTGATCAATTAGAATCTAGATCTTAGGTTGCTAAATACGTCACGGAAGTGGGGTTTAGGAATCTGAACTAATTAAATTGGGCAATTAAACTTTGCGCAAACGGAAGTTTGGTTTAGGATAATTGTGAACATATCAAACTTGGGATTAATGCTAGTTTAATATGTTAGTTCTCGCAAACGAAAGTTTGGTTTGCTGCACTTAGACTTAGAGAATTATCGCAAAGGAATTTGGTTAATTCTATATCTGTGTTTTGAGTTCTAGAACTGTTCTTAATTAGATCCTTGCTGAATAAACTGTCTGCTTGTCTGATCTCCTGAGAATACCCTAGGCTTGACGCTTTTAGTTTATTGCTTCTCAACCGTTAATCTCTGCTACTGTTTACTTTCTTGCTTCGCAATTTATTTACTTCACCATCTGCTTATTTCTAGTTTATTCTCTACGTTTCTGTTTCTATTGAGACCAAGTGTCCCTGTGGATTCGATAGCCCTATATACTACTTTGACATTGCTGTTCACTTGCAGTTTAGAATAGGGTAAAACTTAGAGCCTATCAATTTTTTGGCGCCGTTGCCGGGGACTCTTAGAGTCTTCGATAGGACCGAACTTAGGGTTTCTACTAGAAATTTTTCTTTTTGTTTTTGTTCTTTTTCGTTTTTATTTTTTTTGATTTTGCTAACTTTTTCTCTGATTTCTCTCTGTCGCAGGTACGAATTTCGCCTTGCGTCGATCGTTGCATACCTTGCGTCGATCGTCACTAGGCGATATTGAGATTGAATCGATCGTTGCACTGATAGCATCGATCGTTGCTGGACGATTACGGACAGTTTATGCCAACGCAGAAAACTCGAAGTAATCCGAACTCGAGCTTGCTTAATCTCGGACTAGAGGAACTTGGACGTCTAGAGAGGACTATCAGAAGAGAAAAGAGAGAGAGAATGGTTCGAGAACGTTTGATCTTGATACCAGATGCTGAAGGTACCCTGAGGGACCAAGATAACAACCCGTACAATGCTGCTGGGCATCGGGTTGATGCTGAAGGGAATGTCATCCCTGATCCTCCTGAGCAACAGCAACAGGAGCTGAACCGAAACCAGGGTCAAGGACAGGCCCAAGGTAGAGAGATGGTGGTTCATGAGAGGACACTAGCTGATTACAACAGACCTGATGAGTTTCATGCAAACCGAGCAGCTCTAGTGCTTCCTGCTTTTGAGAGGAATGATTTTGAGGTAAAGACCATCTACTACCAGCTGATGAGACAGATTGCTTTTCATGGTCTTCAAGCAGAGCAGCCTATGGATCACATTGACAAGTTTGAAGACATAGTCACTGGCATGAAGTATGAAGGAGTATGCCCGGACTATCTGTTCCTTAAGTTATTTCCGCACAGTCTTGCTGGAGACGCTAGTGCATGGCTGAGACAACTGGCACCTGGTCAGTATACTACTAAGCAGCCTTAAAGAGTGAGTTCATGCGTCACTTTTATGATGATGCGCGCTCGGATCAGTCCAGACAGGACATACTCACCTTTTCCCAAGGAGCTGTGGAGCCCTTGAAGACTGCCTGGATGAGATTTAAGCAGTATCAGCGTGACTGTCCACACCATGGATTCACAGAAGTACAGCTGATTGGTATTTTCTTCAGAGGCATAAATCTCCCTTATCAGACTGCGCTGGATAATTCCAGTAATGCTAATTTCAACACCAGGACTCCTACACAAGCTAAGCAGTTGATTGGGAACCTTATTAACAGCTACAGTTGCAAGTCTATAGATGAAAAAAGAAAGAAATCCGGTGGAAGTACAAAGGATTCTAACATGACTGAGATTAGATCTAGGCTGGACACAGTGTACGATTTCTTAACAAGTAAGAAAGCTGTCCACTCTACCCAAGATATAGAGGTAATTCAGACTTAGGAGGACACTCAGGAAGAAGAAGTGAATTACGTGGGAGGTTCTGGTTTCCAAGGTAGTAGATTTAGAAGTCAACAGGGAAACAGGTTCTCAAATGGAGTTCAGCAAGGTGGTTTTAAGAAAGCCAACGAGTCTGATAGTAAGGTAGAGATGATGCTAAGACAGCTAATGGAGAGTCAGACTAAGTACGCAGCAGATACTGACGCGAAAATGGATACAATCTACAGGGATCTGAATGGGAAGTTTGAGAGTTTGAACACACACATGAAAGAGCTTGATGCTAAGGTTGCAAGAACTGCTGGGCATGCTCAAAGGGAAGAGGGATATCTCCCGGGAAGGACTGATGCCAATCCTAAGTACCAATGCAATGCCGTGACATTAAGAAGTGGTAAGGAGCTGTCATCTGGCCAGAAAAAGCAGTTGAGCGTTGAGGAACTCGTGGAAATTGAAGAGTTGGAAGATGAGATACGCGATATTCGCCGCGCATCGATCGATGCATCTAAGCAACGATCGTTGCCAAGCGAAATCAAGGAACCGGAGGTCGTAACAAAGTCGCCTAGCATCGATCGGTTCGATAAGAGCAACGATCGACACAAGGAGACTACAGAAAGTTCGAGTGCTGAAAACCCAAAACAGTCGGCTGAAAGGGTATACAAGCCTAAGATACCTTATCCCAAGAACCCCAGAAAAGCTAAGAATGATAGGCAGTATGCAAAGTGGAAGGAGTTCATAAAGAAGGTAAAGGTTGAAGTACCTTTGTTGGATTCCATTGAAACTTCTCCCATGATGAAGAGATGCCTTAAGGATGCAATTTCTGGTAAATGGTCTGACGAGGAAAGTATAATGATGCTCAATGAAGTATGTAGTGCAGTGGTTCAAGGCAGAATTCCAGAGAAATTAAAAGATCCAGGCAGCTTCGTATTAGATTGTGCTATCTACAAGGAGAGGTTCGAAAGGTCCCTATGTGATCTTGGCTCCAGTGTAAATCTGATGCCCCTTTCAGTTGCTAAAAGACTAGGGATGACAGATTTTATACCGACTAGGATATCACTGGTTTTGGCAGACAGATCAGTCAGGATTCCCGAAGGAGTAATAGAGGATGTGCCTATAACAGTTGGCAAGTGCGTAATACCAACTGATTTTGTGGTTCTACAATATGGACAGGAGCCAAAAGACCCATTGATTCTAGGCAGATCTTTTTTGGCAACAGCTGGTGCGATGATTGACTGTCAAGGAGGCAAAATAGTTCTAAATGTGGGAGATCTGAAGATGAGTTTTGACATGAACAAACTGGTAAAGAGACCAACCATCGACGGGCAAACCTTTTATGTGGACACATTGGGTGATTTAGCTGCAGAGTACTTCCATCAATCACATGCTGAGGACCCACTAGAGAGGGCTTTACTGAGTTCTATTTTGGAGTTGGAATACCTACAGGACGAGCCTGCAATGTGCTATACAAGATTGATGGATTCTGTCGAGGTTGCAATGCAGGTAGAAGTGTCTGACGCGGGACTGCAACGATCGACACCATCTAAGCATCGATCGTTGCAAGACGACAGAGACTGGGCAGAAGAAAAGGCTCCGAAAATAGATCTGAAACAACTTCCATCCGGGCTAAGGTACGCTTTTCTTGGACCTAATTCAACATACCCAGTGATTGTTAATGCTAGCCTGAACAACGCAGAACTCACCCTACTGCTAAGCAAGCTGCGCAAGCATCGCAAAGCTCTTGGCTATTCCCTTAATGATATTTCAGGTATCTCACCAGAGCTGTGCATGCACCGGATACATCTTGAGGATGAGTCCAAGACATCAATCGAACATCAGAGGAGACTTAATCCCAATCTGCAGGAAGTAGTCAAAAAGGAGATTATGAAACTCCTTGACGCTGGAATTATATATCCTATCTCTGATAGTGATTGGGTAAGTTCAGTCCATGTAGTACCAAAGAAGGGTGGTGTTACAGTCGTGAAGAATGAGAAGAACGAGCTGATACCTACCAGGACTGTGACAGGACACAGGATGTGCATAGACTACAGAAAGCTTAATGCTGCTACTAGGAAAGATCATTTTCCTTTACCTTTTATTGATCAGATGCTCGAAAGGTTAGCAAATCATCCTTACTACTGCTTCTTAGATGGCTACTCAGGTTTCTTTCAGATCCCCATCCATCCAGAAGATCAGGTAAAGACCACTTTTACTTGTCCATATGGGACTTTTGCTTACCGTAGGATGCCTTTTGGACTCTGCAATGCACCAGCCACTTTCCAGAGATGCATGATGTCCATATTCACAGATATGATTGAGGATTTTATGGAAGTATTCATGGATGATTTCTCAGTATATGGATCATCCTACAATGAATGTCTAGATAATCTGTGTAAGGTTCTGAAAAGATGTGAAGAGAAGCACTTAGTTCTTAACTGGGAGAAGTGTCATTTCATGGTCAGAGATGGCATTGTGCTTGGACATAAAGTGTCTGAAGCAGGAATAGAAGTGGACCGCGCTAAAATCGAGGTGATGACCAACCTGCAGGCACCTGATTCTGTTAAGTCTATTAGAAGCTTTCTTGGACATGCTGGCTTCTATAGACGGTTCATCAAGGATTTTAGTAAGATTGCTAGGCCACTAACTGCTTTGCTGTGCAAAGACACCAAATTTGAGTTCACTGCAGATTGTCAAACTGCATTTGAACAGATCAAGCAGGCATTAGTGAGTGCTCCAATAGTTCAGCCACCGGATTGGGATTTACCTTTCGAAGTAATGTGTGATGCAAGTGATTATGCTGTAGGAGCTGTTCTTGGACAAAAGAAAGATAGAAAGCTTCATGCTATCTATTATGCCAGTAGGACACTGGATGATGCACAAAGAAACTATGCCACTACAGAGAAGGAGTTGCTGGCAGTTGTCTTTGCATTTGAGAAATTTCGATCTTATCTTGTTGGCTCTAAGGTAATTGTCCACACTGATCATTCAGCACTGAAGTATCTAATGCAGAAGAAGGATGCTAAGCCAAGATTGTTGAGATGGATCCTGTTGCTTCATGAATTTGATATTGAAGTGAGAGATAAGAAAGGGGTTGAGAATGGAGTTGCTGACCATCTTTCGAGGATGCTGGTTGAGGAGGACGTGCCAATTAATGACTATTTGCCTGAAGAAAACGTCAATATGGTTGGGACAATCTGTGAGACAGATTTGGACAGAAATCTGCAGAACTGTCGGATTAATCGCGTTGCGTCGATCGATGCTACGTCAGCGTCGATCGATGCATCTATCGGGACAGCAACGATCGATACATCCGACTGTGACGATCGTTGCAGCGCGGATACAGACGCAGAAACTTTCACAATACGTATTGGAAGGCATGAGTTCGAGATTAATGCTGTCGCAACAAATGATCGACCATGGTATGCAGACATAGCCAATTATCTAGCTGCAGAGACTGAATCAGATAATCTGAAAGGATATGAAAAGAAGAGGTTTTTCAGAGAACTTAGGAGGTACTATTGGGATGAACCTTACCTCTATAAGCATTGTTCGGATGGCCTTTATAGAAGATGTGTTGCTGAGTCAGAGGTTCCAGATATCCTTTTCCACTGTCACGGATCAGATTATGCAGGACATTTTGCTACATTTAAGACTGTGTCTAAGGTTTTGCAAGCAGGTTTCTGGTGGCCTACAATGTTCGCTGATACTCACTCCTTTATTTCTCATTGTGATGCCTGCCAGAGGAGAGGGAAAATCAGCAGGAAGCATGAGATGCCTCAGAATTTAATTCTTGAGGTTGAAGTTTTTGATTGCTGGGGCATAGACTTTATGGGTCCCTTTCCCTCATCTTATGGGAATAAATTCATATTAGTTGCTGTGGATTATGTTTCTAAGTGGGTAGAAGCAATAGCTAGTCCAACCAATGACTCTTCAGTAGTCATTAAGCTGTTTAAATCCATCATATTCCCTAGATTTGGAGTACCTCGGATAGTTATTAGTGATGGAGGATCTCACTTTATCAATAAGGTTTTTGAGAAGCTCCTGAAGAAGCATGGAGTGCATCACCGAGTTGCTACTCCTTATCACCCACAGACTAGTGGACAGGTAGAGGTTTCTAACAGACAAATCAAGGAGATCTTGGAAAAGACAGTTGGGAAGACAAGGAAAGATTGGGCAGCTAAGCTTGAAGATGCTTTATGGGCCTACAGGACTGCATTTAAAACGCCATTGGGGACTACTCCATTCCATTTGCTGTATGGGAAAGCATGTCATCTGCCAGTAGAACTTGAGCACAAGGCAGCATGGGCTGTAAAACAGATGAACTTTGACCTCAAACCAGCTGCAGAGAGGAGATTGATACAGCTCAATGAGTTGGATGAGATTAGACATTTTGCCTATGAGAACTCAAAGTTGTACAAGGAAAGGACTAAGGCTTATCATGACAAAAAGATTGTCTCCAGACGATTTAAGCCTAACGATCAGGTACTGTTGTACAATTCTCGCATGCATTTGTTTCCAGGCAAGCTGAAGTCAAGATGGTCTGGACCCTACACGATCAAAGAAGTGCGTCCATATGGAGCTGTCATTTTAATTGGCAAGGAAGGTAATGAGTTTGCTGTTAATGGGCAGAGGGTAAAACACTATTGGGCTAAGGCCGAGATTCCAAGAGGTCAGATTTTGCCTCTGGATGCTGCACCCTCCACTTGAAAATTCCCATCCGTCCGGTCAAGCTATTGACCTTAAACAAGCGCTGGGTGGGAGGCAACCCACCATTAGGTACTGGTGTTTTTCTACTTAATTTTTGGTGTTTTTGTTAGGATTTTACGTTTGTTTTTGTTTCTGGTGAGTTTATGTTTGCAGGTCTCGGTTAAATCGCAGTGCAACGATCGACGCACTTCTGTGTCGATCGTCACAACACGAAAGGAATCGCATTGCAGTGATCGTTGCGGTCCTGAGCAACGATCGACTATACACGAAAATCGCCAAGTAACGGTCGATGCACTCAGTGCAACGATCGATGCTTAGCGACAGAGGTAACCCGACAGACATAATTTCACCTTTTCAATTTTTATTTTCTTTTTACCGATCCTTCGCTGGACACTACTGGGGACAGTATGTCTTAAGTGTGGGGGAGGTGCTACTGACTTTTGTTTTCTGTTTTCTTAAGAGTCAGTCCGTTTTTCAAAATTTTTTGTTTTATTGAGTCAAAATTGTTTAAGTAAGAAACTATGATTTTCGGAGAAGATTTACAAGACTTGCAGGAACTTAAGTAACCATTGGGATGAAGTTGCAGGATCTATCTCTGACTATTAGAAAACCCCATCACAGATCAACCTACTGGGAACACCCACATCACTTCAGGTATCAGAGGATCCTTTACTGACTTCAACTTTAATACTGACTTAGATTTCTCACCTAAGGGCTTGGTATACTTTGTGTCGGATTCCCTTGTTAGTTCTGACACAGCCTGTCAACCTATCCTATTTAGTTCCCTTCTCCCCTTCTGTAAAGTAAAAAAAAAAAAGATAATAAACTGAGGATGAGTTAGTAACTCCGAAGTGGTCATGGGAATAGTAGCAAACACTATTATCTCTCATGTGATCCATGGAATGTGTCCAAAGTACACCCCATAACGGGAAGAACACTGATAAAAAAAATAAAATGATACCCAGTGGGGAAAAATCAGTTGTTAAAGAAGGGAAAGAGAAGAAAGGGACTAGAGAAAGATAGTATGGTGGTCTAGAGCTGATAAGGTAAGAATCCATGTGCCCTTTGATCGATAATCCTTAGGTGAGACCGCACTTAAATACTTGCAGAAGTCAGTAGGGAGAATTTGAATGCTTGAATGTGATTGTGGAGTTTACCTAGGACAGTTGCTAAGTGTGGGGGAAGTACATGTTGGTCTTGATATCCTGTGATTGATTCTTTCAGTGGTTTACTAAGGGGAATCTGAGTATTGTAGCTTCTAGGATGAAATGAGTTTCTGAAGAGTTTTCAAACCTCTTCACCATGTTTTTGTTCTATGTTTTGCTTGAGGGCAAGCAAAGGCTAAGTGTGGGGGAGTTGATATATCATGGTTTTTACCCAGTTTAGACCATGATATAGTTGTGTTTTTAGTGTCTTTTGTATTCGTTTAGAGTCTTTTACAGGTTTAATCAGGTTTGGAGCTAATTGGAGATATTTGGAGCATTTTGGGACTTTTGGGACGTTTTGGCCGAGAGCTTAAGTCACTGTCCGATTTATTGATCATGCATCGACCGACACACCTTGTGCATCGGTCGACACACTAGCGAGATGGGCCATACACGTCGGTTTAATGAAGATATGAAGATTTGCAAAGAAGCCCAAGATAGTTCCAGTATTTACACAGAAGCCCCATCCGAGATTGTGCCTATATATACTAGTTTTTGGTGTTTATTTTACCGACGCTTTACATTACGCTTTGATACTATTAGCTAAGAGATTTCTAGAGCTTTTGGGGCTGATCTATTTCCTGTATTCACTTATTTTGGAGAAGATTTCGAACCCCTTTATCTATTTAATTTCTTTTATGCAATCTATTATTTCTTTGATTATGTTTTCATTAATCATGTCTGAGTAGATCCATAGTTGAGTTTAGGGTTTCTCACATAGGATTTCATGACTTGCTAGACTTGTTCAAATTCAGTTAAGGATTCAAACTATATCTGTTCTTCAATTTAATTGTGCTTAAAGCTAGTTCTAACCTGATCAATTAGAATCTAGATCTTAGGTTGCTAAATACGTCACGGAAGTGGGGTTTAGGAATCTGAACTAATTAAATTGGGCAATTAAACTTTGCGCAAACGGAAGTTTGGTTTAGGATAATTGTGAACATATCAAACTTGGGATTAATGCTAGTTTAATCTGTTAGTTCTCGCAAACGAAAGTTTGGTTTGCTGCACTTAGACTTAGAGAATTATCGCAAAGGAATTTGGTTAATTCTATATCTGTGTTTTGAGTTCTAGAACTGTTCTTAATTAGATCTTTGCTGAATGAACTGTCTGCTTGTCTGATCTCCTGAGAATACCCTAGGCTTGACGTTTTTAGTTTATTGCTTCTCAACCGTTAATCTCTGCTACTGTTTACTTTCTTGCTTCGCAATTTATTTACTTCACCATCTGCTTATTTCTAGTTTATTCTCTACGTTTCTGTTTCTATTGAGACCAAGTGTCCCTGTGGATTCGATAGCCCTATATACTACTTTGACATTGCTGTTCACTTGCAGTTTAGAATAGGGTAAAACTTAGAGCCTATCATTTTCCTCGAACCCACCAAAAATTAGACACTACACTCGTCAATTCGTAGTGACTGGCCTTGGTAGTCTATAACATGACATTACATAGTTAGGTAATGTCGTGGCTACCGCCGTTATTACAACCTCCTTTCCTCCCCTTGATAGAAGCTTTATCGTCCAACCATTCACCCTCCCGTGAAGTCTGTCATGTAAGAAATTAAAAACTTATGTTTTTGGCCCGCATAGACTCTCCGGTATACCCAAATAAGATCACATCCCCCATGTCGTTGTGATTCCTAGGATTCCTTTCATCTCATTGTGGATGCCATCCTCTATCTTATGCCCAAGTTGGATTGAAGACTAAAAAAAAAATTGTTGACCTAAAACGCCCTCGTAGTCTTTAAGTATCCATAGGATTGTCTGACACTCTTCCTTCTAAGCTTTACAAAAGAATAACCTATCATATGCAAAGAGCATATGTGAAATTGGAGGACATGCTCTTGCCACCTTCATACCCGTAAGTTGTTTTCCTCTCTCTCTGCTTTCCGTATGTTTGCAATCAATGCCTCCGTACAAAGAATAAATAGATATGGTGATAAAGGATCTCCTTGTCGAAGACCCCTCTGGAGAACTATGTGCCCCCGTGGTTGTCCATTAATAAGGACCCTATACTGAACCGTTGTAATGCACCGCATAATCCTGTCTACCCATTGTGCCGCAAAGCCCATTTTACTCATATCAGTTTTAATCGCCATGAATTTACCCTTGCAAGATGAATTCGTCCTTAAGCCATGAAACATTTCCTGTGCAATCAAAATGTTATCTGAGATCAGTCTCCCTGAAACAAAAGCCGGCTGCGTTTCCGAAACCAGACCTAGTAAAAACCCCTTCAGGCGTTGGATATAACCTTAGAGATAATCTTATAACCCACATTACACAAATTAATAGGCCGTAATTCCGTCATCTGAGTCGAGCGTTCCGTCTTTGGAATAAAACATATATTGGTCATATTTATCCTTTGATCCAATAGTCCAAATTGAATAAAATCATTAGCCATCGAGTAACATCATTCCTCACAATCGGTCAAGCTTGTTGAAAGAATACCGATGTCATACCATCCGCCCTGATGCCTTTTTCGGGTGCATCATGAACAGAGCTCGTCTTACTTCTTCCTCTGTCGCTGAGACCAATAATATCTCATTCATTTGAATAGTAATTGATACCGGGATCTCCTGTAAAAAATCATCGAAAAACTCCGGACTGATAGATGAAAAGAGCTCCTCAAAATATCCAACAACCATCCGTTCAACCTCTTGTTCTTTGGTCATCCATTCTCCTGTTACATCTGATAGATGTTACATCTCTTTTTATTTAACGAAAACATTATATTTTCCGGGATTTACACTACTTTTTATTTATTTACGACATAGTACTACATACAATCTACCTTTGTCATTGAACGAGTCTTTTAACAATGTAATTTTGACCAAATCTTTTAATAAGACCAGTCCTGCAAAATGTAATAAATTGACTAGGCACTACAATGAATAGTGATCATCCATGATCTCATCTTACATACATTTGATGACGAGCGGGGTGAGAATTCATGGCTGAGATGTTACGGGAGAGACACATTGTTTCTAGTAATCTAGTTGTTCTTTCTTTTTCCCTAAATATCTCGTTTTATTTCTCTTTACGTTACCCTAACAGGACATCGTTTTGTCATACGGTGGTAGTGTACTCATTCACATATTTAGTTTAAGGAAACCCTAAAAAAGACTATTCGCTCCAGTCTTGTTTCTTCTCTTTTATGCGTAAAGCCCTGCTCTATGCTTTACGGTTTCATCAAATTCAGTTTGAATGATGCTCGACTATGAATTTATGATCGATGGGTTCAAGTTTATGTGAAAAATAAATTAAGTCTCCATATACATATGTGATGGCCCGAATCCAGCCATTTTAAAAACTTTATGAAAAGCCCAGCCCAAGCCCATCAGCCATTACAAAACCTTAGGACTTCCACTTCCTTTTCCTATTTCAAAAGCCTCCACCATTTAAGAAAAACAGAAGAAGAGATTTCGGCGAAGCTCTGCTCATCCCGCGTCGCAGCCACCGCCTCCAGAAAGTAGATCTAGGGCTTCTACATCGCTTGGTATTGAAGGTAATCCCGGAAACCTGTTTTCAGATCTAATTCTTCTTAGGCCGAGATCTAAAAGCCTCGTATCTTTCTGACCGTGAGGAATCTGGGAAATCCGAGACCACCATCGCGTTCCTCTCGACGTGATGAAGCCGTAGCCGAAAAACGGCACCTCTATAGCTGCCCGTACGCGCCAGCACTCGCAAGGAGAAGATCCGCCGGTTCTCCACGCGTCGCCGCCTCCGTCGTCACGCGCCGCCGCCATCCACCGAGACCCGCCGCCGTCCGCCGCCGACCACCGGAGCCACCGCCGAACCGCTGCCGAGTCAACTGGGCCGGCGACCGAGTCGACTCGGTTGACGGGGTCGTTGACCGGGTTGACCGGGTCGTTGACCGGGTTGACCGGGTCGTTGACCGGGTTGGTCAGCGTTGACCGGGTCGGACCGTTGACCGGTCCGGTTTGGTTCGGTTTAATCTGGTTTGGTTCGGTTATCCAATTTCAATTTTAATTTCGATTTTAATTTCAATTTCCGGTTTAGGTCGGTTAAGCTGGTTTGAACTGGGTATTTTCAATCGATCATATCTAGTTCATCCTAAGTCCGATTTAAGCGAATCAAAAGCCCATCTCACTCTATTTGTCGTCCCCTTTCCAAATCTGATGTCCATTCGGGCTAATGGAGCTTCTAAATTGCCGTTTTTCCCACTTCTTTGGCTAAGGTGAGGACCGATTGTGATCTCCCTTGCTCTATCTCAATTCCGGACGATAGTCCTCTGTTAATATTATCTTTCCTAGGTAGTTTAGACTAGAGATACCGGTGATTGATTGAAAGAACGTAGAATGCTAGGTTATCGCTTAAACTGAAAACATTGTTTGTGCTTGATGGACTTGAAGGGTTTAGATCTGTGGTAGGTCCCCCGAAAGGGCGTTTGGTGACGGCTTGCGTATGTCGAGTTTTGGTACGCAACCCTTGAATCGTCGTAAGGGAGGTTTCGGCGAGCTCCCCAATTAAAGTTGGAGTTGGAGTTGGGCACCGGGGCCAATGACGGGCACCGGGGCTATTTTATTTTTATTGTTGTTTTGTTTGCGCTTCAGGCGGTAGAAGTCCACTGGACATCGGTTGCGTGGTGAAAGCCTTCGGGCCTGTTTGCAAGGTTATATTAGCTTAGGACTTGTGGGTCGTAGTTGTGTGGCGTAAGCCAGGATCGCGGATTCCTTAAATCCGCCTTCACTGGGTAATTGTGTTTGAAACAATTACTCAGGCCTCTTTCCTTTCCATGTTCTCGTTTTCTTGCAGGTCCAGATGCGGGATTGAGCGATCGCGTGACATAGTGGTGTATTTGAATATGAAGGAAGCGCCTGGGACCTGTAACAAGTTGAGATGGTGTCCCGGTTGGACCGAATCCGGTTCAACGGGCGTCCTAATGCCGCGTCTCCGGTTTAACCGGGAGACGGTGTTACAATTTGGTATCAGAGCCTAGGTTAAGATCTCCCAGTCCTGTCCTGGGAGATCAGCTTTCGTTGTTTTCCAAAACCTTGTTTTCAAATCTTTTTCAAAAGTGTTTGTGAAATTTTTATAAAATGGTTACTTTGCGAAAGGATTTTTCAAGCACCAACCTTATAATAGATTGTTCTCCACGCCGGTTCTACTCTAGATAGAATTTCTCTGTGCAGGTTGGAGTCAGTGTCTTCAAACCTCAGTTGTGCAACTTCCGCTAGATGTGTGCCGAGATGTATGTCGTGATGTGTGCCGTTGAGGTGTATGTTGGGGTATATGTTGTGGTGTGCGCCTACAGGGCAGTCGGTACTAATGAGGTGTGTATTGGGGGTCATCGTCTGCTCAGAGCGTTGTTCAACCAAGCGTGCGAGGGCGATCAAGATGTGGAGACGTTAACCGGAGAGATTACTGCGGGAGTGTAGCAGAGAGTTGTAAGAGTTATAGGAAGTGCTAGAAGAGTTGCAAGAGACGCTGGGGAAGCTGCAAGAGGTGCTACAGGAGCTGTAAGAGGTCAATGGAAAGACCAGATTGCAAGGAATGCTACAGGAACTGCAAGAGGTCGATGGAAAGACCGGATTTCAAGGAGGCCATTTTGAAGTGGCGGTATTTTGACTGGATTAAGCGTCAGGAGTTGCTTGAGTTGCTTGGATCACAAGGAGCAGCAGGAGACTGTCCAAGCCTATTCTAAGTATGGAATCTTGGAATCGGTTTGTGACATCAACTTCAATGAGTTATGGACGGCTCGTTGAAGATTGATCAAGCTAGAAGCTGGAGAAGATCTTTGTGGTATGGCGGGCTTAAGATTCAACGGTAGAACCGGAAAGGAAACAGTCTGCCCTGGAGTTCTTTGTGGATTACTGGAGCAGCTAATGGAGTTCCTCAAGATGGAAAGAAGATCGCGGAAGTGTTTTGGGAAGTGGCATGGTGGCATTGGGAATTGCCTGGCAAGCCGGACTTCTGAAGTTGCAAGCTCAAGTGGACAAAGCTGGCTATTGGAAATGGAAATCCAACGGGAGAGTGTAGGAAAACACTATGAAGGATTGGCAAGAAGCTGCAAGGATTAGCAAAGGAGGGCAAGTCTAATGGGGAAGTAAACCCAAAGGATGGTGTTTGGAAAGCACTACATCTGGATTACAAGGTAGGAAACCTTGAGCTGGAAGTCAGATTGGAAACCGGTATGGGAATCAGAGTGTGCAGCGAAAGCGTGATGGGTCGTTCCCCATCAGTCAGGTAGCCATAATGGACATGGTTAACCTCATCGTTCACCAAGCAAAAGCAAGGATGATGGTTTGTGAAACAGTCAACACCATGGTGCACGGGAATGGAAACCGTAGAAAGGAATCCATTTGGAAGTGGATGAGGCACTATGGCACGATAATGGAAACCGTTGAGGAGGACTGGTTTGGAGTGGAGCATCTCATTCAGGTATTAGAACCACTCGAGGGATGAGTGTTGTTTCTAAACGTTGGAGACCGACCCTAATGGACATGGGCGGTAACATATGGCGTTTGCGTTGCATTCTAGGAGCTGCTAATGGATTGGCACCAATGAGAAGGACACTCCAGAGCGTGGTTTGAAATAAAGAAGCAGTCTTCAGGATTCAAGGATAAGATTTTTTCAAGCGAGTAAGCGATCCGGATCAGCTTCTGTTCAGCAAAGTTTGCGGAGTGTGGTTGGTAAAGAGTTGCAGTGGAGAACTCGCGCCACAAAATTCGGGACGAATTCTTTTTAAGGGGGGGAGAATTGTAATGGCCCAAATCCAGCCCTTTTAAAAAATTTATGAAAAGAAGAAGAAAAGCCCAGCCCAAGCCCATTAGCCATTCCAAAACCCTAGGGTTCCCACTTCCTTTTCCTATTTAAAGAGCCTCCACCATTTGAGAAAAGCAGAAGAAGAGATTTCGGCGAAGCTCTGCCCATCCCGCGTCGCAGCCACCGCCTCCAGAGAGTAGATCTAGGGCTTCTACATCGTTTGGTATTGAAGGTAATCTTGGAAACCTGTTTTCAGATCAGATTCTTCTTAGGCCGAGATCTAAAAGCCTCGTATCTTTCTGACCGTGAGTAATCTGGGAAATCCGAGACCACCATCGCGTTCCTCTCGACGAGGCAAATCCGTAGCCGCAAACCGCACCTCCATAGCTGCCCGGACGCGCCCGCACTCGCAAGAAGAAGATCCGCCGGTTCTCCACGTGCCGCCGCCTCCGCCGTCAGGCGCCGCCGCCATCCACCGGGACCCGCCGTCGACCACCGGAGCCACCACCGGAACACGGCCGAGTCAACTCGGCCGGCGACCGAGTCGACTCGGTTGACCGGGTTAACCGGGTCTTTGACCGGGTCGGACCGTTGACCGTTGACCGGTCCGGTTTGGTTCGGTTTAATCTGGTTTGGTTTGGTTATCCAATTTCAATTTTAATTTCAATTTTAATTTCAATTTTCGGTTTAGGTCGGTTAAGCTGGTTTGAACTAGGTATTTTCAATCGATCATATCTAGCTCATCCTAAGCCCGATTTAAGCGAATCAAAAGCCCATCTCACTCGATTTCTCGTCCTCTTTCCAGATCTGATGTCCGTTCCGGCTAATGGAGCTTCTAAATTACCATTTTGCCCTCTTCTTTGGCCAAGGTGAGGACCGATTGTGATCTCCCTTGCTCTATCTCAATTCCGGACGATAGTCCTCTCTTAATATTATCTTTCATAGGTAGTTTAGACAAGAGATACCGGTGATTGATTGAAAGAACGTAGAATTCTAGGTTATCGCTTAAACTGAAAACGTTGTTTGTGCTTGATGGACTTGAAGGGTTTAGATATGTGGTAGGTTCCCCGAAAGGGTGTTTGGTGATGGCTTGTGTAATACCCGGTTTTCAAAAATATGGTCAACGGACAGAAGAAAAGTCAGCAGGGGCAAAATTGTAATTTTTGCCAAACCCAGGGGCAAAATGGTAATTTTGCCAAAGTTCGAGACGGAAGCCGAGATGGGCCAAATGTTTTCTTTTCTAAAGCATGAAGAACATTTACAAGACCAGAATTGGAAGAAACGGAGCAGAAATGTATTTTTCGGCTTATCGGAGTGAAAACCGACTAAACCGAGAAAACTTCGGAAATTCATAACGGGAAACTCCAAATGAGGTGATTCAAGTTGCTAAATTCATCTAAAATCAGGGAGAATCAGTTTACGGAAGTTTGGAGATTTATGGGATCGTCTGGTGTTTTCTAAAACAATTATCAAGGAAACGAGTAAATCGAGCAAGGATGATTAGGAGGAATTAAGAGTGTATTAGAGGGTTAATGACTGGATTTTCTGGCTTAAACACACCTCATATGACCAGTGTCTTCTCCCTGGAGGCGCCACATCTCCAAGATGCATGCATTTGCATGGGGAATGTTCATGCACCAAAAAAGGAATATTGCATCACATCATTCTCATTCTCTCAAGAAGCCTCTCTCTCTCTAGCTTCTCTGTCGAACTCTCTCTTCTCTCTCTGGACTCACCAGATTCATCTTCCTTTTCCAGAAAACTCATAAGTTCTTTGTATCTTCAAGGATCTTCTTCAAGAGTTTATGGTGTTCTTCATTCCTTGGTGAGCAAGAAAGGCCATAACTTCTTCATCTTAAACTCAAATCACACTCTACAAAGTCCAGTAGATTCCTCACACTCTCCTCTACAATCTACAGCCAGCCACCGTCATCGCCGTCGCTGGAGCTCGCCGGAATCTGGTCAAGAAGCAGTCGCGGATTAGGGTTTGGTGGATATCTCTCCCTCTTCATCAGATTTCAGTGATTTGAAGACATAGGTGGATAGATCTCTTCATGCTGAGCAGTTTGGTGGGTGGATGAGCTTCTGAGTCGCCGGAAAAAGCCTCCTCCGCCGCAGTCAACGGTCCGCTGCCGCCGGTTAACTCCGGAGAAGTCGCCGGAGAAGCTTCCTCGCCGCCGTGTCTTCAGCCGGTTCTTCAAGGAGTTGGTTCAGATGGGTTATTGCAAGATTGAAGTTGGTTTGGGTGGTTTTGGATCGGTTTAGGTTAACCAGTCAACTTTCGGTCAACAGTTGACTTTAACCCGGTTTACCTAAACTGGCCAATTGGATTTTGGTTCACTGGTCAACCGGTTCAGAGGTGGGGTCAACCGGTTTAGCTTGGTCAATGGTCAGTGGTCAACGGTCAACGCCGGTCAACGCGTTGACTCCGTGCCATTCGTTCCATCATAAATCACTGTGAGTCGGCTCAAACACCGTAGTTATGCATATAGATCGAGAAATGGGAAACCGTAGAATTAGGATTGCATACCCGGATGTGATTGAATTATCGATAAACCGGTTAGGAGTTAAGACGCATGTTAGGATTATATGAATTAAACGGATTAAACTTGTTGTGTGCCGTTAGGTCTATAGTAACATTGTGTGATGCATTCATATAGTTGTGCCTGCTAGGACCGTATATGCATATATGTAAGTAAAGGACGGTATTGAATGAACCTATATACGGGAATTAAGACGAGTTTAAATATGGAAGTAAACTTAACAAACGTTTATCATATGGAATGATATCAGGATTCCCGAGAATAAATGAATTAAGTAATAAAAGATGAGACGTCGGGGAGTTTAGTAAGCAGCTAGCTCTAAACCAACGGATCGGGGAGTTGATAAAAGATATTTAGGATTGGTTAAGAAATGAGAAGTGTTGTGATTGGTGAGCCGTCTACGGATTAGCAATCCGCTAATCCAAAGTAGCGGACGTGAATTGGTTAAAATACGTTAGAAACCCTAATAGGCATGAGTGTGTGTTGATTGTGTGATGTGTTGTTGTGTGGTTGTTGTGAGCTTTCTGTGCAGGCCTTTTAGATCGTCTCGGTGTTGGGCCGAGCGATCTATGTGGATACTTAACTCGGTCACGGGACCGGTTAAGTCGTGGTTGCTGACTCGGTACGGTGCCGAGTCAGAGCGGTGGTGTGTGTGATTGAGATTGATTGTTAGAGTCCAAGCGAGTCAGCGTGTTTACATTTCTGCAATAGGACTCTAGGATGCGTTAGATCCCGCAAGTTTAGGTGTTTGGATACGTTCCGGTACTTCCGACCCGATTGGATCCTTGGGTAGTTGCCTAACCGGACCGTGTTGATTCCGGTTATGGTGTTAACCTACTGAGTGACGCCGGTAGGTGTGTGGTCCGGAGAATACGGGGTCATGTCCTAGGTCCGGACTGAATGGAAGCTTGGGTTATCTAGGGGTAGCCTGAGTCACCGCGTATCAATGGACGGAGAACGGTGTCCTGGCCGTTGGACTTGGTGTCGACGTCTAGGAGTCAAGGGTTAGTTACCATATCTGTAACAGTGGAACCCCGTGGAAGTTACCGAGATCGTAGGGGCCCAGGGTAGTGTGTGGTGTATTTTGTGATGCACGGTATATAGATCGAGTCTCAATCGGGAACATGTGCTGCAGTGCTCCCGATTTCCTCTAATCGCCTTCTTGTTCTTTTGGCAATTGATTGTGTGTGGGCTCGACACGACGTGGTAGTTTGTGATCGGCTATTTGTCATGATTGCTTGTTATTTTGGGGTTTCGGGCGGGAATCTATAGACGATAGATAGATTAGAAGCCGTAGTGGGGAGTCGACTCGCTGGGTGATCTTAGATCACTCATTAGACTCTTTTTGTGTTTTTCAGGTTTAGCAGCGACGGACGCGGGAGGTCCTCGGTGTAGTTTCGGGATTGCTTAGGGCGGGGTTTTGATTCGATGATTTCGGGATTTTCTCTCGGTTCGGCTTGTCGCCAATTTTGTATTGGGCTTTGAGTGTTGTTTGTTGATTGACGAAATGATTTGTAAAAATGACAATTAAACGTTGTACTGAACGTTTGATTACTCATAAATGAATATGCTTTCCTGATATGTTGTTTAGTCCGAACCGACACAACTCACGGAAATGGTACAAGGTGTACAACTTGTACTATAGAAGTGAGGATAGCGGAGTCAAGGACGGGTTAGTGCGAGCTCTTGTCTCAAACCGATCTGTCTCTGGCTTCATCCTTTGGCGAACTTTTCCTGTTCGACTTGCTCGGGTTCGATCGGTCATGTTCTTGTTTGATTGTTGGCCGGTCAGCTCGACGGTTAGCGGAGAATGGGAAAGGGGAGTTACAGCTTGCGTATGTCGAGTTTTGGTACGCAACCCTTGAATCGTCGTAAGGGACGTTTCGGCGAGCTCCGCAATTAAAGTTGGAGTTGGAGTTGGAATTGGGCACCGGGGCCAATGACGGGCTCCAGGGCTATTTTATTTTTATTGTTATTTTGTTTGCGCTTCGGGCGGTAGAAGTCCACTGGACATATGTTGCGTGGTGAAAGCCTTCGAGCCTGTTTGCAAGGTGATATTAGCTTAGGACTCGTGGGTCGTAGTTGTGTTGCGTAAGCCGGGATCGCGGGTTCTTTAAATCCGCCCTCACAAGGTAATTGTGTTTGAAACAGTTACTCAGACCTCTTTCCTTTCCCTGTATCGCGTGACATAGTGGTGTATTTGAATACGAAGGAAGCGCATGGGACCTGGAACAACTTGAGATGGCGTCCCGGTTGGACCGAATCCGATTCAACGGGCGTCCTAATGCTGCGTCTCCGGTTTAACCGGGAAAGAGGTGTTACACATTAAATTATCATTTGTATTCAATTTTCAGCATCCATTTATAATTATATATATATAGTGGTTGATCTAGTCGTGTCTTAAAAAACAATCAACTAAAACCAACAAATGGTAACATTTTAACATATCCTAGCCATCTCACAATTGACCTTTTGTTTTTCGAGTCACTTAATAGCACTTGCAATTGAAATATTACTGAAGTCAACAACGAAAAGTTATGATATCAAAGTGGAGGGAAGAATCATTCAACAAACCTTTAACGTATAATTTGTTAAACTAAATAAATGATCGCCAGCACTTGCCATTTCAAATCTCAAAGTGCATTATGTTTCGTTAAAAAAAAATTTAAATTTTAATATTATAATTTTTGGAACTTAAATACCACCACTATAAACATATTGTATAGAGGTAATACAACTTAAAAGTAATTTTGTTAACCATTTCAAATATCTAGTCCATCACTTTCGAACTTCTTGGATTTTTAGTTATATGGACTACTTCAACAACTAAACTCATCTATAAATTGAGCTCGATGTCTCATAAGTTTCTTATCTCTCCATTAAAAACCTAATTCGAGAAATAAAAACCTTTCATCTCTTCTAATATATGACAATGAAGAGTATCTCATTTATTGCAGCTCTATCTCTCTTAGCTATAACGATTCCATTAGCCACCATTGCTTCTGACCCAAGCCCTCTTCAAGACTTCTGCGTCGGCGTCAACACTCCAGCAGATGGCGGTATGTACATGATGACTTCCTAATCATTTTGAAAATCATTAATTTCTCAGTTCTTTACACTCTTTTTATCTGGTTACTATATTCAGTTTTTGTGAACGGAAAGTTCTGCAAGGACCCAAAGCTCGTCACAGCAGATGACTTTTTCCTCTCAGGGCTCGACAAGCCAGGAGTACTTACTCCAGTTGGATCTAACGTGACAGCCGTCAATGCTAACAACCTTCCAGGGTTAAACACTCTTGGAATTTCACTTGTCCGTATAGATTATGGAGTAAACGGACAAAACCCGCCTCACACACACCCACGTGCCACCGAGATCTTGTATGTCGGACATGGAACTCTTTTAGTAGGATTTGTCACATCGAACGGAGATGGAAATCGCCTCATTACAAAAACACTCAACGAGGGTGATGTATTTGTGTTTCCAGAAGGACTCATCCATTTCCAATTCAATGTTGGACAATTTCCAGCGGTTGCATTCGCTGCTCTGAGCAGCCAAAACCCAGGTGTTGTCACTATTGCCGACACCGTGTTTGGGTCAAAAGGACCGATAGACCCAAATGTTCTTGCAAGGGCGTTCCAATTGGATCCTAGGGTGATCATGGATCTACAAGCCAAGTTCAAAAAAGCAAACTAAAAATACTTTGGTTTGAATTGCTTTTGTTTTATGTACCTCCGTCTGGAATAAGGATATTATATTATCCGTTTAATTATCGTAACATGAAATGATGTTTGTCGTTGCTTTTAACTTGATCAAATTCTGAATGAATCAACGTTTTATGCTCTTAAGAAAGGGTAACTGTTCTAAATATCATTTTGGTAATTTACAAAAATAATAATAACTCTTTTGTGATGGCGTTTTCTTTAACTTAAAATGGTTAACTACATTTTTGTCCAAAAAACGTTAATTAACTCCAACTTGTACTAAATTTTGTGTTGAATTTACGACCACAAAAGTATGTTGTAATACGAGGACTGTCATACATGATACATAAATGGTTGTAAATGGTTCGCAGAGAAAAATTCTAAATTTGAATCATCTGCAACACCAAGTATTGCCGGGAACTATAAGTTCTAGAGAATTCTAGAAGATTATGTGAATATTCTAGTGTATCTTTAGAATATGTAATCTTTCCTAAATATTAGGTTTAGTAGTTAGAGCCTTTCTTATATATAAGGGATAGTTGTGAGATCGAAGATTGACACCAAAGATTTGTATTTCATGGATTTAGACTTTATGTATAAAAGATATAGATTTTCTATGAACCAAAGATTTATTTGGAGTTGAATGTCGAGATCGAACTTATACAATCAAAGAAAGTATGCAAGAATGGATTTTAAGCTATTTAATCGAAGTATTCTTGGTTAAAGTCGGAATGTCTTGAATGTTCTTCTTCTTTCCTTTAAATAGCCTCGATCTCGATCTTCTCGTTCCGATCTTTAGGGCTCCTCTATCTAAGACTCTCCATCTCTTCCTCGATTCGCAGAATCAGTTTCATCCGATGATGACTGAGTCACCTCGCTTCACCCTTCTCTTTTGTCGATCTCGAGCTCGACCGTCTGATGTCGCAGTGCACTTGGGCCTTCGGCATCTTGCGACTAAACGGGCTCGAATCTCGGCTATGGGCCTTTATCTTTATTGTTTCATGGGCTGGATTTCCAAAAAGAAAATCCAGTACCAACAATAGCCCCCAGCCCAATAATTCGACGGGTCGAGGTTAATGGGCGGTGGACATTCTCGGAAAAGACGCGCGCCGCCTCAGGCATTGGTGCCCTAATGATCATGTCATTCGTATCATAGATCTTGTCTTGAACGAACGATCGAGATTAGGCGTCTGGATTTACTTGGTCAAATTATAACGCGTGGACGGCTCCCAATAGGTAATTAACTAGGATTTTAGCATCTACTGTCGATCTGGTCGACTGTCAACGGTTAAGGTCTTAAGATTATAACAAATCTTATTGATCTCGATTTGCGCGGTCGTGATAGGTAATTAATTAGGATTTTAGCATCTACTGTCGATCTGATCGACTGTCAACGGTTAAGGTCTTAAGATTATAACAAATCTTATCGATCTTGATTTGCGCGGTCGTGATATGATTATCTTGGATCAACAATTAGGATCGCAAGAGAGATAGAATCCCTCGGATCTCGATTTCTTCAAAAAAAGGATTGGGTGTCTAATCATTATTTCCAATTCGAAATCGAACGATTAGGATCTAGAGATACGAAAGATCTCGTCGATCTCGAGAGAAGAAGCACGAGTTGGCTTTAAATGAAAGTTACCTCGCACGATTCCCACTACTGTTCGCACTACAAATCGGCAAGGTAACTTCTTCTCCCTTATTTTGGCTTTTTCTTTCTTGCTCTAATCCATAATTTTTTTACAGTTCTCCAGAGCTTTCTCTCTCTCGAACTCCTTCTTTCTGATATCTCGATGTACTTGGCTCCAAGAAATACAACGGGGGCGAATACTAGCTCGTCGGCGGGGCCGTTTGGTCCACCCGCCGTCTTGTTTGAACGTGGGGCATCTTCAGCGGCTGAGGACAAGATGCCGGATCCCACCGAGAGTAGATATGGTGATTCCGTTCTCGACGGAATCACCGGAAAACGACAGGGAGGGCTACTGCTGCACATCCTATACGTATTTCGACAAGTGCGGGCTCTTCTTCCCTATCCCCCGTCTCGTATCTTGGTTGTTGGCCCAGCTTCAGCTGGCCTTTCCCGATATGACTCCAAACTTTTTCCAATACGTTATCGATTTTAGAGTCAGGGCCGTTTGGAGGGAATTGAATTCGGGGCCGAAGAACTCATGAGAGTTTGTTCGGTGAAACACAACACCCGCACCCCGGGAACATATTATCTCTCCCCCCGCTTTGTGAAGGTTCTCGAGGAGATTCCGAGGAGAGACGTGTGGAGAGACCGATATTTCTTTTTCAAAATCAACAATCAGTTGGTCGGAGACTTCAATTTCTCCGTCATTCTGACGTGATGGGATGTCAGCGTCGGTTAGGTCCTAGAGATTTCTTTAGCTTGATTCGATTGTAGGCACATTGAACTGATACTAATCTCCTTCGTTTTGTTTCGCAGAAGCTCTCTAGTCGCTCTCTCTGAATCCAATCACTGAGGATCTGATAGCTCGTCTGAAGAGAGGAGACGTCATTTGGAACAACTTCTCTGCAGAGAGTATATGAGCCGCTTTGAGACTCGAGCCCCAACGAGCTACGCAAGCCCGTCCTCAGATTAATCGATGTGCGAAAATTCCACAAGCTCCTCGCCTCCCACCTCCTCCCCGAGAAGTTCAGCCTTCGCTGTTGGAATTCATACCGGTTTATAAAACAATTTTATAAATCAATCTATGAATATACTAGCCAAGATCTCATACCAATACTGAAATAAATCTAGATCTAGAATTTCGAATATATCTGGATATTTTGCAGCGAAATAGAAAGAGGTGATTCGAGATTCTCTTAGCACTCCAAATGTCGTGCCTTTACCGATATCCACACGCACGCAAACTAGATCTGAACGGGATGCTAGTGTCGTCGAGATCAAATATCTCGTTCTACTTTAGGGTTTCTCTCTTTCTATTGCTCGTTCACAAACGGCGAGAGAGCAAAATCATAACTTCTCATTAACCCTTTTTTATATATACATGTGCTTGTCGTTAACCTAATAGTATTAGGTATATAAATGGTTTAATCCACTTCACGTGCAGCAAATATATATTATATATATATTATATTACACATGTGTATATTTTATATATATATATCACATATATATATAATTAGTTATGAAACCCAATATATTGTCGATCTAGTTTGCTTCGGTGTGTGACCCTGTAAGACCGTACAATATTAGCAACAGATTCTTAATCTATAAATTATAAGCGGTTTCTAGCAAAACATTATAACCACCTAATATTACCCGATTATCAAATATCGGCGTTACGACTCTAACAAGATAAGTACAATTGATTTCAGGACATTCCCAACATTCGCTTCGTATAGTCGAGCGGATCTGGGAGAGTAAGGACTCGTTGTCGTTTTCTCGCTTGTTTTGGACAGTGATTTTATGCTTGATCCTTTTTGCAGATAAATCTGTTTCGGAAAGCAGTTCAGTTGCTAGCACCTCCCCCCCCCCCCCCCCCGCACGAGAAGATGTTTCGTAGAGCAAGCACTTGTCGGAATGGAAAAGACCCGGTCGACCTAGCGAGCAAGATGAGGGCGGGCGATCTGAGCAACGCCATTATCTTTGCTCTTGGCCAGGGTCCTCCTCCTCCTCAGGATCATTGTCCTCCTCATCCGGCTCAGGTTTCCCTTTCCCCGGCTCCTAGGACCGAGGAAGTGGTTTTCGAAGGTGAGGTTTCGCCTCCTCCCCCAACTCGACAGGAAATCGTTCCAGATTGCTCTCGAGAGCTTGATGTGTGCGATTCTCATTCGAACGGTTCCAGTGGGTCGAATGGCAGAAGCCGAGGCGGATCCCTTCCTCCTACTTTGAAGCGCCAACGGACTGACGCATAGGTAAGATCAAGGAGGTCGAACCAAGAAATCGAGGTGAGGCCTACCTCTTCTGGGTCTGTTGGGACCTTTAACTGGCGCTTTAGGCACGAGAAGGAATGCCAGATCGTAGATGATCCGAAGGGCGTGGCCTATCTGCTAAGGCACTTCAAGCCTGCATGCGTTCAGCTCCCGGCTGTCGGGGTTATGGCCCTCAGGGAGGCCTATACTGAGATTATGGCGGCCATCAAAAAGGTAAGAATTTTATTCCTTTCGTTTTTCGCGCTCGAGGCGTTACGCTTTTTTTTTCAACTTAGTATTTTCTTGATGGCACAGTCTTTGGTGGCTACGAACAGGTTTGTGGCTAGGTATGAGCACGAGTTGCGCGACGTCCCTCAAGCTAGCGAGCTTGAGGCCGCTAGGAAGGCGGTGAGAAATCTGAACGCTGGGCTTCAGGAGGCCAAGACGAGGGAGGAGGCGCTGAAGAAGACGGTGGTAGAGTTCACCGGCATGGAAGCTCGATTGATGCAGCTCGAGAACCAGGAATAGGATCCCACGCAAAATCTGAATGTTTCTGTGACTCGGACTTTGGCTGCTGAGGAATCGATCCCGGTTGCGGCTGCGTAGGCCGCCTAGGATCGAGCTGCTTTGTAGAAGGCTCTCGCGAACAAGGAACATGGCACTAAGTTTGTGGTCCACAAGGCGAGGAAGGAGCTCAACGACCAATACCTTGCGTGAAGGAATTTCTAGCAGTTCCTAATCCAATTAGGCAACCCTGGTCTGAATTCCAAGCCTAGGATCTAGGGTTCATGTAATTGAATCATTAGGATCTCAGAATTACCTGGTTATTTGCAGCGGAAGTATTAGCAGATAATCGAGATCACGAAGCGCCTCAAATGCTGCGCCTCTACTGGTATCCACACGCACACAAACTGGACAGCAGGGATGCTAGTGCCTATAGAGATCCAATCTCTTCAGAGGTTTCTATTCAAGTTCTGGTGGCTGTGAATTAGGTTAGGTACGAGTTTAGGTCGACCATATATCTTATATATGTCGGCTTAAACCACAACGGAATTAACCAACGATTAAACCGAATTAATCTGATTAATCCGCGAGTGTATCGATCGATGCACTCTCTGCAACGATCGATGCTGTCCCAGAACATTGATATCGAATGCATATCAAATATGCATTCCCTAGATCATTACATTAATGATCAACCTCGTCTTTAACGTCCAGTTTGCTTAGGTGTGTGACCCTGTAGGATCATATAACACTAGCAATGAGTTCTAAACTCATTGATCATAAGTGGCTTCTAGCAAAGCATTATGACTACCTAGTATTATATGATTGTCTCATCTCGACAATACAACTATCACTTAGAGCAAGTACAATAGATTTCAGGACATTCCCAACAATCTCCCACTTGTACTGGAATCATCTATTCCCATAATCCCTTCGTCACTATATCTCGATCTGGCATAAGGCAAGATCTGTGTCACCCTTATTTAGCCAAGATCATGTTCATCGAACTCCGATTTATACTGACAAGACAAACGACTGACAATCACCTCGTTTGGGTGTGGCCACACATTTCTCAGTATCAAATCTTCGATGGGCCCTGAGATATTTATCTCCTGTTATATAGGAGGGACAAATCCCATCTTGTTCCATCCCTGTTTCTTCACACGCTTCATGATACGCCCAATCAATGCCTTTATAGTCACCAGTTACGGCTGACGTTTGACAAGGTTAAAGCGGGCCAATTCACATATAAGAGAACATGATGAACTCAGGTCTAAGGACTATACTCTATAGTCGTAATGAAAACTCTCATGACACTTATACAACTATCCCGTAGAGTTCTCATCAGTGGGTCATGTCCGATCCTGTGTTCTCCAACACATATCTATGTGATTGACTTTAATACTCTTATTAATGACTCCATGAAACTTAGTCATCAGTCACCTCACACACTAGTCTCACGCGGTTGTTAATGTCCCACTTTAACAACCTCGACCAGGGACCAATCATAATTTATGTCATTTATTATCTATAGGGTTTTATGATCAAGTCACATACTTGATGACCTATAAAATGTCATAAATTACTTTGGGACTATTATTTAATAACCATTATTAAATAATACAGATGTCAGATTTCAATAACATAATCAAATTATGTTTATACGAACATCATATCATAACTAAAATTAATAACTAAAATTAAGATCACATCTTAAGACATCTAATGCCTTTAGCAGTAGTCTGACCCTTATTTGCTCTTGCTCAGCGTGTGTCGAAAGACACTGCGTCTTGCTAAGAGCAATACCAAGAGTCATTTGCACGAAGCCCTTCTTGGAATCCTGCATATTGGACATGTGCAAGGCCTTATCACTATAAGTATCTTGACACAATCCAATTAGCTTATCCAATCTATCTCTATAGATTCTTATTCCAAGAATGTATACGGTTTCTCCCATAATTTTATCGAAAAACAACTTTCGAATCAAGTCTTAACAGACTGAAACAGTGGAACTTCATTTCCGAGAAGTGGTATGTTAACATACAATACCAGAAATGCAACTGCGCTCCCACTAGTCATCTTGTAAACATTCGGTTTCTCTTCATTTCTGATAAAATCAAACCTTTTGATTACTTTATCAAAACGAAGATTCCAACTCCGAGATGCTTGCTTCAATCCATAAATGGATCGATGAAGCTTGCATACCTTCCTGGCTTCATTAGGATCAATGAAAACTTCAGGTTGTGTCATGTACACATCCCTTTCCAGAATTCCATTAAGGAAAACTGTTTTCGCATCCATCTGCCAGATCTCATAACCATTATGAGTGGCGGTTGCTAGGAAAATCCGAATGGACATAAGCACGGTGTCTGGGATTAGGTTTCTTCACAGTCAATACCATGAATTTACTTGAAATCTTTTGCCACCAACCTTGCTTTGTATATCTGAATATAACCATTTTCGGATTCAGCGGCTTTCAGCCATTTTCGGAGTCAAGGCCCATCATTGCTTCTTCAAAATTCACAGGCCCGTCACTTTCAATGATCAGTAGATCACGGCAATTGGTTACGAGAAATCCATATTTCTCGGGTTCGTGACGGATCCTTTCGGATCTGCGAGCTTCAGTTTTCTGTAAAAGTCGCGCACACATATCTCATATGTATACTTTTACCACGGCCTAATTAACCAAGATTTAAACCGTAGTTAATTAAGTCATAAACCAAAATCAATATTTGGTTCGCGATCTGTGTCGATCGATGCAACTTTTGTGTCGATCGACACTTCTTCAGAAACTCGCCATTTAAATGTATATCGAATATACATTCACCAGATCCTTTATAAACTCTAGGCACCACAGGTGCAGGTTCTACAACTCTTTGTAGATCCAACTGCTGCTCTTCCTTATCAGGTTGAGCAGTCTCCTGTGATTTTCGAATTTCTTCGAGTTGTACTTT
The DNA here is from genome assembly GCA_030180135.1 of Orychophragmus violaceus. NCBI lineage: Eukaryota > Viridiplantae > Streptophyta > Magnoliopsida > Brassicales > Brassicaceae > Orychophragmus > Orychophragmus violaceus. Next base: position 6,746,818 of record CM058236.1, read on the forward strand.
TACTCCCACTGTTCTTCTTGGAAAGAAAGTCTTTCTCAAGAAAACATAGTTCCGAGCAACAAACAATTTGTTCTCGAACTGGTTGTAAAAGTAACATGCCTTGGTTTTGTTAGGACAACCAATGAAGTAGCACTTATCAGATTTGGGTGTGAGCTTATCAGAGATTAAACGTTTTATATAAGTCTCGCAACTCCAAATCTCCATGATGGATAAATCAGAAACATTTACATTCCACATCTCATGTGGTATCTCTGTAACTGATTTTGATGGAACTCTATTTAAAGTAAACTCAGACATTTCTAAAGCGTATTCTTAGAAGGATAATGGAAGATCTAAGTGACTCATCATTGATCGAACCATATCTAATAAAGTCCGATACAGGAGGAGTGAATTGTGAAACACTTTCACAATCTCTCAGATGATCACTAAATTCTTGACCTAAGTATTCACCTCCATGATCTCATCGTAGAGGTTTAATACCTTTGCCAAATTGATTATGTACTTCATTTTGGAACTCTTTGAACTTTTCAAAGATTCTGACTTATGCCTTATAAATAAGGCATAATCGTACCTTCTGAAAATATCAGTAAAGGTAATGAAGCACTGAAAATTTCCTCTAGCATTTGCGCTTATCGGGCCATGTACATCCGTATGTATAAAGCCCAATAATCCTCTGGCCCATTCATTTTATCCGTTTGTTCGCAACCTGTATCGATCGTCGCATACATGCATCGATCGACACTACCTTTGTTGAAAGGGGCCTCTGTCGTTTTCCAATAAACAAGATTCACTTTACTCATTATGATTCATAATCAAATGAGCCCAAAAGCCCATCACTATGGAGCTTCTGAATTTGTTTCTCATTTATTTGGCCCAAAACGACAATGCTAGAAAGAAGTTTGATTCGTATCATTTGACTTGAATCTCTTGGTATTAATGTTATAGTTAGGCACATTCTGGTTTAGAACATAAATTCCATTCTCTAATGGATTGCTACTATAAAGTATTTCACTGTAATCAATTGAATAACACTTATTCTTCACTTGAAAACTGATATCCTTCCATATCCAACCAAGGAATAGAAATAATCTTTTTGCTCATAGCAGATGCATAGTAGCAATTCTTAAGTTCTAAAATATGCCATAAAGAAAACAAATGAAATACTCCTACGGCTAATGCAGCAACTCTTGCTCCATTTCACACGCGTAGATCCACTTGTCCTTTCTCCATAGTCCTACTTTTGCTCAGGCCCTGCACATTTTCACAAAATATGAGTACCATAGCTGGTATCAAATACCCAATAAGTAGGACTACAAGAAGTAACATTTACTTCTATAACATAAATACCTGAAGAAGAAGTCTTGTACGTCTTCTTCAGCTTCTCATAATCTTCCATGAATTTATTGCAGTTTCTTATCAAATGCCCATAACCATTACAATAACGGCACTTAACATCTTCAGAAGGACTGGTTTTAACCTTAGGAGCATGGCTAGACTCACTTGGATTCACAATCGATCTCGTCTTGCCATCACCTTTGTTCTTACCAAGTTTCTTAAACTTCTTACCATTTTGTACCATAAGGACATCCGGGGTGTCCTTCTTGATGTTAGGTTCAGTAGTCTTAAGCATCCCATGCAATTCAGTTAACGTCTTCGTCAAGTTGTTCATGTTATAGTTCATAACAAATTGATCATAGCTTGACGGCAGTGACTGTAGAATGATGTCAGTAGCCAACTCTTGGCTAATGGGACAATCCAGTTTCCCCAGGTTATCAATATAACCCATCATCGTAATGACATGAGGACTAACTGGTTCGCCCATTGGTAGCTTGCACTCAATCAGAGAACTAACCGTCTGGTATCTCTGAGTTCGTGCCTGCTCCTGAAACATACTTTTCAGGCCAGTGATCATCTCTTTTGGCGACTCCACGTACTCATATTGCTTCTGCAATTCCGAGTTCATGGTAGCCAACATGAGACAACTCACATCCACCGCATCATTAGAATGCTTGTCCCAAGCATCCTTATCTAACTGCCAGGCATTGGCTCGGTACTTCTTGGGGAGAACTTTCTCAAGGACATAGTCCTTTTTCTCCTGTTTGAGAACAATTCTCAAGTTCCGATACCATTCAAGAAAGTTGGATCCATTTAACTTGTCCTTCTCAAGGACGGATCGCAGGGAGAAATTGTTACGATGGTTTGTGCTAGACATAGCTGAAAACAAGGGAGGTTTTAGTTATGATGTTCAAAAAATGAGAAGTCTTAATAATTAAGAAAACTCGCATTATATTCAAACAATGTTTCCTCAAATGAATATAATGATCCAAGATCCATACTTCACTAAACTTGAGTGAGCCACTGGCTATCACCCAAATTTAGCTATCTAGGTAAGCAACAACTTTGCTAGTTATATCCAATATAACTCTTGGTTGTGGATTGACATCTCATGTCCAATCCACCTGATGTCTCTAGGCCCAAAACGATTTTGATAGCCCAGTCAAGTAAACCAATCTCTTAAGTCATGTAATTGTTGACGCCTTGCACTGCAAGCCCATCAACACGATTACTTCCTGCCTTACTCATGTAATTGTGGATACCTTGCACTGCAAGCCTATCACTCAATGAAACGAGTCTTGACAGTTGACAAGATTGGAAATACATCAAGTATCACTTGATATTTGGTTGAGGAACGGAACCTATAAAACGTTCAGTTTTATTATGTTTTAATTCTTATAATTAATTGATTTATCTTGCTTTGGTTCTGTGATCTCAGGTTCCTTAACCTAATCAACGAATCTGGTGTCGACCGACACTACTATAGTGTCGATCGATACAGAATAACCAAAAGCAATATGCGATAACCGATCAATCCAATTGATCCGGTTTTGAATACCGGTCAGCGTCGATCGATGCTACATTAGCATCGGTCGATGCCAACCTAATCCAACCAATCGCAATTAAACCATTCACAATGTTCGACCATTATTAACCAATCTCGATAACAGGTCCAATCCAATTGAACCGATTCATCAATCTCGCAAGGTTTGTGTCGATCGATGCAACGCTTGTGTCGATCGACACTAGGCGAAAACTAAGGTTTATTCGGGTTTTCGCCCTGCATCGATCGATGCCGGATTGGCATCGATCGACACCATGTGAAAAACCCTAAATTTCATTCGGGTTTTCGCCCTGTGTCGATCGATACCGGATTGGCAACGATCGACACCATGCGAAAAACCCTAAGACGTTTTTTCGAACAAACCCTAAACTAGGTTTTTCATGAAAACGAATTTTAGCAAGTTTGTATCAACCATACACAGATTCAGATTCAACTAATCTAATCAACATGCTACCGATTCAATGGAACCCTAAAGCTCTGATACCACTGAAGGAATTTCTAGCAGTTCCTAATCCAATTAGGCAACCCTGGTCTGAATTCCAAGCCTAGGATCTAGGGTTCATGTAATTGAATCATTAAGATCTCAGAATTACCTGGTTATTTGCAGCGGAAGTATTAGCAGATAATCGAGATCACGAAGCGCCTCAAATGCTGCGCCTCTACTGGTATCCACACGCACACAAACTGGACAGCAGGGATGCTAGTGCCTATAGAGATCCAATCTCTTCAGAGGTTTCTATTCAAGTTCTGGTGGCTGTGAATTAGGTTAGGTACGAGTTTAGGTCGACCATATATCTTATATATGTCGGCTTAAACCACAACGGAATTAACCAACGATTAAACCGAATTAATCTGATTAATCCGCGAGTGCATCGATCGATGCACTCTCTGCAACGATCGATGCTGTCCCAGAACATTGATATCGAATGCATATCAAATATGCATTCCCTAGATCATTACATTAATGATCAACCTCGTCTTTAACGTCCAGTTTTCTTAGGTGTGTGACCCTGTAGGATCATATAACACTAGCAATGAGTTCTAAACTCATTGATCATAAGTGGCTTCTAGCAAAGCATTATGACTACCTAGTATTATATGATTGTCTCATCTCGACAATACAACTATCACTTAGAGCAAGTACAATACATTTCAGGACATTCCCAACATTGCGATCCTGGAAGGGATCAATGAGAAGAATGACAAGAGAAAGGTCGAAATGAGCGCCGAGATCCGTCTTCAGGAAGTCTTGGCCAATATCGAGCTCATTACCGAGATCGCCGCCGGAGAGGTGAACATGACCGAAGAGGTATTGAGGCTGTCTGAGAAAAAGTGGATCGCCACTGAGGATATGAACGTTGCAGCTGTCTCCGACTTCAGCATCATCAATCTCAACTTGCCGGCGATGTCCGAGGACTCGGTTATTCTGGTGAATCCTTCAGATCAGACCGCTCCCCGTCTAGACCAGTATGGGTCGAATCTCCCAAGGGAGATCGGAGTTAGCTCACGAGTGAGCGACGAGGTCGAGGGTCAGATTGTTGAGGATGCATCCAGAGTGGACAACCTGACGGAGGATCGGGTCGATGCCTCTTCTTAAAAATTTCTAAGTGTTTTGTTGTAGCACGAAAGGGCTTTTAAATTTATTCTCGAACTTATTTTGCCCAAGGGGGGTTTTCTAATTTTGGTGTTGCCCTTTAAGGGCTTTTAAATGAATTCGAGGACATTTTGTCCTTTTCTTTTTTTGAATTAAATGTTCTACCATCCATGCCTTAGTCGTTTTAACATGAAACAGTTTGGGGGAGCTCGAACAATTGAACTAGTATAATGATCAATCTTTATTCTTTATCAAGATTGATATTAACAGTTTAGCTCGGTCGAACTGTTAGCTTGGATTGCCTTAGATAATTTAGATAAAACTTTTTAAGTATGCAGTTGTCGAACTCGAACCGTCTAACTTGTTTAAGTCGTGCCTCAGCTTTTTGGAGGATGAGATTTTCCTTGGGTTAGATCGAATAATCAAACTGCACGTGTTTTTCCTTAGAAAAGAAATGCCTAAGTCCAAGACAAATCTAACTCGAGGCGTAAGTGTTTTAGGATGTCATATCTCGAACAACTTAGCTCGAGCTATCTTGGTTTTTTCTCATACAACTTTTGATCTGGAGTGGCCAGTTGAAGGTGACGAGTTTGCAATATTAGATGATGGTTATTTTGCATACGGGGTGGAGGTGCCCCTCAGTTCTTCTAATCTGTAGAGTTTGGGAGAATTTGAAGTTAATTAAGCTTATTATTTCGAGATCATATACTATCTTTGGACCGTTCAGGTCGCTAGTTTGAAGAGACCATTTCAAATCCCTTTGTTTGATGAGATCATTTCAGATCGCTTATTTTGAAGATATCATTTCAGATCGCTTGTTTTGAAGAGATTATTTCATATTGCTTATTTGAAGAGATCATTTCAGATTATTTTGAAGAGATAACTTCAGATCGCTTATTTTGAAGAGATCATTTCAGATCGCTTGTTTTGAAGAGATCGTTTCAGATCACTTATTTTGAAGAGATCATTTCAATCACTTATTTTGAAGAGATCATTTCAAATCGCTTATTTTGAAGAGAAAGAAGGCAAATAATTTTATGAAAATAATTTTGACCTTACAAAGGTAATGAAAATCATTCTCGAGTGAAGACTTGAGTTAAGCTTCATTTGACTTTGCACGACATTGTAGAGCTCGATAAGGATTTTTTTTAGGGGGGCGGCTGCGCTCGAAGTCGAGCTGCCAACGTACCCTTTTGAGGGTGATAAAGCCATTTCGTAGTTCGAATATGGGGTGTATTTTAGTACAAGTACTTTTTGAGGTTGATGATGTTCCAAGGTCGCAGCTCAGGTTTTTGTGTTTCCACCGACTTGAGTCGGTAGACCCCGTCCTTAGTGACGTCGGTGACTTAGTAAGGACCTTCCCACTTTGCCCCTAACTTTCCATCGTGCTCTTATTTTTTATGGTCAAACACCTTCCGTAAGACAAGCTCTCCTACCTGAAACCTTCGGGTTTTAATCCTGGAATCGTAGTAGCGAGCTGTAGCCTGTTGGTAATTCTGGATTCGGGCTAGTGCGAAGTTTCTCTTTTCGTCGACGAGACCGAGCTCATCGGTTATCATCTGATATTCAGTTCCTCATGTTGTTGGCACTCTATTTGGCGAATGTTAGATACAAGGATCTCTGCAGTTACTATGGCCTCGATACCGTAAGCCAGCGAGAAAGGGGTCTCGCCGGTTGATTTGCGAGGAGTAGTCCGACAGGCCCAGACCACCGCTGGGAGTTCATCACTCCAGCTCGATTTGCACTCGTCGAGCCTTTTCTTTAGGTTTTTCATGATCGATTTAATGGCTGCCTCTGCCTGACCGTTTCGTTTGGGATAACGGGGTGTCGAGTAGGTCAGTTTGATGTTTCAAGTTTTACAGAACGTCTGGAAAATGTTCCATATGAACTGGGATCCGCTATCAGTGACGATCTTTTGGGGTAGTCTATGGCAGCAGATTATGTTACGCCAGACGAACTCCTTTACATGAACATCTTTAATTTTTTTGTATGACTCTGCTTTGATCCACTTGGTGAAGTAGTCTGTCATAACAAGAAGATGCATAGCTTTCTTTTTGCTCGATGCAACCAAGGGTCCCACGATATCCATTCCCCATCGCATGAAAGGATAAGGGGATAAGATCAAAGAGAGTTTCTCCGACGGTTGGTGGATAATCGGGGCGTGTCTTTGGCACTTGTAACATTTATTGGAAAAAGATTTGCACTCAGCAGCCATGGTCGTCCAGAAGAAGCCTTGCCTTTTGATCCGTATGGCCAGAGCTCGTCCTCCGGAATAACTTCTGCAGGATCCCTCGTGAGCCTGTGTGATCACGGTTTGATCTTGCTTGCTGTCGAGGCATTTGAGGTACGGTCAAGAGAGATTCCTTTTGAAGAGCTCTCCTTCAGTGACATAGTACCTCGCGCTCGGTGTTTTAAGTTTTCGTGCTTCCCATTTATCGTCGGGTACTTTACCGTTAGTAATGTACCGTATGATTGGAGTTCTCCAATCATTTTCGGTAATGGCTTGGGTCCTTGATTGGTGGAAGCGGTTTGGATGGGTCCGTCAGGCACGCTTTCTACGTATATAGCGTTTCTGGGGTCGATATCATCATAGATCTCGATGACATCGGGACATGTATTTTAATGTGGTGCATGTTCATCAACACTGTCTTTATCTATGGGCTCATCCCCTTTTAAGGATAGAGCTTTTAGGTCTATATCGATGCTTGGTTTTTCGATCCCTTCGACTACTATGATCCTTTTAAGGTAGGGATCATATGTCAAAGCTAGCGCAGCGAGGGCGTCAGCTTCAGTGTTCTCGCCTCGTGGGATTCGGGTTAGATCGAAGAAGTCGATCTAGTCGGTAAGGTTGTGAACTACTTGTAGATATGCTTCCATGCGCTCGTCTCTGGCTTCGTAGTCGCCGTGGTAATGGCTCGTGACCAGTTTTGAGTCGCTGAAAGCGTCTACTTCTTGGGCTCCTATTTCTATGGCTAATCTGAGTCCATCTATCAATGCTACGTATTCTGCTTCGTTGTTTGATGCGGAAAAGCCTAGCCTAAATGATTGTTCCAGCACTTCTCCCGTAGGGAATACTAATTTTACTCCGACTCCAGATCCTTGCCTCGAGGTTGCACCATCGATGTGGAGGTTCCACCTCTTCTTGGAGGCAGGATCGAGGACGGTAGTAGGCGGGAGTTCGACTATAAAGTCATCCTACACTTGCGCTTTTAAGCATGTTCGAGTTTTGAACTCAATGTCGTATTCGCTTAGTTCGATGGCCCATTGACCAGTCTACCGGACTGGCTTGGACTGTGAAGGATAGTCCTTAGAGGTTGAGAGGTCATAAAAATGACCGAATGCGATTGTAAATATGGTCGAAGCTTTCGAGCCGATGTGACCAATGTAATGCGAGTTTTTCCATCGCGGGATATCTTGTTTCAGCATCAATTATGGTTTTATTGTTGTAATAGACGAGGTTTTGGTTGTTTTGTTCTTCGCGAACCAGGACTCCGCTTACTGCTGCCGAAGAGACAGCTAAGTAGAGGTAAAGGGGTTCCCCTTCCACCGGCTTTGCCAGTATTGGTGGCTCGCTCAGATACGCTTTTCGTCCCAAAGGAACTTTTCGTCTCGACTCTTTGAGGGCTTTGATCGAATTGATCGAGTCTCGGCATATCTTAGAGCCACCGAATATGAAGTCAATTCGTGCCAAGACGAGGGAGATTAATTCGTGAGCGAAGACTTTTGATAGGAGCTGGAGGTGGGGATAATGCCGACCCTCTTGAAGTACCGCATAAACTTAGTTCACCGAGGATAACCTTAACCCGTGTTTGCGATCCCTGGAGAAGGGCTTTGGGAGATCCTATCTCCTTAGATCGTTCTCTTTTATTCTGAGAGGGTTTTTTAGCGTTCGACTCTTTGGTCGATTTAGTTTCCTTCTTGTCGGAGGGCGTTTCCTCTTCTACTTCAGATTCTTGGTTGTTGACGGACTCTCGTTTTTGGGCTTTGACTTTAGCTCGAGTATAACAATCTTCCGTTGAATGACCTTTTTTGTTGTGAATGTCGCAAAATTTATCTTTATCGAACTCGAATTTTCTCGAGCTCTTCGGGCTCTCGACTGCGTTAATGGTCCCAGATTTACAGGAGTCCTTTTTGGTGTTCGAGTTTTGCGAGCCCGACTGGTTCTTTTCCTTTCGGTGTTTCTCTCTGAGGATTGTATTTTTGTCCTCGAGGCGAGCGAAAGCCGATGCATGAAGAAAGGCATCATCGAGTGTTACTGGTTCGCGGACTGTTATTTCTTCACGAAATTTGGTTGGGTACCACAGCCCGCGTCTTAGTGCCTCTATTGTCACCTCGTCATTTGGGTTCGCGATTTTGGATTTTATTTCCTTGAATCGATCGATTTACGAGTGAAGTGTTTCGTCGGGTCATTGAGATACGCCGAATAGGGCCGCCTCGGTTGTCTTAACCGTGATATAGACCGAGTACTGGTTGAGGAACGTTGTCATGAACTGGGTGAAATTATCAATGGATTTCTCTTCCAGTCCGGAGAACCATTCTAGGGCTAAGCCCGACAGGTTTTCGGCGAAGAGTCTGCAGAAAGCAGGTTCCCTTTATTCGTCGGTTAGGTATACCCTAGACATTGCTAGTATGAATGCCTTATGTGAGATTTAGGGTCTGACTTCCCCGAGAATTCTGGGAATTTTGTTTTCTTGATCTCTCGAATTATTGCGAAAGCGATTCGATCTGTGAATGGCGTTTGGCGCGTTTTTTTGATTACTCGATCGATGTCGGGTGCCGCGCTCGTGGACATGTCAAATTTCGAGCTTAAGCTCATGAACTGGGCGTTGGCATGTTCGATGTATTGTAGGAGCATGTCTGCTATGGGTGCGAACCGTGTATGGGGTTGTGTCGACGGTTGCTCGCTGAAGATCGGGTCGACTGGATCGATTGTTGGGATCGGTCTCATCTGGTCGACTTGAGGTGTTTGAAATAGCGTCGGATCTGATCCGATGGGGTGTCCGGAGCTCGAAATAAAGGCCGAGCCCCCGAGCTGCCTTGGTCTAATATTGGGGTTGTTCAGCAAGGGAGGAGGTCCAGGTAGTGCTCGGTTTGCCGATCAATTTGGATTTGTAACCATAGAGCTCGAACTGAATGGAGTCCATATCACCGTAGGGGTCATCACAGGGCGAAAACCGCTATTTGACGCGCCGGTAATATTTCCCGATGTTCCAGAAGGTGATATCACTTGAGAGAAGTCCAGACGTTTCCGAGGCGGAGGACTAGGGGAGATCTCCGATCACGCGCTGATCGATCTCCTTGGTTCTGATTAACGAGCTCTTCGAAATGGGCGTTAATGCGCCGTTCCTGTTCGTTGAGCTGTGTGGCTAGAGAACGATTGCCGATTTCTTGGGCCGGGCGTTAGCCTTGTTACTCCTTGTTCGACTCACCAATAGGTTAAGCATCAAACGGATTTCGGCGAGGTCATCCGGACTTTGTCGCGGAGGCACATGAGGCTGTGGCGGGCTGGATCTGGGCGTTCCAGATCCGCCTCCTGATGCGGAGGCAGATGTTGAATCGCTCCTCATCCAGACCGAGTTCTTGTTTGGATCGTTGGTTCCTGACAAAACGTTTGTCGGAGTCGGTCCCGTCGCGATTGTTTAAGCGACTGGGCCGGCTGGTGTTGAAGTCGTGGAAACAGAGGCTGAGCTCGTCAACACGCCATCGGTCTGACCCGTGATACTTACCCATGTGATGTTCCGAGGAACGTTGCCGACCACTTGCTGGTGATCAACAGGTGGCGTGGCGTCGGGAGAGCCAGGTTGGTCGGGATTCATCTTGATCTATCGAACCCTAGATCTAATTCTTAAGATAGGAAAATATACGGATTGTCCCCACAGTCGGCGCCAAATGTGAGATCGAAGATTCATACCAAGGATTTGTATTTCGTGGATTTGGACTTTATGTATAAAAGATATAGATTTCCTATGAATCAAAGATTTATTTGGAGTTGAATGTCGATATAACTTATACAATCAAAGGAAGTATACAAGAATGGATTTTAAGCTATTTAATCGAAGTGTTCTTGATTAAAGTCAGAATGTCTTGAATGTTCTTCTTTTTTCCTTTAAATAGCCTCGATCTCGATCTTCTCGTTCCGATCTTTAGGGTTATGGAACCTTGAGCATCGATCGACACACATCCACGACAAGTAAGTGCATTGAATGTTTCAATATGTTCAATCTGATTATTTGTTCTCCTAAGCCCAAGCTTTGATTCCACTGAGGACAGTGTGTTTCAAGTGTGGGGGAGGTAGCTACTGACGCACCATTTTCTGTTTTCTTAGAGTCTGTTGAATCTGTTTTATTGAGTCAAATTTAAGTAAGAAACTATGATTTTTGGGGAGATCACTACACTTGTAGGAACTTAAGTGACCATTGGATGAGTTTGCAGATGATCTCTGACTATTAGAAAACCGAACGCAGATCAACCTATTGAGGACATCCATATCACTTCAGGTGTTCAGAGAACCCATTACTGACTTCACCTTTAACTTGACTTAATTTTTCTCACCTAGGGGCTTGGTATACATTGAGTCGGATTCCTCTGTTAGTTCTGACATAGCTTGTAAACCTGTCTAAGTATGGTTCCCTTCTCCCCTTCCTTAAAGTAAAAAAAAAAGAGATAAACTGCGGATAAGCTAGTAGCTTTGAAGTGATCACGGGAGTGGTAGAGATCCCCATTACCTACTGTGTATTCATGGAGTGTGTCCAAAGTACATCCCAATGCAGGGAGAGCACTGATAAAAAAATGATACCTAGTGGGGAAATATCAGTTGCTAAGGAAGGAAAATGAGAAGAAAGGACCCAGAAAATGATAGTATGGTGGTCAAATGCTAACAGAGTAAGAGTCAATGTGTTCTTTGATGGATATTCCCTAGGTGAGACCGCACTTATTAGATATAGACACTACAAAAACATAGTGTATTATATCATTTATTTTAATAAGTAGTATCATTTTTTTATTGATGCAAACGAATTTGCATCACAAATTTAAATGACTTTGGAAGTGGTGACTCTAATTTTTAATATCAGTTCAAACTAACTGATGCAACTATTTTCATCATTTGTTATAAGTGATGTTAATATATAGTAGTCTCAATAAATGATACTAAAATTCACATCAATCAAAATAAATGATGTTAATATTTGTTTCGTTTGTAACAATTGATTTTAAATATTTATATCAGTTACTTTAAACGATATAATAGTTGTATCGATTTTAGATAAGTTATGCCAAAATAATTTATTTAGTTAATATTAGTTTTCAAAGAAGATTCAAAAATATAATATTATTAATTTTAATCATTAAACGTTAGAAACCTTGTTAATGTTTGTATGATCTCACATATTGTTATCAATTTATTAAACCATCATTGTATTTAATTATAAGTGATAAAGTTATTTTATAGAGGAGTGGTTATCATATCTTCATCTAATATTCCCGATGTGGGACAAATACCAAAAAATATTTGCATCAATTTTTAATTGATATAAATATTTCATCTTTTAGGTTAATTGATGTAAGAAATAATTGATATATAGATCAATTGTTCAACTGATGTGAAATTTTATTTTGTATCAATTTATTTTAAATGAGGAAAAGTAATAATAAATTAGTATCACTTTTACTTATCTCATGCAAAGTATGCTAGTATTGACATAAACTATTTTATTTAATATTAAATCACACATTTAATATCATTTGTTATTATGTGTTGTAATCTAGTGTCAATTATTTTTCTGACACTTTTCTATTGATGCTAACTAACTTTTTTCTTGTAGTGAGAAGTCGGTATGGTGAATTTGAATGCTCTGAATCTGATTGTGGAGTTTACTTAGGACAGTTGCTAAGTGTGGGGGAAGTATATGTTGGTCTTGATGTCTGCAGGTTCGTTTTATATGTGGATTATTAAGGAGAATCTGAATATAGTACTTCAACGATGAAATGAATTTCTGAAGTTTTCAAACTTCTTCTCCTGATTTTGGTTTTATGTTTGCTTAAGGGAAGGCAAAGTCTAATTGTAGGGGAGTTGATATATCATGGTATTTTAGGGTTTTTGACCATAATATATGTCATTATTATTGAGTCTTTTATTGTGTTTTGGAGTCTTTTAGAGTGTTTTATAGGTTTGGGTACGATTGGAGCATATTTGGACATTATGACACATTCTCGAGCTATTTCGAGAGTTAGTGCGAGAGAAGAAGTCATTGGCGATATCAGAGCTCAGTGTCGATCGACACAGCTTGGCAACGATCGATACAGAAGCGGATCAGGCATATCTCGCCGATTTAATAAAGATTTTGGATATTTGCAGCTTGGCCCAGAAGTTTCTCATAATTACAAAGAAGCCCAAAACGTGTTCAGACTATATATTAGGATTTTAAGCCACTTGTTTAGGCGGAGTCTTATTCAACATTTAGAGAGTTTAGAGAGAGATATTTATAGATTTTTGGGGCTGATATGAGACTCGACAGAGAGAAGATTTCGAACCCCTTTTCTATCTTATTGATCTCTTTATGCTTTCTATTTCATACATGTATTTTGTTATGATTGCCATGTCTGAGTAGTTTATAGGTTTAGGGATTCTCATTAGGGATTTCATGGAATATTAGGTTAATTGATCTAAAGGGATTCATAACTTCTAGTTCTTCATCTAGGGTTGATCTTAATGCCTAATCTTAATTAACTACCCAGATTATTGTTGTTAGGTTGATTTTCGCAACGACAGTTGGTTAATTAGCTAAAAAGAACCTAGATGAGCAATTTATCTATTCGCAAAGAAATTTGGCTTAGGAAAATTGTGAACGAAAGAGCCTTAGATTAATGCATGCTTAGGATCTCTAGAAATCGCAACGAAAGTTTGTTTTCTAGGTTGCTAGACATATATAATATTCGCAACGAAAATTGGTTTCTTATACTTTTGTGATTCTAGTTCTAGAACAGTTCTTAATTTGATCTCGATTGATTGATTTGCGTGTATTCCTGATTTCCTGAGAACTCCCTTGACCTAACGCTTTGCTTGATTGATTTCAACCGTTTGATTTACTTTTCTTCTTTGTTTACCGCTTATTCTATGCTTTTCTTAGCTTAATTCGACATTCTATAGTCTATCGTAAGATTCTTGAGTCTCTGTAGATTCGACCCCTATATACTACAATTGCATTTATGTGCACTTTCAGTGTAACTCTAGGGATTAAACTCTGAGCATATCATTTGGCAATTAAAAGTGCAGTCGTGAAAATGTTGTTTTCATGTAGTGAATAAAGCAGCCGAGAATGATGCGGTCTGTGAAACTTGTTTTATAGCAAAGAAAACTAAAGATTCTTTTCCACATAGTGATAATAAAGCAGTTGCAATTTTTGACATGATACATTGTGATGTGTGGGGAGCTTACAGTACTTCTTTGAACTAGGGGGCTACCTATTTTTTTACTATCGTGGATGGTTGTTTTAGGGCAGTGTGGATATTTCTGATGAAATGCAAAACAGAGGTAGCAATGCACGTGAAGAATTTCCTGGCAATGACGGAAAGGTAGTTTGGAAAATGGGTTAAGGAGGTTCGGAGGGATAACAGGTCAGAATCTCTTGGTTTGATATCGTACTTGGACCAAGAAGGATTGTTGCATCAAACTTCCTGTGTACGGACTCCACAACAGAATGGAAGGGTGGACCAAGAAGGAGTGTTGCTATTCCAAGCTAAGTTCCCAAATAAATTTTAGGGAGAATGTGTGCTTGCAGCATGTCATCTTATTAACAAACTCCTACACCGATACTAAAGGGTAAGACGCCTTATGAGATTTTATTGGGATCAGCACCCAGCTATGAGCATATACGTGTACTTGGGTGTCTATGCTATGTGCCTAACCAGTTAAGGGACAAAGATATGTTTGCGGAGAGAAGTCGCAAGTGTGTTTTCACGGGCTACCCATATGGAAAGAAGGGATGGCAAGTCTACGATATTCAGAGTAGAGATTTTTTTGTTTTCAGAGATGTGGTGTTTCATGAAACAAATTTCCCGTTTGCTTCACAAGACGACACAACGTTACCATATATGATTCCGGAGATGACACAATATGGGATAGCGGATGAGTTTGTACAGTACTATTCGACACCAGTAATCACCGACTTAGCAGACGAAGTGGGGAGCTAGCATACTAATGTTTGTGATGCCAATGTCGACGACGAGCTAGAAGGGCCTAGTACTGAAGAAACATAAGTAATAGGTTCGAGTGATTCATTGGTGTCACATGATTTGATACCGTCTGTGAGTGAGACAGATACGCTGCCTGTTTACAGCTTCGGGTGAGGAAAAAGTTTTTTTATTGAATAAATCTTTCTATGGTTTGACGCAAGCGCCTAGATGTTTGCTTTCTAAGCTCACGACTGCGTTATTAGGGTATGGCTTCACACAATCTAAGAGTGATTACTCACTATTCCATATAGTGTGTGAGAAGAAACATATATGTGTTA
This sequence comes from Orychophragmus violaceus, assembly GCA_030180135.1. NCBI lineage: Eukaryota > Viridiplantae > Streptophyta > Magnoliopsida > Brassicales > Brassicaceae > Orychophragmus > Orychophragmus violaceus. Next base: position 6,761,822 of record CM058236.1, read on the forward strand.
TGGTTAATGTAGATGACATTCTTATTGGAGGAGATGATAAGGTGTCAATTGAGAAGTTTAAGAAGTATTAGGGTATGTGTTTTCGAATGAAGGACTTGGAATAGAGGTGGCGAGATCTTCCAAAGGTTTCTATCTTTCCCAACAGAAGTATGTTTGTGATATATTGAAGGAGTGTGCCTTGTTGGGGAGTAAGCAATTTGCAACACTAGTTGAGCAGCATCACACGCTTACGGCGGAGGGTAGTGATTTTTACTCTGATCCAAAGAGATATAGCTAGTTAGTTGGGCGATTGGTCTATTTGACGATAACTCGTCCGGAATTGTCATACATTGTTCAAGTTCTGGCCCAGTTTATGCAATGACCCCAAACAAAGCATTGGTTGGGAGCTCTACGGGTAGTGCGTTACTTGAAAGGGCCACATGTAGCACCACTCGTCGGTTATTGACAAGGTTTGTCGTTGTGCTGGGAGATTCATCGGTGCATTGGAAAGCGAAGAAACAAAAGGTTGTCTCGACGGATTAAATTCGTCAGTTATACCCATATTTTTTGTAGTGGCGGGAAAAACTGATTTGTTTTGAAAATAAAGATGGTTGAATAGTCAAAAGGGGATGGATGGATTGATGGAGTAAAGAACAATAATTTAACAAAGTACTGCTCGAAATTTCAAGTAAAGTGACTAAACCACTAAAATGATATGATTCTTATTCATTAGGAGAAATTTCAGAGATATAAATAAAGGCGAATGATATGATTTCTTATTCATTAGGAGAAATTTCAGAGATATAAACAAAGGCGAACAAGATAGTATGAGTGTAGTTGACCAAAAAAAAAAAAGATAGTATGAGTGTACGTCTAACAACCATCATATATTGTTTATGTGGATTTTGAGCCATCAATTTGGCTATCCAGTTCGGTTGAGGTAGTCCAAGTGGAAGGACGGATTTGTGGTGGCTAACACCATCCGGGTTCGATTCTTCCCCCATGCGGAAACTAACATGCCTCCTCTGGACACCAACGCGGGTACTGGGCCTAAGGCCCAGGGAAAAACCTCCCAGGTGAAGCTGGCCTGCGGTCTGACTGGGCTCAGGGAATTAGTCTGGACTGTTTGGTCTGGGATCTACCCCTGGATTAACAAAAAAAAAAAAAAAAAAAAATTGGCTATCCAAATCGTTTTAGATTTTTGTATTGTTAAAAAAGCATATTATTTTTTGTTTCTTTTACATTATCGCACGTGGAGGCTCAATTATCAATTTCTTATTGGATATGAATTACTCAAGAGTTCTCACTCTACCATTATTTATAAAGTTCCATATCCATCACTGACGATAAACCAAATCCCTTCTCACACCACATAAAAAATATATATATAGTTGACAAAAAAAAGGAATAGTTGACGCAATGAAGTCAATAGTCTTCTTCCTCCTGCTTCTTGGCGTTTCAACCTCAGGGAACATGATATATAGTTGGCAAAATTTTACCGGCGTTCATAAAGATGGAGTGATTTTGGGAATCCCTTGCACCGATGAGGGAAAGGTACGTATATTAGAAGAGAGAGTAAAGGGATGTTTGAAGATGAAGAAATGAATTATGTTATTCAACGTTATTGAAATGTGTACACATGAATGTGTATATATACCACCAATTTACATCATACCAGTTGGTTTCCATAAATTGATTTTGGTTTTTTTATATATCTAATATTCCCCTTCAAAATGGTTCATATAATGATTTCAAAGCCATCTTGCCTATTAGACTATGAAATAAACCAAGAAAAACAGTCTTTGTAAAGACATCAGCTAGTTGTAGCTCACTCTTGATGTGTAATGTCTTGATTAAGTCTTGTTCAATATGTTCTATGACCTCATGGCAATCCAAATCCACATGTTTTGTTCTTTTATGAAAAACAAGATTGTTAGCTATATCAATAGCACATGTTGAATTAGAATAGAATGCTACAACCTTTTGTTGAGGAGCATCCAATTCACGTAGAAAATTCACCAACCATACCACTTCTTTTGTCACAAAAGCCATTGCTCTATACTTTGATTCAGCTGAAGAGTGTGATACCAATTGTTGTTTTCTGGGACTTCCAAGATATCAATGAAGGAGAAAGAAACATACAGTAGCCTGAAGTAGATCTACGAGTGCCATAGCAAGAAGCCCAGTCTCTGATTATAGTCCTGATCCAGTAAATTGTAGATCTCTGACCGTTAAGGAATGTTTTTCTTCACACTACAAAAAAAGAGGCATTGATAGCATTCTTCTATAGCACGGTTTCTAGAAGTGCTATCAAAGATAATTTTCTAATTTTGATAATTATATAATAGCATTTTTTAAATGCTAAAATAAAAATTCAATAAACAGGAGACTAAAATTACTTAGTCCGCTCAAAAATAACATTGGGCGGGATAATTTTCGTGAAAATCGCACAAAACCAAACATTTAGACAAAACCTGGAAAACAGTCGCCATTTCTCTCTTCTTACCAGTTTTTTTTTTAGAGAGGTAGAGAGAGTATTGAGCTGAAATATTGTCCGAAATTTCGATCTCCTTCTCCTAATTCTCATACTCCTTTGCTATTCAGATCTTAAAATCCTAATTTCAATCGCCGATCGCCTTCTTCTTCTACTACATCGTGTTCTTCCTAGTGACAGATTTTCCATGGGCGAAGACAGCGATTCAGTTCCTATCCTCTGTGTATTCCCATGGTAATGTCTGGTTTTCTCACTGATTTTTTCGGAAAGTGGTTGCATTCAACAGATTGTAACCATGCGTTGCTTCACCACGATTGTATATACCCATTTATAGATGGATATATACCTCAAAGTGTTAGTATTGTACTGGAGACTCGTTGACTATTCTGCTTTCGTCTTCAGTTAGGGGGGAGCTAATCTTAGTATGTTTATGCTTCTCAATCTGATTTGATATTGATCGAAGAATATAGATTTATTATTGATTATAGTTTTGATCATTCATTACTGGCTTTGCTTTTCCTGTTGTGTGATTGTAATTTCTTCTGTATCATTTCTAGGGTTGCCGAATCATGGGATAGATAATAGTTATGATTTTAGTTCAAACTGGGATAAAGGAATTCGCCTATTTGTTGCTTAAAAATTGGTCTTTCGTTCAATTTTGATCTCTGATTTTTGTGGATACTAGCTAGCTTGTAAATTGCTTGTTGGGGGTTTGATCTGAAGTTGACTTTTTGAGGTCTCTTTTGACATGTTTGCAGGTACTACTCAATGTACGGTTATGTGGAGAAATTGGCTGAAGAAATAAGGAAAGGAGCTGCTTCTGTTGAAGGTGTTGAAGCCAAACTATGGCAGGTCTATTGTTTTCTTCTCTACCTCTTTTGATAATGGCTTTGCATTCTCAATTTTCACAAGCACAAACTGACTTTATGTTCGTTCCAGTTGGCTACAAAGTTCTTTAAAATTAGGATTTGAGTCCAATAGGATAAATACATTATAGCATTATCTTCTAACATTTTTGGGCCATTTCCAAGTTTCTTCATTTTGGATTCCTGAATGATGATTCTCTTTGGTTTGCAAGTTCTTGTATGAGATACTAATTTTTTTTACGGCACTCACCCACTTGATTTGGCTAAATGGGCAAGTTTCTTTGTCTTTTTTGGACTCTGCTTTTCAAGATTTCAGTTTACTTGTGTCACATCTATGAGTTTTGCTGATTCTATTTCTGTTTACATGAGAAAAAATAAGAAAGCTGGTCCTTTGATTTACTTAAATTGCGTTCTGGCCTTGAAACCATGTTGCTCTGCTTCTTGGAACGTCAGCTTTGTTTTCTAAAAGATATATCGTTTTGCTACATTGTTTTGGTACTTCTGACCGAAACAAGGTCACTTGCAAGAACCAGTTCGTGAAATGGGGTTATATTCATTGATTTGAATCATCATCAGATGTTAAACTCATTGTTAATGCGATTCTGCATTCGTTTAGGTACCAAATGATTTCGAATGATCACTGATGTTGTGAAGGAAACAAAGTAAGAGCTTGTTTGCTTTGTTAACCGAAGTTGTCTATAGTATTTCCATTTGGCTAAATCAGCTCTCAAATTATCTGATGAACTAGAATGTAAACACTTCTGATCTATCATCTGTCCTGTTGTAGAACTTAGAAGAGTAAGACTATTATTTAGGCTAACTAAGCGGTTTTCTAGAGGATCCTATTGAGAACATTGGTGTAAATTTTGTACGGCAAGCAGCTGCAAAGACCAATGACTTGGCTGGTGACGGTACTACAACTTCTGTTGTTCTTGCACAAGGTTTTGTTGTTGAGGGTGTCAAGGTTAGTGCAATTCTTCTTTCAGTTTCTCTGATGTAAATTCGAAAGAAGAGTATAATAATCTGAAAGTTTGCATTTACAGGTGGTCGCTGCTGGTGCAAACCCTGTATTGATCACTAGAGGCATTGATAAGACAGCAAAGGCTTTGGTTCACGAGCTAAAGCTAATTTCTAAGGAGGTAATGTTATTGTAGAGTTATTTCTCTTTTGTTGTGACGGATTCTGGTGGTGTTCCATGTCCAATGGCAGTGTCGCTTCTAGGCTTAAAGGTATTCATATACGCTTAATTAACCGATGCAGAGCCGGCTTAAATGGTAATTACTTCAACTGATTTTTGTTACTGTTCCAGCTAAACCAGCATTTGACTGGAACACAAGGAAGAAGATAGCGATAGGAGCTGCAAGACATTTGTTTTATCTACAGGAGCAATGTGATCCCGTGATCATTCACCGAGATGTCAAGGCAGCAAATATACTTCTAGACAAATATTTTGAAGCGCTGGGGATTTCGGGTGCAAGATATCAGGTGCAAGATGATCATAATGTCGAGGAAAGAAAGAATGAATGGATGAAACAATATTGTGAATGTTATGAATGTTGAAGAAAGAATGAAACAATATTATGAATGTTAAGAATTTGTAGATATGTCTTTAATCTTTTAAATATAATGTTGCAATTATGGAACTTTTGATAATTTATGAAATATATTTGAATCAAATATAAAATATTAAACTAATTAATTATAAAATATAAATATAAGATTCTAAATAAATAAATAAAAAATTAACAAGAAAACATAATCATTAAAATTTATATTTAATAAGATAGAAGTTTTCAAACATTTTTGTAGAGTTTAGGGCATTGTGGTATAGGTTTAGGGTTTAGATATTGGAATATAGGGTTTAAGATTCAAACCTACAAATAATTTTCCTATTTGTCATTTAACATAAGAAGATCTTTTTCTTTTTTTTAAAAAAAAAAAAAAGAAGTTTTCGAACATTTTATTAATAGTAGGGGATTGTGTATATGTTTAGAGTTTAGGAATTGAAATTTAGGGTTTAAGATTCATACTTAACACATAATTTTTTTATTTGTCATTTACCATTAAAAATCTTAAAAATAAACAACATAGTCATTAAAATATATATTTACAAAATAGAAGTTTCCAAACATTTTATTTGGAGTTTAAGGCATTTTGGTATAGGTTTAGGGTTTAGGGTATTGGGATATAGGTTTAGTGTTTATTTGTCACTTAATATAAGAAAATACAATAAACTTATTGTTTTACTCTAAGAACATAAATATTTGATTTAGGGTTTAGGGTATTGAAGGGTAAGAGTTTAAGATTTAGGGTATTGAAGGGTAATAGTTTAAGAGTTACTAAGTCTCACAAAAATTCAAGTATAATTATTTTTTCATCTTAAACTCTAAAACATTAACTTTATACCCTAAACCCTAAACTTCTAAAATTTAATAATAAATACTAAAAATGTAAACATCAAATAATAATATAGCAAAAATTTAACATCTATAAAAAATTTCAAATATAAAAAATCTAACCTTAACTCAATATTATAAATACAATCCTAAATCCTAAACTTTTAGACCACTAATAATAAATACAAAATTATCAATAATATTATATAATTTAATTTTAGCTTTATTTTGGAATTGAAAATATTAAGTATCTAATTTCAGTTAGCCACGCAAAATATGTAGAATATTTTGTGGATATGTTAAAATCTAAAAATTTGGCCTTCAAAAGATTAAGTCCCGGCTAATTTTTTGTTGAAAATTTTAGTTTCCCGGTTCTATCTCTTCACCATCTTCTTCTCCCTTCCCATCTTCTCCGAAACTAACTATCTTCTCCCTAGATTATTTGGCCCATATTGAAACGAGGCTGCAGAATCCATCACCGCGACATCGGGTCGAAGAGAAATCGTGGTCCTCTGCCATGGATTTCAATCAAGCAAGGTTCGTGTATTTGAGTCTCTATGGTTCTCGGAAAAATTGAAGCCTTTATACTTAGTTTTGATTCTATTTCGTTTGTGTTATTGTGCAGGTGAAGTTAGGGTTTTGTCTCTCTATCTGCATCTCATCGGGCGGTTCATCCAGAGGATCCGATTCCTTATTTTCCAGGTAATTTCCCCTTTTTCAGAGACATAATCGCCTCAATATTGGCTCGGTTAAGTCTCTAATAATCGCTAGGGTTTCGGACGCAGATTGGCGAAGCTTCGAGAATGGGTTCAAGTTTGTTCACGGTGGTGGTCGTGTCTACGCCATGAGACACAGGAGGAGAGTTCCTAAGCTCAACAAGCCACCTGACCAGCGGAAAGCGCTTCTCCGGGACTCACGACACAGCTCCTCAAACATGACCGAAGCAGGTATACGATTTTGTTAATCATAAATGTCTCTAATCTTAGTTTCTTCTCATGAATGTCAACTTAATTCATTAACAAAGATAAATGCTTGCGTATCTGTAGGGTGGACTTTCAAAAACCCAAGCTGAGTATCACGGCTGTGGTGAGTTTCATTAACCTTTCTTTCCAAAACACAACCTACAATTAGCAGGAACAAGTATATGTATATACAAGCAATATTGATATCAGTCTCGTGAACATTTATGATGCACCGAAGCTAAGGAAGGCTATATCCTGAATACATTCTGAGACCAGGAGATGAAATCTGTGTTTAAAAAGGCGCGCTCGAGGCGCGCTCGAGCGCGAGGCGCAATGAGGCTAAGCATCTATCGCCTTGCATAGCTGGAGCGAGGCTATGTCTCCAAGGCTCACCGGAGCGTGCGCCTTCCCTTGGAGCGAGCCTTAGTCAGAGGCGCGCCTGTTAAAAAAAGGGTAAGTATTCTAAATTCTGAATAAATGTGTACCTTAATTATAATTAAACCCTTTGTAATTAATTGCCTTTTTATGTTTTCTATACTAATTTCACACTAATCAATGACGGCTAGACCTAAAACGTGAAAATCTTTAACTCTACATGGTTTTTTTTTTGGCCTCTTCATATTCACTTTTTTCTTCTAAGTCTCTGTTTTCTTCTAAGTCTCTATTCATCATCATCATCGATTCATCATGGCTGAATAAGTCTCTGAACTCATGGTTTTAGCTTTTATTCGCTATTTGGATTGAATATTTCTCTATTTTCTGAATGAATCTACTTTTCTTATTGATTTCCAAATAATTTTACCATGAGAGATGGTTTACATAAGCTAGGAATGAGTAAGATAACTAACCTTATCTTATGTTTTACAGATGTTTCTCAGGTACCAAAGGCGCGCCTGAGGCTGCGCCTAGGCTCAAGGCTCAAACCACCACCTTAGCGCCTCATTGCGCCTCGCTCCATTTTAAACACAGGATGAAATTGTACTGTCTAAGCTTTGTTTTAGTCTGACCTCAAACATTTACCTGCATTTTAGGTCTTCGACATAACATCTGTACAAATATTCACCCCATCCGAGCTGGACTACTTGTTGTGTGGTCGTAGAGAGTTATGGGAAGTGATTTTTTCAACTTTTTAGTTTCCCTTACCCAGGAGACTTGAATCCACTAGATATAGTTTCATTTCTAAAACCTTATTTTTCTGGCAGGCGGAGACTCTTTCTGAACATATCAAGTTTGATCAGGTTATACTGCAAAAAGTCCGGCAACTGTTAACATATGTTTCTTTTCTTTTTACACTCATCAATTGCTTCTTCACTGCTGATTCCTTTTTGCTCCTTCGTTATTACATGGTCTGATCAGGTGAAAGCCAACCAAGGACCGATCACAGGGGGATTGGCTCCAATATATGGAGCAGCAGGGAAGATGTTGGACCGAGGCATGGTGAATGAGCTCCGACTGGAGATGCTTCTGCTGAGCCTTGCAACAAATTAAGTCACATGTATCTGTATTGTATTTTTTTTTTCATTTTTGATGGTTATTAGGAATTATATTTATAGTTATAAATTAAGAATTGTATTTATAATTTTATAATAAATTATGCAATTTGTGTTTTTATAATATACAAATTTATTATTAATTTTCAGTAATTATAAAAATATGCATTAATATTAAAAAAGAATCCTAAAAATAATATTTTGATGACAAAAAGAATATAGAATATGACACATAAAAGTGTTCATAAAATATATATTATCGCATATAAAAAACTGTTACGAAAGTTTATATCATGGCAAAATTAACGAGCTGTAATAGATAGTACTATAGCATATAGAGGTGTGCTACCAATACATATTATAGCATTATGTCTATGTTATTATATAACAAATATACCACGTATATATAATGCTATAATAGATTGCATCAAACATAGCAAGCTAAAATTAACGCTATTACATTGCAATAATAACATAGCACGATGAAAATGCTATGGTAGGGGGGGGTCTATTATAGCTGCCGCTGTCAGAGCGTTTGTGGAAACACTATCTAATACATACCATAGCTTGTATCGTGTGCTATGAATGTTGATTTTTCTTGTAGTGTCATTATGATTTGGCTCCTAATTGTGCCATATGAATCATTCAAGCCAGCCAAAAACTTAATGACTTTTGAATGTTCTTGTTTTGTATCTGTTGCCTTGCAACATTCACAATTGTGACAGGTTTTTTGACAGTTTGCACCTTCCAACTCATCCCACAATGTCTTCAGAGTTGTATAGTAATTTTCAAGATCCATAGATCCTTGCTGTAAATATCAAATCAGCTGAGAGAGTAGATACGATCTCGGAATGTTCATGATATGAAATCTTTTCAGCAAATCTATCCATATCTCAGCCGCATCATTAAAGCGAACAATGCTTTTATATATCTGTTTCGAAACCGAATTCAGAATCCAAGATTTCACCAGTGAATTGTATCTAGACCAGATCCTAAACATTCGATCAGATTCACTAGGTCTAGGCAAAGTTCTGTCTATTAAAGCTAGCTTGTTCTTCGCATCCAGAGCTATGGACATCGCAATTTTCCAGTCATCATAATTTGTGCCATTGAATTCCTAAGAGATGATGGAAATTCCCGGATTATCGATGTTCGTCAGATAGAACGCAGAATGTATGCTATCGAACGATTCTTTAGGCGAGACCGGCGACCTCAGAGACATTACCAATGCCTGACGCGTAATTCGACTTACATGCACCATTGAAGTGAATCTAAGAGCTCAATTTGAAGATAATATTCCGTTGATTCAAGATTCTGGAATAAGAATCCGATCAACAAAGAAATTAAGAAAGTTATATGTGAGATTCAATAGATAACGAATGTCAAAGATCGAAAAGAACGAAAAGAGGATCGAGTGAGAGTTCGATCTCACTGCTCTGATACCATATTAGAAAAGAGAATAAAGGATTGAAGAAGATGAAGAAAGGAATTATGTTATTCAACATTACTGAAATGTTTACACATGAATTTGTATATATACTACCAGTTTACATCACACCAGTTTGTTTACATAAATTGGTTTTGGTTCTTTCCTATATCTAATAACGTAACATATGATATCTTGCAAGGCCAGAGGACATGTGTTTCTTCCACTGGTTCATGTAGTTGAATTGTTCATAACATACCAGTTGCAAACGCATGATTGTGTCGTAACGTACTCTGCTTTTCTCTATGGTTCCGAATGGTTATGCTATGCTGAACATAGAGTAGGGAGCATACCCAAAGTCATTTATGCATATTTAGTACTTTTTTCATTCCGTACGCTATGTCAGATTTATTCCGTATGTACTGTATTTATCAGGAAACCATGTATCCTCTACTGTGTCGCTTTAAGGGTTATATGTCTATTATTGGAATATATGTTATGTCATTCTAAGAATTTTATGCCCTTGTGGTTAATTCCTAGCCTTTAAAGTGTTTGTTTGTTGCCAAACTATATAAAGTGTTGTTTCTTAATATATATTTTGTGTAACACCCGTATCCCGGAGAACCAGAGACGCGGCATTAGGGTACCCGTTGAACCGGAACGGTCCAACCTGATGCTTTCTCAATCTGGTCCCAGGAATCCTGTGCGCTTTCTTCGATTCAAATCCACCAATAGCATCGATCGATCGTTAATCCTGCATCCGGACCTACGAGGGGAAAAGGCACGGGAAAGGAAAAGAGAGGCATGAGTAATTGTTTCAAACACACTTACCTAGTGAGGGCTGACTAAGGAATCCGCGATCCCGGCTTACACCACACAACTACGAGACAAGTTCTAAGCTAATATCCCCTTACACGCAATGCCTGAAGGAACATTACAATCAAACTACGAATAACTACCTGTCCATGGTTGCGGACCTAGGGCTGCCTTCCCCTAACCGCACCCCACAGACTGGCCATTACGCCCTTTCCACAGAAAATAAATGGCTCGCGAACCTTCGAACCACAACACACCACCACGGGAGGGCTTGTCAGGACCCTCCTCCAACGATCAAGGACGCGCACAATTCCTCTACGCGTCCCGCCACTCAATCCCTAAAACAGTTATACCACACATAGCCATCACACACAATCATTGTTTTCGGTTTAAACGGTAAGCTAGCAGTTCTATGATCGCCAATCAATCATATTGAGTACTCAAATATCCCTAAGCTACCTAGGAAAGACGACATTAACGATGGACTTGCGTCCGGAGTTGAATTTGAATAGGCAAGTGATTACGTTTGGTTCTCACCTTGGCCAAAGAAGGGAAAAATCATAATTTGGGAATTCCAATTGTCCAAAAGAACTTCATAAGCAATTTTGGCTTTCGTTTCGCTCGAATCAGATTCGGGATGAGCAAGTTATGGCCACTTAAAGATTGGTTGACTTAAAGTCAACGGTCAGGTCAAAGTCAACCGGTCAACCCGGTCAACTTAGACCCAGACCCAAATCCCGACCAAACCAGGCCCAATCCATAACCAGCCCAATTAACCCTAACCCATCCTAACCAAAATCAATTTAAACCAGGAATCAGAATAAACCAGGCTAAACTAGAAATCAGAATAGAAATTGAATTAGGAAATCGAACCGGACCGGTTAACCCAAACCAAACCGGTCAACGCTAACCGGTCAACGCCCGACCCGGTCAACCCAGACCGGTCAACCGAGTTGACTCGGTCGCCGGCGAGTTAACTCAGCGCCGGTGCGGCGACGGCGGGCGGCGGCGCTCCAGCGGACGGCGGCGGCTCTGGCGACTCTCCGGCGGCAGCGTTCCAGCGACAGTGACGGCGACAACAGCTCCAGCGGTGCTCTGGTGGCGGCGTAGCTTCTCCGGCGACGGCGCGTGGCTCCGACGAGGGGCGTGGATCACCGGCGAGTGGGGCTCTGGCTGCGCATGGCCCTCACGCGCCCGGTACTCCGGCGGCGCGTGCGGTGGACTCCGGCGACGAGGCTGGTGGCTCCGGCTTCTTCTCGTCGCGACGGTCACTGTGGTGTTCTCATATTTATGAAATTCGAAATAGTTTGAAAACAGGAGCAAAAACTTATTTCGGATTTTTTTTTGTAAAAACTTGGATCTAGAGGTTTTCCGGTTTATCTGGAGGAGGAAAAGAGAAAACGCCGGAAAGCCTCGGGATTGCGTCAAAGCTTCGCTGAGAGAGATTGAAGTGAAAAATATGAAAAGAGGCATTGATATTAATAGGAGGGATGAGAGAGAGAAAACCCTAATTTAAATAAGGAAATTAGACATTTGGACTCTTCCTTTCTTTTTAAAAATTTTTGGGTCATAGTTTGGGTATATTACATTTTGTACCATCGGTGAAGTAATTATTCCACAAACTAGGGTTACCGTATCTGGATTTTCGACCCCTTTATTTTACTAAAGCGATGAACGGTAACTACGGAATTCATGTAATTATTTAGAATGCAAGAACAACATGTTGGGCTCCAAATGAAGAGGCGGTAATTTTCTCGGGAAAATCACTTTGCTTGACTGAAATGATATCTAAACTATTAAAATATAAAGATTTTATGAAACCTGTGGTATATTATATCTAATGTCATTGGAAGCATGACCAACAAAAAATATTATTAAGGGTATTTCAATATAACGATTTAGACTAAAAACGGATGACCCAACTATGAAAATTTGCGCCGACCATATTTAAAAATCATGACCATTTGTTTGAATTAAAGACTGCTTTACTACAAAACAGAAAAAAAAATCTGTCATGTCACTAAATGATTTAAGTGCCACTTATAAAATAAATTCTGTTTTTGCCCTTAACGTCATAATATTTTTAATTTAAAAACAATCAGAAAATCAATTCGTCTTTCCTGCCTGAAAGCTCTTCCGCCCGATCTGAATTGTTTTTTTCCAAATTTTTTCCACCTTTGCAAATTAGAGAAATCACAATTGGAACTAATTTTTAGCCATTGTTTTCATTTCCCACACTGTCAGAAACTCTCTGCCAACTCCGCCGTCTGTCGCTTCTCTTCTATCATTCGTCATTGATAATAGAACATCTAGTTTAAATGGTATAACTGAGAAAGAGATAATAGAACAACTGATACAAATGGTAAAACTGTGAAAGTTTGTGTAATTCGTAAAACTAGATAATTATAGTACAACTAATAACAATTATTTATTAAAAAATAAAAATATAAATTACACTAAAAAATCTTGAAAACTATGAAGAATGATTTTTATAGCCTAAATACACATCCTAAACAATAAAATACTAATACTAACTTTTTTTTTGTTTTTTCATAAATATTTCACTTTCCACATAAACACTTAAGGAAGACTTTGTTGATTATCTTTTTATATGATGCAAAAGAGGCAAAAGAGATGATTTTGTGGAAATGTTTTTACGAAAACATAGTATAAATGATAATTAATACTATGGCAATAATCTAAGCAAGATGAAGTGTCTTGGACACTGGCTGAGCTGGTAACAATATTAGCAAGAAGAAGTGTTTTGAACACTGTCTGAACTAGTATTAATGAGTGTGATTACTTATGCTGATGCAATAGAATCCATCATGAATGCCATATTTTGCGCTCGTCTAGATGCAGCTTGAGCATAAAGCATGACGAGAAAATACCAATGTACTCCGGTAATAGTCACTGAATAGTTACCAGAAATATCCCAAGTGTTGAGAAACACTAAGGATAGGTTCGTGGTGAACTGATAAAGTGACGAACCAGTTGAAAGTAGTTAGACGGACAAAGACGATTCCCGGTTCCCACCTGGTTATGTCTCTTTGTCTGAATAGCGGTGCTGACTGTTGGAAAGGCTCCAAGCAGTAGACCGTAGAATAGTGCTTTTATCTGAATGGCGGTGTAATTTGTTGAAATTGTTTCAAGCAATAGCACCGCACTCTCTCCCACAACCTAAGCACGGAATTTATTCTAAGTGTTGTAGGTATAAGATATCTGAAGAGATGATCTTGATTCTAGTGGGAGTTATTTTAGTTATGTTGTAGTCTTTACATAGACATGCTGTGGTAGTGTCTATATAAGTTAAAACTGACATCAGTATTATTTAATTATTGGATAATTAAATAATGGTCCCAAAGTACTTTATGGTCATCTTATAGGTCATCAAGTTGAAGACTTGATCATGAAACCCTATAAGTAAAAGATGACATAAATTATGATTGTCCCTAGTCAAGGTTGTTAAAATGGGACACTAACAACCGCACAGACTAGTATGTGAGGTGACTGTTGGACTAAGTTTCATGAAGTCAATGATATGATTATCACAGTCAGTCACATAGATGTATGTTGGTGAACATATGATTGGACATGACCCGCTTAATGAGAACTCCACAGGATAGTTACATCAGTGTCATGGGAGGTTCTCATTACGACTATAGAGTATAGTCCTTAGACCTGAGTTCATCATGCTTTCTAGCATATGAATTGGTGCGTGTTGACCTTGTCAAACGTCGTTCCGTAACTGGCAGCTATAACGGCATTGCTTGTGCGTATCATGAAGTATGTGTAGAAACAGGGATGGAACAAGATGGGATTTGTCCCTCCTGAAAACGGGAGATAAATATCTCAGGGCCCATCGAAGATTTGATACTGAGAAAATGCATGGCCGTGCTCAAACGAGGTGATTGTCAGTCGTTTGTTTTAATCAGTATAGATCAGAAGTTCGATGAACATGATGTTGGCTATAATAAGGATAACACAGTCTCTTGCCTTATGCCATATCGAGATATAGAGACGAAGGGATTATAGGAATAGGTGATTCCAGTACAAGTGGGAGATTGTTGGGATTATGTCCTGAAATCATATTGTGCTAACTTTAATGATAGTTGTATTGTCGAGATCGGACAATTCATGTGATACTAGGTAGTCATAATGTTTTGCTAGAAACCGCTTATGACAGATGAGTTGTAACTCGTTTCTGGTATCGTGTGAACCTACAGGGTCACACACCTAAGCAAGTTGGACATAGTCCATATGGGATTGATCATTGGCGTATGGTCTGATCGATGTGTATTGGATACACATCGAATATAAGTTTCAAAGAGGTGTATCGATCGACACCATTAGGTGCGTCTGTCGATACAAGACTTGTGTCGATCGACACCAGTGGGTGTGTCGGTCGACACAGTGGCGAAACCGAAACTGATGTTTCGGTTTATGACAGAGTCGACATATATAAGTGGTGTTATGTAATTTCGACCTAATAGACTTGTGCGCCGACAAGAGAGTGTTTTCTCAGAGAGAAAACACAGAACCTCAAGAAACTAAAGTCCCAGGGAGATCCGAGCACCGGTCCTAGAATCCCGGCGGATTCCAGCTTGTGTGCGTGTGGACTGAACAGTAGAGGCGCAACGATTGGGGCGCTGCAGATCTCGTGTTACCACAAACTTCCGCTGCCTAAAACTCCAGGTAAACACAGATCTGATTCATGATTCAATTAACTAGACCCTAGATCCTAGGCTATCGGGAACTCGCGAGAATTCTGAATCTGTAGAATTGGCTCGGATTCCTAACAGTAAATGCCTGGCAGTCAGATAAGGATGCTTGGGATAAGCATTCAAATGATGTGGTCGATGTGTGTTGTCTCATGTTGTCTACCATGAATTCGGACTTGCCAAAGCAATATGAGTATGTGGAGTCGCCAATAGAGATGATCAATGGCCTGAAAAGCATGTTTCAGGAGCAGGCACGAACTTAGAGATACCAGACGGTTAAGTCTCTGATTGAGTGCAAGCTACCAAAGGACGAACCAGTTAGTCCTCATGTCATTAAGATGATGGGTTATATTGATAACCTGGGTAAACTGGATTGTCCCATTAGCCAAGAGTTGGCTACTGACATCATTCTGCAGTTACTGCCGTCAAGCTATGATCAATTTGTTATGAACTATAACATGAACAACTTGACGAAGACGTTGACTGAATTGCATGGGATGCTTAAGACTGCTGAACCTAACATCAAGAAGGACACCCCAAATGTCCTTATGGTTTAAAAGGGTAAAAGGTTTAAGAAACTTGGTAAGAACAAAGGTGATGGCAAGACGAGCTCGATTGTGAATCCAAGCGAGTCTAACCATGGTCCTAAGGTTAAACCTAGTCCTTCTGAAGATGTTAAGTGCCATTATTGTAATGGTTATGGGCATTTTAAAAGAAATTGCAAGAAATTCCTGGAAGATTATGAGAAGATGAAGAAGACGTATGAGACTTCTTCTTCAGGTATTTATGTTATAGAAGTAAATGTTTCTTCTTATGATTCTACTTATGAGGTATTGGATACCGGTTGTGGTGCTCATATTTTGTGAAAATATGCAGGGCCTGAGCAAAAGTAGGACTATGGAGAATGGACAAGTGGACCTGCGCGTGTAAATGGAGCAAGAGTTGCTGTATTGGCCGTAGGAACATTTATTTGTCTTTATCTTCTGGGATGGTTTTAGAAATCAATAATTGCTACTATGTACCTGCTATGAGCATAAATATTATTTTTATTCCTTGTTTTGGATATGGAAGGATATCAGTTTTCAAATTAAGAATAAGTGTTATTCATTTGATTACGATGATATGATTTATAGTGGCAGTCCATTAGAGAATGGATCTTATGTTCTAAACCAAAGCGTGCCTAACTATAACATTAGTACCAAGAGATTCAAGTCAAATGACACGAGTCAAATTTTTCCTGGCATTGTCGTTTGGGCAACATAAATGAGAAACAGATTCAGAAGATCCATAGTGATGGGCTTTTGGGCTCATCTGATTATGAATCATATGAGAAATGCGAATCTTGTTTATTAAGCAAAATGACTGAGGCCCTTTTCAACAAAAGGTAGTGTCGATCGACACAAAAGGTGCGTCGGTCGACACAGGTCGCGAACGAACAAAAATAAAAGGGCCAGTGACTTATTGGGCCTTATACATACCAATGTGTACAGCCCAATGAACACAAAAGCTAGAGGAAACTTTCAGTACTTCATTACCTTTACTGATATTTCAGTAGGTACGGTTATGTCTTATTAATGAGACATAAGCCGGAATCTTTGAAAAGTTCAAAAAATTCCAGAATGAAGTACATGATCAATTTGGCAAAAGTGTTAAAGCTCTACGATGAGATCATGGAGGTGAACACTTAAGTCAAGAATTTAGTGATCATCTAAGAGATTGTGAGATTGTTTCACAATTCACTCCTCCTGAATCGGACTTTATTAGATATGGTTCGATCAATGATGAGTCACTTAGATCTTCCCTTATCCTTCTAAGAATACGCTCTAGAAACATCTGCGTTTGCACTGAATAGGGTTCCATCAAAATCAGTTACAAAGACACCACATAAGATGTGGACTGGAAATGTTCCTAATTTGTCTTTCATGAAGATTTGGGGTTGTGAGGCTTACATAAAACGTTTAATCTCTGATAAGCTCACACCCAAATCCGATAAATGCTACTTCATTGGCTATCTTAACGAGACCAAGGCATGTTGCCTTTACAACCGGTCCGAGAACAAATTGTTTGTTGCTCGGAACTATGTTTTCTTGAGAAAGATTTTCTTTCCAAGAAGAACAGTGGGAGTAAAAGTACAACTTGAAGAAATTCTAGAATCACAGGAGACTGCTCAACCTGATGAGGAAGAGTAGCAGTTGGATCTACAAAGAGTTGTAGAACCTGCACCTGTGATGCCTAGTTTGCAAAGGATCTGGTGAATGTATATTCGATATATATTCAAACGGTGAGTTTCTAAGGAAGTGTCGATTGACACAAAGGTGTATCAATCGACCCAGATCGCGAACCAAAAATAAGCGATTTTGGTTTATGACTTAATTAACTACGGTTTAAATCTTGGTTAATTAGGTCGTGGTAAAAGTATATATATGAGATATATGTGTGACTTTTACACAAACCTGAAGCTCGCAGATCCAGAAGGATCCGTCACGAACCCGAGAAATTTGGATTTCTCGTAACCAATTGTCGTGATCTGCTGATCATTGAAAGTGAGGAGCCTGCGAATTTTGAAGAAGCAATGATGAGCCCTGAATCCGAAAATGGTAATATTCTGATATACAAAGCTAGGTTGGTGGCAAAAGGTTTCAAGCAAATTCATGGTATTTACTATGAAGAAACCTATTCCCCAGTCACTATGCTTAAGTCCATTCGGATTCTCCTAGCAACCGCCACTCATAATGGTTACGATATCTGGCAGAAGGATGTGAAAACAGTTTTCCTTAATGGAATTCTAGAAAAGGATGTGTACATGACACAACCTGAAGTTTTCATTGATCCTAATGAAGCTAGGAAGATATGCAAGCTTCATCGATCCATTTATAGATTGAAGCAAGCATCTCGGAGTTGAAATCTTCGTTTTGATGAAGCAGTCAAAAGGTTTGACTTCGTCAGGAACGAAGAGGAACCGTGTGTTTACAAGAGGACTAGTGGGAGCGCAGTTGTATTTCTAGTATTGTATGTTGATAACATACTGCTTCTCGGAAATGAAATTCCATTGTTTTCAGTCCGTTAAGACTTGACTCGAAAGTTGTTTTTCGATAAAATATGGGAGAAACCGTAAACATTCTTGGAATAAGAATCTATAGAGATAGATTGGACAAGCTAATTGGATTGTGTCAAGACGCTTATATTGATAAGATCTTGCACAGGTCCAGTACGCATGATTCCCAGAAGGGCTTCATGCCAATGACACTTGGCATCACTCTTAGCAAGACGCAGTGTCCTTAGACACACGCTGAGCAAGAGCGAATGAGGTTCAGATAACTGGTACAGGCATTAAATGTCTTAAGATATGATCTTAATTTAAGTGGGAGTTGTTAATTTTAGTTGTGATATGATGTTCATAAAGACATAATTTGATTATGTTAATGAATTCTGACATCAACATTATTTAATTATGTTATTAAATAATAGTCCCAAAGTAATTGATGACATTTTATAGGTCATCAAGTATGTGACTTGATCATGAAACCCTATAAGTGATAAATGACATAAATTATGTTGGTTCCTGGTCAAGGTTGTTAAAGTGGGACATTAACAACCGCGTGAGACTAGTATGTGAGGTGACTGATGACTAAGTTTCATGGAGTCATTAATAAGAGTATTAAAGTCAATCACATAGATATGTGTTAGAGAACACATGATCGGACATGACCCGCTAATGAGAGTTTTCATTACGACTATAGAGTATAGTCCTTAGACCTGAGTTCATCATGTTTTCTTACATATGAATTGGTCCGCTTTAACCTTGTCAAACGTCAGCTGTAACTGGTGACTATAAAGGCATTGATTGGGCGTATCATGAAGTGTGTTAAGGACAGGGATGGAACAAGATGGGATTTGTCCCTCCTATATAACAGGAGATAAATATCTCAGGGCCCATCGAAGATTTGATACTGAGAAATGTGTGGCCACACTCAAACGAGGTGATTGTCAGTCGTTTGTCTTGTCAGTATAAATCGGAGTTCGATGAACATGATTTTGGCTTAATAAGGATGACACGGATCTTGCCTTATGCCATATCGAGATATAGAGACAAAGGGATTAAAGGAATATATGATTCCAGTACAAGTGGGAGATTGTTGGGAATGTCCTGAAATCTATTGTACTTACTCTAAGTGAAAGTCGTATTGTCGAGATGAGACAATCATATGACACTGGGCAGTCATAATGCTTTGCTAGAAGCCACTTATGATCAATGAGTTTAGAACTCATTGCTAGTGTTATATGATCCTACATGGTCACACACCTAAGCAAACTGGACGTAGTATATGAGGTTGATCATTAATATAATGATCTGGTGAATGCATATTTGATATGCATTCAATACCGAGTTTCTGAGGCAGTGTCGATCGACACAGTAAGTGTGTCGGTCGACACAGATCGCGAATGACCAGATTAACTTTGGTTTAATCGTTGGTTAATTCGGTCGTGGTATAAGTCGACATATATAAGATATATGGTCGACCGTTACACACTTCTAACCTAATTCACAGCCACCAGAAAAGTAAGAGAAACCTCTCTAGAGATCTGATCTCTAAAGGCTCTAGCATCCCTCCTGTTCAGTTTGTGTGCGTGTGGATACCAGTAGAGGCACATCGTTTGAGGTGCTTCGAGATCTCGATTACTTGCAAACCTTCCGCTGCTAATCAACAGGTAATCTCGAGATTGTTGTAGATTCGATTATATGAACCCTAGATCCTAGGCTTGGAATTAAGATTAGGGCTGCCTAATTGGATTAGGAACTGCTAGAAATTCCTTCAGAATATACCGTGTTTATGTCAAATCTATCAATTAGATTTGTGGTTGTCTCCGAGGGTCATCATTTCGTGACTTGTCGATGGTTTGTACAAATCCACTCGGATTTGTTAAAGCAAAGACCTTCTCGGAAACCACCATGGATCCATTATATCACGGAGGCCTCCCACATTTCTACGGATTTGACATATACACGACGATGGATACGAATACGACGGTGGAATTTATTGGTTTCATCAAGGAAACAAATTTTGGAGACACTATTCATCATAAAGACCTTGATACGGAAGTGTTGGTATCAATGTATCTTCTTTTTAAAGCTTCATTGCGACACTTCAGGTTTCAAGATGTGTTTTTGTACAAAGAAAGATCAGCCTGAAGATGCTGACAACAAATCACATCAGAGAAAATCAAATATGAAGATTGATAATAACTGATATGATCGGTTAGCGAGTAAGGCTACTCTTCAGAAAGCATCGTCAAACTCCCTTCTGCTGTTTTTTCTCAGTATATGGCTCATACTTTAATGTATGTAATAATGGTGTTGATGTAACTCTATATATGTCTTCGATTTGTATCCTTACAATGTATTTGTTATTTAATAAAGTTAAGAATTAGTCGGAAAAAAGGCGGTTAGATTACACCGACTAATATATATATTATTATAATACTAATGGATAATTATTTATTTATCTAATATTTATTTACTCTTTTTTTTGGTCGGAAGTTTATTTAGTCTATATATACATTTATACTAATAATGGAATTCGGGATTGCGGGAATAGAAATATAATGAAATTGTAGGAACATAAATAATTATACCATTTATGTCTCATTTGAATTTTGGGACAAGACATGAATAGAATAAGACAAAACGGAACATAACATGAATTTCATAAAAACTTAAAAAATAAGTATGATAAATTAATAATTATAATTGGTAGAAATTAAAACATATACATCTAGCATAATAATTTAAAATTTTGAAATTAAAATCAACATAACTAGAAAATATATTATATTATTATACTAGAAGAATTAGAAAATTTAGGACTTTAAAATTTTAATTTAATAAAAAAATAAAATATTTTTAGTAGTTTGTATAACATATTAATATATTACAATGTAGAAAATAAAATCTTCTTATTTCTAATTTTCTAATATATATTCAATAAGTTATCAATAGCAAAATAATACTATAACAGCATACAATAAACAGAATTAACACACTGATTTAAAAAAGCAAAAAAAAAATTAAAATATTGAGAAGGTGGGGTGTAATAAGTAGGAAAGGTAGTGAAATGTTATCGGTCTTTAAACCTCACAAGACCATATCTAATCTACAATTCTATTTTTATTATAAAATGAAATACTTCAAAATTGAATAGTATTTTATTCTAATGTATAATTTTATTTTCTACTACATAAATAAAATATTTTATACAAATTCATTTATATTTATTTTTATATATTTTAATTATAAAATTTATAATTAATTCTATATATTTTGTTTTTCGCAATTTTCTTATAAATTATAAAATGATTCCATTTTATTATTTTTTATACATAAAAGTAATATTAAAGTAATAAAGTTTTAGTTTATAATATTTTAGAAAAATTTATAACTGTTGTTGAAAAATATAAACATGTATATATTTATATAGTAATTATTATTATATTCATAAAAACTAGAAACTAAAAAATTTAATAATTAAGAAAAACTATTTTATAAATAAAAAAATTACTTTAAAATACAATGAAAAATAAAATTACTCAAAATATAGAATAATCTCACTTATTATTTTATTGTAGAGTAAAATCTCACTTATTATTTTATATTGTAGAGTGAAAAATAAAGTAGTATTGAAAAAGATTTTATTCCAAATTCTATTTTGAAATGAAAAATGAAATAGGATTAGAAATGTATTAATACCTTACGCCATATTTTTTCTAACCAGCTGTCAAAATTATGTCTTCTAGCTAAATTTTTTTTTTTTGCGGCTAAAAATTCATTATCAAAGTCCAAAGAATTGAATACAGAATGAACACATGCATTACAATGTAAAAGCCCAAACGAAAAATGTGGTCCAATACAAATACATTAGCTTGAAAACACTTGAGGAAATGCCACGACTCGTAGACACGCGTTGAATCCACATAAAACCCATTATACAGCTGTAGTTATTGGAGAAAACACGGATCACCGACGATGGAGGATGCCATATAATGAACTATTTCGCCATACCGATCCACTTCTGAGGAGAATCTCGTCGGAGAAAGAAGCTAGACGTAGAAGAAATTTTCAATCTTTGATTCATCGTAATCTCCTGGAGTTATCACCGCGAAATTGGCCCAATCTACTTGCCGAGGAGTTGTGATCCGAACAGATCGGACTCTGTCGATGCACGTCGGGTCCACATACCTTAAAGTACCGGCTCCAAAACTTGTTCCCACATAGCTAAATTACTCTATGATTGCTTTTTCTAAGTTTCATTAAAAACTGATGTCAAAACAAAACAAAATAAAACCAAATGTTAGATGTAGTTGGGTGCCGGGAAGTCTTCTTATGAGTATCCTTTATTATTTATTTGCTCCACCGATCTCTGAGAATTTCTCTCACTCTCAGTCTTCAAAGCTCAAAATCCATAGTTTCTTTATCTCTTGAAACTGATAAAATTGCATAAAATGGCCTCTCAATTGCTTTTGCCTCCAAACCCTTTCACCAAGTCAGCCTCAGCTAAAGTTTTATTTACAAAATAAATAATTTTACACATAATTTTAAGATAATTTATATATTAATAGCTTTATTTTATCTTTTTCTCATTTATAAAATTTATATTTTACCGCATACTGTGTTTTTTCACCATTCAAAAATTGTTTTGTACCGTTTGTTCCGCACTTATTCCGCATAAAGCGTTTCTTTTGTACAAACCACACTTGAACCATACCGTTCTTCTGATCCGTTTTGTCCGCACCGCCTGATCCGCTGTTACCATTCGAAGCCTAAGTTTCATTAAGAAATGATGTCAAAAAACAAAATAAAACCAAAAAGATAAGAAAAGAGAGTACAAGACAAAATAGTATTCAAATGTTAGATGTAGTTGGGTGCCCGGAAGTCTTCTTATGAGTATCCTTTATTATTTATTTGCTCCACCCATCTCTGAGAATTCTCTCACTCTCATAGTCTTCAAAGCTCAAAATCCATAGTTTCTTTACCTCTTGAAACTGATAAAATTGCATAAAATGGCCTCTCAATTGCTTTTGCCTCCAAACCCTTTCACCAAGTCAGCCTCAGCTAAAGGTTTATTTACAGGCAAGTGTAATTTTAGTGTGGACTCGTTTGTCAAAAAAGATTTCTTGTTTTTGTGGGATTTGATTGTTGTTGAAGCTCAAGCTTCAAAGTTCAATTTTTGATATATTGGCGATCGATTTTGGTTTGATTAGGTGATGATTCGACTCTGAAAAGAAAGTTAAATCAATCAACAAGAGTTTCTAATGGATTTAGCCTAAGAGCAAACGCAGCTTTAAGATCTAATCATAGCTCATCTGTTGAAATTCCAAGTCAATGGTACAATCTTGTTGCTGATCTTTCTGTTAAGCCTCCGCCACCGTTGCACCCTAAGACTTTTGAACCAATCAAACCTGAAGATTTAGCTCATCTTTTCCCGAATGAGTTGATTAAACAAGAAGCAACATTAGAGAGGTATATCGATATCCCTGAGGAAGTTCTTGAAATCTACAAGCTTTGGCGTCCAACTCCTTTGATCAGGTTCTTGTTTTATATAGTCTCGCTTAGTTCAATTTCATTTCTTATCGGATCTGATTTGTTCTTACTTTGATTTCAGAGCAAAGAGATTGGAGAAACTTCTTCAGACACCTGCAAGGATTTACTTCAAGTATGAAGGTGGTAGCCCAGCTGGTTCACACAAACCCAACACAGCGGTTCCGCAGGCTTATTACAATGCGAAAGAAGGCGTCAAGAACGTTGTGACGGAAACCGGCGCTGGCCAATGGGGAAGTTCTTTAGCCTTTGCTTCTAGTCTCTTTGGACTTGACTGCGAAGTAAGCTTAAGATTCTTTCTTGTTTAGCCTTTGCTTCTTCTCTATTTGGCCTTTTGTTAAGTGTTTGTTTCTTTTATGCTGTATGTAGGTATGGCAAGTGGCCAATTCATACCATCAAAAGCCATATCGCCGGTTAATGATGCAAACTTGGGGAGCAAAGGTTCATCCATCGCCATCGGATCTCACTGAGGCAGGTAGAAGAATCCTTCGAGCCGATCCATCAAGTCCAGGAAGTTTAGGCATTGCAATTTCAGAAGCTGTTGAAGTGGCAGCAAGAAACGAAGATACAAAATACTGTTTAGGGAGTGTATTGAACCATGTCTTGTTACACCAGACGGTTATTGGAGAAGAGTGCATAAAGCAGATGGAAGATTTTGGCGAAACACCTGATGTGATCATAGGATGTACTGGTGGAGGATCGAATTTTGCTGGTTTGAGTTTTCCTTATATCCGGGAGAAACTCAAAGGCAAAATCAACCCTGTTATAAGAGCGGTTGAGCCCTCGGCTTGTCCTTCCTTGACCAAAGGAGTTTATGCTTATGATTTTGGCGATACAGCTGGACTGACTCCTTTGATGAAGATGCATACTTTAGGACATGACTTCATTCCTGATCCTATCCATTCCGGTAATAATTAAACCTTAAATCCAAGATCTTAAACACACTAAACCTGTAAGCTTCTCCATCTCATGGATTCTTGATTTCTTGAACTCTTTTATTCTTTTGTTTTTGTTTTTGATTCTTGATTTCTTAATTCTTTTTAGCATTTTGTTGTTTTGGTCCATGCCCGTAATAGGTAAGCTTATAAACTCAAGATCTTAAACACATTAAACTTATGGTTTCATAGGCTCCTTTCTTCTTGATTCTTGAATTCTTTAATTCTTTGGTTCTTGATTTTTGAATTATTTGTTCTTGATTTATATTTTCTTTCCGGCTAATTTGTTGTTCTATCTATGATTTTGGACAGGTGGATTACGGTACCATGGGATGGCCCCCTTGATTTCACATGTTTATGAACAAGGTTTTATGGAAGCAATCTCGATTCCTCAAATTGAGTGTTTCCAAGGTAGTTCTTAGCCTAATCGCAATTCCTCAAGTTTAGTCTTACTAATTTACATTGGACTGTAACTTTCCGATTGAATTTTCTTGCAGGTGCTATTCAGTTCGCGAGAACAGAAGGGATAATACCTGCCCCAGAACCTACTCACGCCATTGCTGCAACCATAAGAGAAGCTCTCCGGTGCAAAAAAACAGGAGAAGCGAAAGTGATACTAATGGCGATGTGTGGACATGGCCACTTCGACCTTACCTCGTACGACAAATATTTACGAGGCGAAATGATAGATTTATCATTCAACGAAGCGAAGATTCGAGAGTCTTTGTCCAAGGTTCCTCAAGTTGTTTAGCTCCAAATTAAGCCCCATGTTCCAAACCAGACGTGTTAAATAAGTTAGGGCATTTTCATGGCTTTATAAATAAAGAGTGAGACAGAAGACCTTCAATAATGGACACAATGTCTTTTTCGGTAAACAATACTTATATAAAACATTAACCGAAACCAAAATGTACAACATACCTGAATAAACTGGAGTCATAATCCGAAAGAAATATGTGAACCTTTGCCTTAATTTTATAAGGGAAACTACATCTTGTTAGGTGTTGGAGTCAAGATTAGCACTTTCCTAAGAAGGCCTATTCATGAGTTTAGGTCGGCCCAGAATGGAAAGTCGGTAATAAAAGCCCAA
Organism: Orychophragmus violaceus; assembly: GCA_030180135.1. Lineage (NCBI taxonomy): Eukaryota > Viridiplantae > Streptophyta > Magnoliopsida > Brassicales > Brassicaceae > Orychophragmus > Orychophragmus violaceus. Next base: position 6,787,590 of record CM058236.1, read on the forward strand.
GACGGTAAAACTTAGGTTAAACCGAACTAGGGATGACCGGCTTACATTAGAGTTTGGAAGACGTTAAGATGAAGGCGCCGCGCGACGACATCAACAATTCAGAAATATTCCATATAAGGATGAAGGCGAGATTCTAGGAAATATTCCATATTTATCTTGTATTTCCTTATTATGTTAAACCGACTTGTAACCCTATAAAAGGGGACTCGGCAAATCAATAAAGGATACACTTTCATAATATCTTTTAGCCGAAGAGACTTTAGAGCAAATTTAACCTAAAAACTCTCCGGCGACTTTAGAACTCTCTTCTACCGGCTTCCATCTCGGAAAACCGGCTTATAAACCCTAATTTCTCAATTCTCATCGTATTCACTAATTCTTCTCTTAGAATCCCTAATTTCAAACCTAAAACTCTTGCTATCTTTGGATAGACCGAGTTACAATCTTACAATTGGCGCCGACTGTGGGGATTTCTAAGAGAAATTTCTGAACGAGATGTCGGGAAACCGTAAGGAAATCGATCCAGATAACCCTAGGGTTGAACTAAGCGATCATGACGAAAGTGATTACGACCAGAGTGATCACGAAGACGACGCGGCGAAAGGCGGAAAGCAGCCGCGAGACGCCGCAAGACAAAAAAGCTCGAGATGACGGCAAACATGCCCCGTCACTCAGCGAAACAGCAGCTCAAATCGAGCAAGACAAGGTCTTAGCCACTCTGATGGCCAAGATCGAGTCGCAGAACGACTTGATCAAAACGTTCTCAGAGAAAATTGATCTACTGCAGACGGAGCAAGCAAAGATCCGTTCGGACCAACAGTCTAGAAAATCCAAGAGAGAGGTGCCTCCGAAGGTGAAAGACAAAGTCGCCAGACGACTGGTCTATGATACATCTGAGGAAAGCCACCATGAACAGAGCCGTAGCAGCGAGTCCAGGAGCAACCCGCGCAAGGAAGGCAACAAGAAAGAGACTCGCGAGCGGAGCTCACATCGGAAGGAAGGGTCTGAGGAACCCAAACGGAGCGGAAGTCGGAGGCAGGACGACTGGAGTGATGAGAGGTACTCACCCGATAAGGATGAACGTACCAGTCACCAGACACGGGACGTGCACCACAGACGAAATTCGCGACATGAGAACGGCTTGCACCGTGACAACTATCGCCGCGAGCGAAGTATGTCGCACGAGAAAACTCATGGAGCGTCTATTCGCGGAGCAAGTCGCAACCATGTAGAGAAACAGCTAACTGAGCTCAGAGACACCCTAAAAGAACTAAAGGGGGAAGTCCATGGCGTTAAGGGGTCTGCACCCGAGATCGACCGGATCATAGAAGAGACACAGAGGACACCCTTCACCTCACGTATCACCAACACCTACATCAGGCAAAGGGAGAAACTCAAGTTACCGATGTACGACGGTACGAAAGATCCAGAAACCCACCTTACAACGTTCAAAATCATGGCGGCAAAGACGCGGTTTTCATCAAGCAGAGAGCGTGACATCGGCTTCTGCCAACTGTTCGCCGAAACCTTGGAAGGAGACGCGCTAAACTGGTTCTCCCGACTCCCATCCAAATCAATCGATAGTTTCTCCAACCTCACATGGGCATTCGTAAGGCATCACTTTGCCTATGTACGAAAGGACACTTCGCTGAGCGCGTTGATGTCGATGACACAAGATAAGAAGGAAACTTTGAAAGACTTCGTGGAGAGATTCAGGGCGGTGATGACGCGAGCCGAGGCACCAGATAAGTTCACTATCGCGGCCCTGACAAATGCCGTCTGGCATGAGTCCCCCTTTTATCAGGATCTAGTCGTCAACCCGCCACTAACCATCGAGGATGCACTCCATCGTGCAAATAAATTCGTGGAATTGGAAGAGAAAAAGGTCGCGTTAGCAAAAAGATTCGGTTCCGGCAAACAAACTGACAAGAAGGAAGAAAGGGAACCTAGACAGCACTACGACAGTAAAGGCGCCAAAACAATGGTTGTTGACGGCTCCGACAAATCCCGGTCATCAAAACCGTGGAATAAGAGGGGTAAAGAGGCAAAGAAGGCGCAACAAGCGGCTTCCGCTACGGGGGATAAGTACTGCGAATACCATCAAGCTACGTCACACGACACGGCTGAATGTCGGAACCTCAGAAACGCACTCTACTCCCGACTTTCGAATGAAGAGATCAAGGCGGCCATTGAGAGATTAAAAAAGGAAGAGTCGGGACAACAGAAGGAAGACAAAGCTGATGAGCAGGCTCCTAAGCAGGATAAACCACCACGGCGTATCAAAAGCATAGCCTTGAAACGCAACCGTGAAGAAGAAGAGGAAGAGGACGAAGAAGAAACCCCCAAAACCATCCGAAGAATCAACATGATTATGGGAGGTCTGATCTCCGTAAACGATTCGGTCTGGTCAATAAAGGTCTACGAACGTCTTGCTCTAGCTGCACAAAAGGCGCCCCAGCCAATCCTGTCAGATGATCCCCCCGTCATCTTTACCGACCAAGACCTCTATGGGACTCACTACCCCCATAACGACCCGCTAGTGGTTGAGCTGTTAATCGGAAGCTGCCAAGTATCTCGAATACTGGTAGACACCGGGAGCTCGATAGACTTAATTTTCCTGGATACACTCAAAAAGATGGAAATTAAGGAGGAGGATATCAAGCAGAAGGCCAAGCCGCTCACCGGGTTCACAAGCGAGACGACGTACACAATCGGAACGATCAAATTGCCCGTTTTCGCAGGAGGAGTTAACAGATTGGTGAGGTTTCATGTCATTGACAAGCCAACCATCTATAACGTCATCCTCGGAACTCCGTGGCTATACAGCATGAAGGCGGTATCTTCAACATACCATCAATGTCTGAAATTCCCGACACCTAAAGGAATTCAGACAGTCAAAGGATGCCAGAGCGCAAGCCGGTCGTGTTTTGCAAGAGAACATAAGATTAGAGTGCCTTCGTGCATGATCAACACGGAGCACAGAAGAAAAGGACCAGAGAGAGAACTGATCAAACAAGTTATCATCGATGACTCAGATGCGAGCAAGTGTGTAGGGATCGGCGCGGAACTGCCAGACGACATCAAGAGGGAATTGATCGCCTTCCTACAGCAAAACGTTACAACGTTTGCGTGGACAATGAAGGACATGAAGGGTATCAATCCAACCATCACAACTCACGAGCTGAACGTCGATCCGACTTACAAACCAATTAAGCAAAAGAGGCGAAAACTCGGCCCTGAAAGGGCTAAAGCAGTCAACGATGAAGTAGAGAAGTTACTTGAAGCTGGTTCAATCCAAGAAGTCAAGTACGCCGACTGGTTGGCTAATCTAGTGGTCGTGAAAACGAAAAACGGAAAGTGGAGAATATGTGTTGATTTCACAGATCTCAACAAAGCCTGCCCAAAGGATAGTTTCCCGCTGCCACATATCGACCGACTTGTTGAGGCAACAGCCGGAAATGAACTGCTATCATTCATGGATGCGTTCTCAGGATATAATCAAATCCTCATGAACCCGGACGACAGAGAAAAGACGGCCTTCATCACTGAACGCGGTACGTATTGCTATAGAGTCATGCCCTTCGGCCTCAAAAACGCCGGCGCCACCTACCAGCGGCTGGTAAACCGGATGTTTGCAGGACAACTCGGCACAACAATGGAGGTTTACATCGACGACATGCTAGTCAAATCTCTGATTGCCTCTCAGCATGTCGGCCATTTAAAAAGATTTTTCAACATCCTTAACCGGTACGGCATGAAGCTCAATCCAACTAAGTGTACGTTCGGAGTGACATCAGGAGAGTTCCTTGGGTACGTGGTAACTCAGAGAGGAATAGAAGCTAATCCAAAGCAGATCACAGCCATAATAGACTTGCCATCTCCCAAGAACACTCGAGAGGTACAACGCCTCACTGGCCGCATAGCCGCCTTGAACAGATTTATATCCCGGTCAACGGATAAATGTCTGCCCTTTTACGAGCTCCTGCGAGGGAACAAAAGATTCGTGTGGGACGATAAGTGTCAAGAGGCATTCATCCAACTCAAGGACTACTTGTCGAACCCGCCGATATTGTCTAAACCCGAGAACGGTGAGACATTGTTGCTTTACATCCCTGTCTCAACGACAGCAGTTAGTGGCGTACTAGTTCGGGAAGATCGAGGGGAACATAAGCCGATCTTCTACGTAAGCAAAACGATGAACGGAGCCGAAACCAGATATCCTGCAATGGAAAAACTGGCCTTCGCAGTCGTCATCTCTGCACGAAAGCTGCGACCATATTTTCAGTCACATCCAATCGCCGTATTAAGTAGTCAACCTCTTCGAACAATCCTTCACAGCCCGGGGCAGTCTGGCCGTCTGGCCAAATGGGCGATAGAGTTAAGCGAGTATGACATCGAATACAGAAACAGGACAACCGCCAAGTCGCAGGTAATAGCTGATTTCCTTGTTGAGTTATCACCCGAATTAGATGTCGGTACCGAGATAGAAGATAAAAATTGGAAGTTGTTCGTCGACGGGGCTTCATCGAAAAAAGGAGCCGGGATAGGGATACGCCTCATTTCACCGACTGGCGAAATACTAGAACAGTCCTTCAAGCTGGGTTTCACGGCGTCTAACAACACAGCGGAGTATGAAGCTCTGTTAGCCGGCCTCAGACTAGCCAGAGAAATCGGAGTACGACATCTCTTGGCCCATTGTGATTCCATGCTTGTAGCAAACCAGATCAATGGAGACTACGAAGCTAAAAACGAGCGAATGGAGGCTTACCGAAAGACGGCACTAGAGATCACCAGTTCCTTTGAATTCTTCGACATTGTCCAGATACCGAGGAAAGAAAATGCCCCGGCAGACGCACTCGCGTCGCTGGCATCAAATCCCAATCTCTGTCGACGGATCCCGGTAGAAACGATCCATGAACCAAGCATCCCGCCCCCTGAGAGCAATCAAGAAGAACCTGACGAAATAATCCAGAGTGGCGAGGATGGTATGTGCTGCAACGTTCAGGCAAAAAACACCGACCTCATCGCTGTCCTAACTAACGACAATGAGGATTGGCGACTTCCAATAAGAGCATACCTGACAGAAGGAAAGCTTCCAGAAGACAAATGGGAAGCACGACGACTTAAAGTCAAGAGCGCGCGATACACTATACATGACGGTATCCTTTATAAATATTCTGCTAACAAGATCCTCCTAAGATGCATAAACGGATACGAAATAAGTCGAGTTCTCGAAGAGACGCACTCTGGAGCATGCGGAAACCACTCCAGAGGCAGGTCTCTCGCCCTCAAAATCAAGTTGAACGGTCACTATTGGCCGACTATGACTACCGATTGCGAGACCTATTCTAACAAGTGTGAAAAGTGTCAGCGACATGCGCCATTCATACATCGACCTACAGAGTTGCTCACGACATCCACCGCAGCTTATTCGTTCATGAGATGGGCTATGGACATCGTTGGACCATTACCATTATCCAATCAAAGACGTTTCCTGCTCATCATGACCGACTACTTCACAAAGTGGGTAGAGGCCAAGGCTTACGTCGCGATCCACGATGTCCAGGTTCAGAACTTCGTCTGGAAATACATAATATGTCGTTTCGGGCTTCCTTACGAGATCGTCACAGATAACGGATCACAATTCACCTCGAAAGTATTCGAAGGATTCTGCAAGAAGTGGGATATACGCCTTAGCAAGTCGACACCAAGGTATCCTCAGGGGAATGGCCAAGCTGAAGCTACGAATAAAACCATCATCGCCGGCATCAAAAAGCGCCTTGAGAGCAAAAAAGGAGTTTGGGCAGATGAGTTAGACGGCGTCCTCTGGTCACATAGAACGACACCCCGCAGCGCAACAGGAGCCACCCCATTCTCCTTAGCCTTTGGCGTAGAAGTAATGGTACCAGCAGAAGCTAACATTTACACTCTCCGCCGGTCTCTCATGCCGCATCATACCGAGATCAATGAAAAGATGCTAATCCAAGCTCTCGATACTTTAGAAGAGGAGCGGGATCGAGCCCTACTCAGAATTCAAAATTACCAACAGCTCGCAGCACGGTACTACAACCAGAAAGTCAAGGAGCGACACTTCCAAGTCGGTGACTACGTCCTCCGCAAAGTTTACGAAAACACCAAAGAGTGGAAAGCAGACAAACTCAGGGCAAATTGGGAAGGACCTTACAAAGTCACGAAAGTCGTCAAACCAGGAGTCTACGAGCTTGAGTCAATGAAAGGAAAAGCTTTACCGCGATCCTGGAATTCGGCGAGTCTGAAAGAATACTTCTAAGACGGCAAGGCTATCGCCAAAAAAAAAAAAAATAGTTGTATTATGAACTACGAGTGACTTGATTCTCCCTCGGGAGATACGTAGGCAGCCTTGACCGGCACAGTCACAAATCTAATGAAAATTCTATTTTTCAGTTCATTTACCGCCTTGAAAGTCCCTCTAAACGGGTAAGTCCTTTCATTAATATTTAAATATTTAATGATACTAACAAAGCCGAGTTCTAACTCGCAAAAGCCGAGTTCTAACTCGCAAAAAAAGCCGAGTTCTAACTCGCAAAAAAGCCGAGTTCTAACTCGCAAAAAAGCCGAGTTCTAACTCGCAAAAGCCGAGCAATGACTCGCAAAAAGACGAGCAACGACTCGCAGAAAGACGAGCAATGACTCGCACCATTAGAATCATGCCTCCTGGCCAGGGGCATGGTCTTCCTTGCTCACGTGGTGCACATCGTGGTAAGGAGAAGCCGGGATCCGTCCCGCAAATTCTTTGCGGTAGGAGATAACAAATAAGCCGAGCAGAAAGGACTCGCACATTCTCCCACCCTTAGAATAAAGCCGAGCACCCGTAAGTCTCGCAAACCGCCTTATGGCAAGAGTCGCTAAGTTGTTTGAGCTTGACAACGAGTTTAAACATCTGGTTACGAGCACGTATTCCAGGTCACGAAACCAACTAGACTCACTGAAAACAAGCTCAATACAAGATTAGTACGACTAAAGAACTAACCAAAGTCGCTATCTGATTAAACCTGTCAAAGACGAGTTTAAAACAAGAATAGTCCGACTCAGTTATAGTCGCTATCTGATTAAACCTGTCAAAGACGAGTTTAAATTAAGAATAGTCCGACTCAGTTAAAGTCGCTATCTGATTAAACCTGTCAAAGACGAGTTTAAAACAAGAATAGTCCGACTCAGTTAAAGTCGCTATCTAATTAAACCTGTCAAAGACGAGTTTAAAACAAGAATAGTCCGACTCAGTTAAAGTCGCTATCTGATTAAACCTATCAAAGACGAGTTTAAACAAGAATAGTCCGACTCAATTAAAGTCACTACTTGCTTTAATTAGTGCAGTAGCGCAAATTTAGTGATAAAAGTCGCTACAAGTTTAAATACAGTGGCACGACTTGGTCCTTATATTCCAATCATTACTTAAGTTTGATGAAAACTACGAAATAAAGATAGAATGATCAAAATCACTATCGGGCTTAGAGCAAGTTTAAATACGATTAAACCAAAAAAGATGAAAGTTTACAAAGAGTTATTACAAAGCCGATACAGATAAATTATTAAACAGACAGTCCCTACTGACGACTAAGGCTCGTTAATCCCCTCGGTACCATCCTTCTCCACCTGGTCCTGCACCTTAGGAATGCCATCTATAGCTGCGATCTCCGAACGAACAGACTGGACGAGATCGGCAGGAACCGCCTCTGGAATTATTCCGCAATTGGTTCCGAACTGGTCGACATGCTGCGGGACAGGAGGAGGAGAGTCATGGGAACGGTTAAGAAGAGGATGATGAATTGGCGAGAGGACAAACGTAAGCTCCTCTTTCGTTACAACTTTCATATCATCTAACTCCGCGTTCGCCGCGACCTCATCAGCGTAAATCTTGTCCAAGACGGCTTGGGGAATCGACACGCCTTGCCCGCTAAGCTTCACCAAACACTTTTTGAGCCCAGAAATCTGAGCCTGCTTGACCTGCATCGCAACGGCGGTCTCTTGATCGCTGATATAACGTTTAATACGATCGAAATGGGACTGCGCCTTCGTCCTGGCCGCGGCTTCAACCCTCTCTCTCTCTTTTTGCACCAGATCAAGATAAAACTTATGCAGCCTCTTCTTCTCCAATTGAAACTTAAGGAGATCAGCCTTCGACTTCTCCTCAGCCGCCTTCAATTTCCCTTCGAGGACCAGATTATTCGCCTCCAATACCTTCTTCTCTTCCTTGATCTTCTTAAGAAGATCATCCCGTTTGGTGACCGCAGCGGCCATCTTCTTCGCACTCCAACAACTCTCCAGAGCCACACGATTAGAAGCCGCGATCATCTACAAACAACAATAAAAATTCCCGGTTAAATCGGCTGATTAAAACAAGGGATCATGCAAAGGGGGACTTACGTTAGCTTCGGCGTGTTTTAGTTTGACGATAGCATCTGAATGAGGCAGCTCTTCTAACACCGGCCAATCTGACTCATTCCCTCTGACGCATGTCAACATATCGAAGCAGGCTCGAGGATTGTTGATGAAGGGGATCTCACTTGCGTACTGGTAAGCAAAATTGTGGATAGACGGCCGGACCTCCCCCTCTTTCACTTCACGCCTTGGTCGCACCAAGACGAGTTCCTTGTTAGAAACAAAGGGCTTAGGGTTACCAGACTTATCAGGAACGGTCCCGTCAAATGTGTAGAACCGTTTCCACGGATCCTTCTGCCTAGCGGGTTCTCCAGAAGCCGCCACCTCAGTAGCAGCGTCTTCGGATGGCTTACTCGCTTGAGACGCCTTCTTTGCCGACCTCTCCTGAGCCGGTTTATCTTCTGCAGACCTTTTCCTCGAAGGAATCTTGGGTGGCAGATTGGGAAGATTCCCCGCCGGTGCAGTCGACTTCTCGCCAATTTCAGAGGATTGGCTGCCGCCTTGAGTGAGCGGAAGCTCACCTATGTCTGTCAACGGCTTGACAGAGGAGGATGGGTCGGATGAGATCTCCTTGGAATAGTCAACGGAACTGATTCGCTTCACTTTGCTCATCCTTCTCGGCTTAACAAGTTGATCGGCAGTAACTTTTGCCTTGGCGTTCCACTTAACTGAAACAAAACAAGTCAGAACGAGCAAGAAAAAGACTGGCGCAAAAGACGGTAAAACGAACCTGCAGAGATCCGCGGGAGGAACTTATTAATGCGCTCACGAGTAAGGTCTGACCACTTGCGTATACCGAGAGCCTGAATCTGCTCGAGGATAGGGAAGTAGTTATCGGGATACGGCGGAAGGAAAGGATGTTGCACTGCAAAGACAAAAAAGAATTAAATAAATTGTCACGTTCGGAAGATAGCAAATTTGGGACGATATCTACCATAATTTGTATTCCAAGACGTCCTGATGAGTTCCTTATGCTCGTCAGGAACGACTAATGAGGACAGTTCAACAAAGAAGTAGGATCGTTGCCAATTGTTGATCTTCTTGGGCGCATCCGTCAGGACGCGGTTGCCGCTTTTGAATTTAACCGCAAAACACCCTGGGCTAGTAGCTTTCATACGGTTAATTGACGTCATCTCCTCAAAAATCTGAGCAGTTATTGTAATGCCGGCCTCAGCCCCTAGCACAAGAAGGCCGACCATGTGGCGCACCGCAACGGCTGAAAGTTGGGAGATGGCAATCTCGCGACGATGGCAGTATGAAATCAACAAGTCGGGTAGCGAAAACCAACAACGACAACCCCCAGTATCAGTGTTAATGAAGTAAGATTCATAAAGTGAGGACTCCAGGGACGGTCAAGTGGGAAGGGGATGACGACCTTGATCCTTGAATCTGCTCCGCAGTCTCGAAGCATGGATCTCACCGTAGTCGCAGTAGATTTGGTCCCGAAAACGTTGCCAAACATTTTGCTAGGATCAGCCGGCAATGTAAGAGGAACGTTATCTTCAGAACCATCCTGACCAACATCGATGTCGTCCCCATCGTCCTCAGAGTCCCGTAGTTGAGGAATGATAAAACTATCCCGGCCAGAACTCTCGGCAGCATCGGTCTGACGGGATGCCTCACGACGACGTCAGAGCTCTTCTATTTCTGAATGAATGGGATGATTCCTCAAATCGGACGAAGTACTCGAAGACGAGGGAGCAGAAGGAATAGATTGACGACTTGATAAATCTTCCGACGAGACAGTAACAATCTCCTTGTCTTTACTCGACGAACAACGGATCAAAGACATGATTTGTCGAAGAACAATGAAGAGCACAAGAGGAAAAACGAAGATTTGATCTAAAAACCTAAAGAGCCTAAGGAGGAGCAGCGGCGGAGTAATGATCGGAAAATAAATATCGAGAGAGAGAGGATTACCTTCCGAAATTCTTCACTTGAGCGAAATGAGAAAATAAGAAGCGAGAAGGAACTACTTATAGTGAAAATGACGGCGCAGGAACCGAGGCACATCATTACCTAGGCGACGATTCTTGTTTCACACCTACTCGGTGACCAAACCGAGAATCAATTCCGGTTTCGCCGGATCACCATCGGTTCTAAAAACCGGTTCGCTTAAATCGCACCGTTCCGGGCTAAGCTGGATCAGCCCGACAAGAATATGGGCCTAAACAGTACCAGAAATCGCCAGACGAATATGGGCCCAACCAAATCATTTCTTAAACCATAGGTTAACTCCTCGTAATGACGACTTGGGTCCAAGTTGCCACACTGGGGGGGGGGCTTATTGTTGGAGTCAAGATTAGCACTTTCCTAAGAAGGCCTACTCATGAGTTTAGGTCGGCCCAGAATGGAAAGTCGGTAATAAAAGCCCAAGGCGGTAAAACTTAGGTTAAACCGAACTAGGGATGACCGGCTTACATTAGGGTTTGGAAGACGTTAAGATGAAGGCGCCGCGCGACGACATCAACAATTCAGAAATATTCCATATAAAGATGAAGGCGAGATTCTAGGAAATATTCCATATTTATCTTGTATTTCCTTATTATGTTAAACCGACTTGTAACCCTATAAAAGGGGACTCGGCAAATCAATAAAGGATACGCTTTCATAATATCTTTTAGCCGAAGAGACTTTAGAGCAAATTTAACCTAAAAAATCTCCGGCGACTTTATAACTCTCTTCTACCGGCTTCCATCTCGGAAAACCGGCTTATAAACCCTAATTTCCCAATTCTCACCGTATTCACTAATTCTTCTCTTAGAATCCCTAATTTCAAACCTAAAACTCTTCCTATCTTTGGATAGACCGAGTTACGATCTTACAATAGGTATCTTAGCCAACGAGATTGATTTGAGGATTGAATTGTAATACGATTTGAGTGAGAACTAAGAACTTAAGGAACACACAAGATTGTTGACCCAAATTTCACACTTAAACTACTGTCTGGGGAAAGAACAAAACTCTCATGTTTCCATTAATCTCAATTGACCTGAACAAATGCTAATAGATTGTTTCACATTCGCAGGTATATGAGAAGTAGGTTGCGGAGCTTACGATGCAAGACTCCCCCGTGTCCTTCCGATAACGAGGAAGACGACCTTCTTGCAAGCTCAGACGCAGAACCGGACGCCGGCGAACCTTCAGAAACAGCTCCGGAGATCGCACCGAAGAAGAAGACTTGACCGCGACTCTTCTCTCTCTTTTCTTCTATGTTTCTTGTTTGTTATCGTTTTTGGTTCACCTTGCAACGAACATTCTTGTGTCCTTTTAAACATGAGTTAAACCGGGTTTCAATAAGTCTGGACTCGATCCATAAGTAGCTCAAACCGACTGGCCCAACTAGCTGAGCAAAACAGCATCAGCCCATTACTCGATCCAATGACCAAAACGGCAACACTCCGACAAACTCCACCTTTGTCGTCTTTGGTCGGATCCACTCTCGAGCTTACCTCAAACAGAAACCCTAGAACCGCGAAATCAGAAACTCAACCTCCGAATCGCTGCAATGGAAGCTGGTTCTTCCTATCTGTCATCACCATCGAGCAACGACTCCGAAGACTTTCTCATTTACAACTTGGAACCTCCCAAGTCCCCGAGTTTGATCCCTCCACCAGGATCTCCTCACATCAGATTTCACGTTGACCCTTGTAAGTATTTACCTTACTCATTTTAGTGGAAACTAACAGCCTCTTTCCTCATGAAAGCTTGACGATGACCCTGAGACCTCTTCTTTTAAAACCCTTTTCAGCTCCAGAAGAACGAGAAGAATACGATTCGCTTTCTAATGACCTGATACGATCAGGTTTTAATCCCTAGATCTACACTGCAAGTGCACAGACGTGAACCAGTAGTATATAGGGTATCGAATCCACAGAGACTCTAGATTCTTGCGATAGATTACAGAATGTCAGGTTAAGCTAGGTGAAACAGAGAATAAGCAGTAAATCAATCAATAAAGTAAATAGATCGGTTTGTAAGCAAGAAGCGAAGGCGTCAGGTCAAGGGAGTTCTCAGGAAATCAGGAACACGGGCTAATCAATCAATCGGGATCTAATTAAGAACTGTTCTAGAACTAGAATCACATAATTATAACAGACCAACTTTCGTTGCGAATATTATCTATGTCTAACAACCTAGCAAGCCAACTTTCGTTGCGAATCCTATAGTTCTAAACAAGCATTAATCTCATGTTCTTTCGTTCACAATTCTCCTAAGCCAAATTTCTTTGCGAATAGTCGAATTGCTCATCTAAGTTCTTTCTAGTTAATTAGTCAACTTTCGTTGCAGAACCCAACCTAACCTCAATAATCTAAGTGGCCAATTCAAATCAAGCATTAAGAACATCCCTAGATGAAGAACTAACAAATATGAATCCCTACAGATTGATCAACCTATAATTCCATGAAATCCCCTGTGAGAATCCCTAAACCTAAGTGGCCAATTCAGATCAAGCATTAAGAACAACCCTAGATGAAGAACTAGAAAGATATGAATCCCTACAGATTGATCAACCTATAATTCCATGAAATCCCTAATGAGAATCCCTAAACCTAACAGGTAAACTACTCACACATGATCAATGAAACAGAAATCATAATGAATAGAAAACCAAACATCATAAAAGAGAAACAAAGAATATGAGTTCCAAATCTCTCTCTCTCTGAATAAAAGAATGCGTAAGTAAAGCGAAGCTTAAACAAGTGGCTAAAAACCATAATATAATGATCTAAACTCGGCTGGGGCTTTTTTGCAAATCTGGGAAATTTCTGGGCAAAAACTGTAATTTCAGGATTTTTGTGTGCAGACTGCGTCGACCACTGCGTCGACCATGCGCAGAACTGCGTCGATCGATGCAGTGCGAAAACGCAGCCAGTGAACTCTGTGAGATCTCTAAATAGTGCAGAATTGACCCAAATGCTTCCAAAACGTCCAATTAGGCTCCAAATGTCCTTAAACCTGTATAAACACCTGAAAAGACTCCAAAACACATAGAAAGACTCGATAACAAAGATATATACCATGCTCAAAATTCCTAAAAACCATGATCTATCACTCATCACACTAGTAAAATGTACTTTTAACCAAGTATATCTTGGTTCGGTATCTTTGAAAGTCGGTCCTGCGGATACCTGCTTATTCTCGATGGACGGAAGCTGCGAAGCGAGAGTTTCATGGAAAAACGAGATCGAAAATCCAAACCCAGTAAAACACAACACGCTGGTCTCGACAACGTCATTATTGAGTACATGACCGACACGGGAATGTAAGATGGGAAACCCCTGCACTAGTACAGAAGTCAACTGTAAAACTCCTAAACCCAGTAAAACGCCCCGAGCATACTGGTCTAATCATTACAAGTCCACAAGAGGAGTACATCTCGCTACTCCTCGGACTGAATTTTGAAACCCAGTAAGACGCTTCCGAGCACACTGGTCTAATCATTACATGTCCGCAAGATTAATACGTCTTACTATTCCTTGGACTCATTTTCGAAGACCCAGTAAGACGCTTCCGAGCACACTGGTCTCAATCATCTCAGGTTCGTAAGTAGAGTATATCTCGCTAACCTTCGAACTTAACTCGAAACCCAGTTAGGCGCTTTTGAGCACGCTGGTCTTCGTCATCACAAATCGATAAGGCGAGTATATCTCGCCGACCTTCGAACTCAAAACTTGATTCTAAATATGGCGGAACGCTTCTACGCACGCTAGATTTAATCGCTATCCCATTAACCTCAAGACTCGGAATACGCATCTGAGTGCAATGCTCATAAAACACCAAGGGTCAAATGTTAAATCACACTTTCCTCCGAGAGTTATACGAAGTTGTCCGGAAAAGCTTTCAAGCTATATGAAACCAACTCGTATAGTCTATACGGAGCCGGTGAAGGAGATTTTCTCCCGATAAAATCTGCTCGAATTTTCTGCATTAATCGACCTTACGTCAACACGACAGTTCAGCTTCTCGGACGTACAAATCGTCCTAGCAGGCTTGATAAACTAACCTGAAACGAAATCCTACTCAAAAATCCGAGCAGCCTTACTCAGAAAATCCGCAGATTTGCTCAGAAAATCCGAGCATGTTTGCACAGGAAATCCGAGCAGACTTACTCGGAAAATTCCGAAGCCCAACGCGATCTCCCTCTCAGACTCATCACATTCGTAAACACGACCGGTTCACAATTCAATGCACCTTCTCTACTGCTTTGCATGTTCAAATACATAAGCATCGACGAAAGACCAACAATGGATTTCCAAACACCAAACGACAAGACTTAGAACAACGAATGGCTTGATCCCTTTCTTAATGGTACATAGGCAGGTTTTCATAAGGTTCAGCTGTAAACAAAAATTCTTCTTTTGAAGTAACGAGGCATCAAGGTCACACACAATAACGACCAATGGTTCCGAAGAAAAGTTCAACAACATACGGAGTTCCTCAGAAGACTTTGCACGAAAAAATCAATTACGGCCGAAAGATCCAAAGGGTCACCATGTACACGCCAACGGATGTGAGTCGACTTACTTGAAAGGCCGGAACCAATCCAACTCGAATATGTCGTTCCAAAAAAAATCCGTCTAACTTGACTTACAAGACAAAGGCCAAAATGCGACAAACTATTCGGACAACCCTACGTCGCAAACGGAAGAGCAACAAAACATAAAGGGTCGAAACAAGTCTTTCGGACAATTGCTTTCGCCTCGAAAACAAAATAACCTCGCCATCATCGAACTCCAGTCTGACGAGTTGGGGGGCTAATTGTTGGGGTCAAAAACCCCTCGACGAAAACAATAGCCGAAAACAAGGTCAGACGATTGGACACGGACAAACGTCCTTTTCGAATAAACAGAATTTCATATAAATCACGAGTAATACGAAGTATCAATAACTTCGTATGAATAACCTTTCATACGAAAAGATTCATTGGACGACATTTTATACAAACGGAAGACATTCCATACGAAACGGATCAATCGGACAAACACATCTTTCGGCAGAAACTACTGATAGACGAAACTGTTGGATCCCAATGGATCTAGGGTTTGATATATTGAATGAAAACCAACCTCGTTCTTACCTTTCTGGCAGCGGAATTGAGATGGTGAACGAGATCAGTGGAGCAACGCAAACGCCTTGCCTCTACCAGATACACACGCACGCTCGCTGGAAACGGGATGCTAGTGCCGGATCAACGGGAATCGATTCTCTCTGGTGTTTCTACTCTTTCTGTCAAGAATAGTCGACCTCTTTATGTTTAGGTCGAAACTTACTAGTTATATTCGACCTAAAACACAATTAACCGGGCCAGACTTAATCAAGTCTTAATTCGAAAAGCCTTTCAAAAAACCCGAACTGTGTCGATCGACACACAAGCTGTGTCGATCGACACAACACCTTTTTATCGATTGTAATGTGTATCCAATACACAATAATATGATCATTACCATAATGATCATTCCCATGTCGTAGCTTCCAGTTTGCTTAGGTGTGTGACCCTATAGGATCATATAGTACTGGTAGTAAGTCCATAACTTACAGATTGCAAGAGGCTTCTAGCAAAACATTGCAACCGCCCAATACTATACGAATGTCTGATCTCGACACACAACTATCATCAGGAATGAGTACAAGTGTGATTTCAGGACACCATCCCAACAATCTCCCACTTGTACTGGAATCATCAATTCCTATAATCCTTTTGTCTCTATATCTCGATTTGGCATAAGGCAAGATTGGTGTCATCCTTATTAAGCCAACATCGTGTTTATCGAACTCCTGATCTCATACTGATCATTACAAACAACTGAACTACATTTCGTTTGAGTGCGGCCACACATTTTCTCAGTATTAAATCTTCGATAGGCCCTGAGATATTTATCTCCCGTTATACAGGAGGGACAAATCCCATCTTGTTCCATCCCTGTTTCAACGCACACTTCATGATATATTTGAACAGTGCTGTTATAGTCGCCAGTTACGGGTCGACGTTTGACAAAGTCAAAATGTACCAATTCATATGCAAGAAAGCATGATGAACTCAGGTCTAAGGACTATACTCTATAGTCGTAATGAGAACCTCTTATGACACAGATATAACTATCTTGTAGACTTCTCATTAGCGGGTCATGTCCGATCATATGTTCACTAACATATATCTATGTGACTGACTGCGATAATCATATCATTGGCTCCATGAAACTTAGCCAACAGTCACCTCACAATCTAGTCTCTAACGGTTGTCAGTGTCCCAATTCTACAACCTCGACTAGGGACAAAATAATTTATTAGTTTATAGGGTTTCATGATCAAGTCCTCAACTTGATGACCTATAACATGTCATAAACTTATTTTTGGGACCATTATTTAGATCACAATAAATAATGCTGAAATCAAATTTCATTAAACATTTCCAAAAGAATGTTTACAAGAGCGTCTTATTATAACTAAAACAAAACTAAAACTCCCACTAGAATCAAGATTACATCTTAAGATCTCTAATGCCTACAGCGGTCGTATGACTCTCATGCTTAGGCCTTGGGAGTGACTTAGTCAGAGGATCAGCGACATTCTCGTCTGTCGGAACTCGGCTGATCTTCACATCACCTCTATTGACGATATCACGAATCAGGTGATATCTTCTCTCCACGTGTTTGGATTTCTGGTGTGACCTGGGTTCTTTTGCCTGAGCAATGGCTCCGTTGTTATCACAAAACAAAGCCACTGGCTCCAAGATACTAGGAACCACACCAAGCTCAGTCATGAACTTCTTAATCCAAACAGCTTCCTTTGCCGCTTCTGAAGCAGCAACATATTTAGCTTCCGTTGTGGAATCAGCTACGGTATTCTGCTTAGTGCTCTTCCAGCTCACTGCACCGCCATTTAGACAGAAGACATATCCAGATTGTGATCGGAAATCGTCTCTGTCCGTCTGAAAACTCGCATCGGTGAATCCATTCACCACAAGTTCTTCACTTCCTCCATACACAAGGAATTTATCCTTAGTATGTCTCAAATACTTGAGAATATTCTTGACAGCTGTCCAGTGAACTTCACCTGGATCAGATTGGTATCTACTCGTCATGCTTAACGCGTAAGCTACATCTGGACGAGTGCAGAGCATGGCATACATAATAGATCCTATTGCAGAAGCATAAGGAATCCTATTCATGCGTTCTCGCTCAGCAGGTGTCGCCGGACACTGCTTCTTGCTGAGACTCATGCCATGAGACATCGGTATGAAGCCCTTCTTGGAATCTTGCATCCTGAATCTGTGCAACACCTTATCAATGTAAGTGTCCTGGCACAATCCAATCAGCCTATTCAATCTATCTCTGTAGATTCTGATTCCAAGAATGTACGCGGCTTCTCCCATGTCTTTCATGGAAAAACAACTTCCAAGCCAAGTCTTGACAGACTGCAGCAACGGAACGTCATTACCGAGGAGGAGTATGTCATCGACATACAGTACAAGAAACGTAATTTTGCTCCCACTAGTCTTCTTGTAAACACATGGTTCTTCTTCGTTCTTGATGAAACCAAATTGTTTAACTGATTCATCAAAACGAAGATTCCAACTCCGTGATGCTTGCTTCAATCCATAAATGGATTTATGAAGCTTGCATACCATCCCAGCTTTCTTAGGATCGACAAAACCTTCAGGCTGTGTCATATACACATCCTCTTCCAGAATACCATTCAGGAATGCAGTTTTGACATCCATTTGCCAAATCTCATAATCATAATGAGCAGCAATTGCTAGAAGAATCCGAATGGATTTAAGCATAGCGACTGGGGAATAGGTTTCATCATAGTCAATACCATGAATTTGCTTGAAACCTTTAGCCACCAACCTCGCTTTGTAAATCTGTACATTGCCATCCACGTCAATCTTCTTTTTGAAGATCCATTTACACTCAATGGCTTTTGCACCATTAGGTAAATCGACCAAGGACCATACTTGGTTTTCTGACATGGATCCCATTTCGGACTTAGAGGCTCCAAGCCATTTTTCGGAGTCCGGGCCCATCATTGCTTCCGCGAAGGTCGCTGGTTCGTCACTATCAATGATCATCAGATCATTTGAATCGGTCACGAGAAATCCATAGTATCTCTCGGGTTCGTGACGGATCCTTTCGGATCTGCGAACTTCAGGCTCCACAGGCGCCGGTTCCACAGAACTTTGTGGATCCAGCTGCTGCTCTTCCTCAATAGGAAGAGTAGCTTCCTGTGCATCTTGAATTTCTTCAAGATGTACTTTACTCCCACTGTTTTTCTTAGAGAGAAACTCCCTCTCAAGAAAAGAACAGTCCCGAGCAACAAATACTTTGTTCTCAGATTGGTTGTAAAAGTAGTATGCCATGGTTTCCTTAGGATAACCAACGAAGTAGCATTTATCTGATTTGGGTGCAAGCTTGTCAGAGATTAAACGTTTGACATAAGCTTCACAACCCCAAATCCTCAGGAAAGACAGACTGGGAACATTCCCAGTCCACATTTCATGTGGTGTCTTTTCCACTGATTTAGATGGCACCCTATTTAGCGTAAACGCAGACGTTTCTAGAGCGTATCCCCAAAAGGATAATGGAAGATTAGAATGACTCATCATAGACCGAACCATATCCAATAAGGTTCGATTTCTCCTCTCTGACACTCCATTCCATTGGGGTGTACCAGGAGGAGTGAGTTGTGAAATAATTCCACACTCGCTCAGATAGTCGCTGAATTCTTGACTCAAGTATTCTCCTCCGCGATCCGATCGCAGAACTTTGATACTTTTGCCAAGTTGATTCTGTACTTCATTCTTGAATTCCTTGAATCTATCAAAGGATTCTGACTTGTGTCTCATTTGGTTTGTTGAAAGGGGCTCTAACCATTTTGCCCACCAAGCAAGATTCGCATTTCTCACATGATTCAAAATCAAAGGAGCCCAGAAGCCCATTTCGATGGAGCCTTTGGATGCGTTTCTCATTGATATGGCCCAAACGACAATGCCATAAGAAAGTCGGGTTTTCGTCATTGGACTTAAACCGCTTTGTATTTATGTTAAAGTTAGGCATTTCTTGGTCTAATACATATAACCCATTTTCTAATGGGGCGCTACCATAAAACGTACCATCACGATTAAAAGAACAAACTTTATTCTTAACAGCAAAATCAAAACCTTCCAAATTCAAAACGGAAACTGAAATTATGTTTCTGCTAATCGCAGGTACAAAGTAGCAATTATTCAAAATTAAAACCATGCCCGAAGGTAAGGAAAACTCGTAGGTGCCTACGGCCAGTGCAGCAACCTTAGCTCCATTCCCGACCCGTAGCTCTACTTGTCCTTTCTTCAGCGTCCTACTGTTTCTTAGTGCCTGCACATCAGTACAAATGTGAGCACCACAGCCGGTATCCAATACCCACGAAGTAGAACGAGAAGATATAACATTAAGTTCGATAACATAAATACCTGAATCAGACGCATCATACGTCTTTTCAGCTTCTTGTAATCTTCCTTGAACTTCTTGCAGTCTCTCTTCCAATGCCCCAACTGCTTGCAGTAGTTGCACTTATCCTCAGGAGAAGGCCCGGATTTGGGCTTGGGCTTAGGCTTGTCTTGACTTTCAGTCTCGACAACCTGGGCCTTTCCCTTGTCCTTCTTCGGTTTCTTAAACCTTTTACCCCCTTGTACCATCAGGACACTGGGAGTAGCCTTCTTGAGATTTGGCTCTGCTGTCTTCAGCATACCGTGCAACTCAGTCAATGTCTTAGTCATGTTTTGCATGTTGTAGTTCATGATGAACTGATCAAAACACGACGGCAAAGACTGCAGAATCATGTCAGTGGCTAGCTCCTGGCTAATGGCACAGTCCAGTTTCCCCAGGTTATCAATGTAACCCATCATTTTAAGGACATGAGGACTCACTGGACTGTCCTTCGCCAGCTTGCAATCCATGAGAGATTTAACCGTCTGGTATCTCTCTGTGCGAGCTTCCTCCTGAAACAAGGCTTTCAGGCTGTTAATCATCTCAATGGGTGACATCACGTTCTCATATTGCTTCTGCAGCTCAGAGTTCATAGTCACCAGCATTAGACAATTAACATCTTTGACATCAGCTGAATGCTTATCCCAAGCATTCTTTTCTGTCTGCGGGGCATTGGAACGTGGCCTCTCGGTGAGAACTCTTTCAAGGACATATTCCTTGTTCTCCTGCCTGAGAACTATTCTCAGGTTCCGATACCATTCCAAGAAATTAGATCCATTTAACTTGTCCTTCTCAAGGACGGATCTTAGTGAGAAAGTGTTGATGTGATTTGAGACAGACATAGCTGTAATTCAAAAAGGTAGATTTTAGTTATAATGCTCAAGAAATGAGAATTCTTATCTAATAAGAAGAACTCGCATTGTATTCAAAACTATGTTTCCTCAGATGAATACAATGAGCCAAGATCCTCATATTACTAAAATTCGAGTGGGCGACTCGCCGTTACTCAAACTTCAGTCATCTAGGTAAGCAAATCATTGCTAATTGTACCCAGTACAACTCCTGGTCGTGGATAAGACAAACTATGTTTAATCCACTCTGATGTCTCTGGGCCCAGAACTTCTGACAGCCCAGTCAAGTAAAACCAATCTCTTCTGTCTTGTGATCATTAATAGTTGCACTGCAAGTCTATCAATGATCACCTGCATTTCTTATGTTGCTGTGGACACCAAGGACTCCAAGGATGTCCAACAACAACACGAGTCGTGACAGTAGACGAGATCGGGCAAGACATCAAGATCACTTGATATTAAGTTGAGGAAAGGAACTATTTAATCTTGATGCATATCCAATATACATCCAAGAATTTATTAATTTATTTAAAAAACATTCAGTTTTATTTAGTTTAGATTCATCTACAACTTTTAGGATTAAATTGTTCTGGTATATGCAAATATGCAGTCCAACCAGCATATCTGCGAATGTCGTGTCGATCGATGCCTACTAAGGGCATCGGTCGATGCAACTAGAATCAAACCGTTCTTCGATAACCGGTCAAACCAGATCGAGTTTACATTACCGATTCAATCCAATTGAACCGGTTCGGTTTAATAGTCCATGTCGATCGTCACACACTGTGTGTCGATCGACATGACCAAACCAGAACCAATTGGTTAATGAAATTAACCGAGCGAGATAACCGGTCAATCCAATTGAACCGATCTATCTAATCGCATTGCCTGTATCGACCGACACACCCAGTGTGTCGATCGACACAGCAGGAAAACAGGTACTCGATCTCAGATCGAAACCCTAAAATTATTTGCGGATTTTCGCCTTGTGTCGACCGACACACGCTTTGTGTCGATCGACACTTTGCGACAAACCCTAAAATTTATTGCGAGTTTTCGCTCTGTGTCGACCGACACATGCTTTGTGTCGATCGACACCCTGCGACAAACCCTAAAATTTTACGTTTTTGTTTCGCTGCGTGTCGACCGACACACGCTTTGTGTCGATCGACACAGTGCGATATCAACAGAATCATCGTTTTCAACATGAACAAAATCCGAGATTAACATTCAATAAAACGATTTTAATAGGCAAAATTCAATCCAACAACATCAAGTTTCGAATTAATTTTACCAGATTCAATAGCTAAACCCTAACCTCGCTCTGATACCACTGTTGTATCCCAATGGATCTAGGGTTTGATATATTGAATGAAAACCAACCTCGTTCTTACCTTTCTGGCAGCGGAATTGAGATGGTGAACGAGATCAGTGGAGCAACGCAAACGCCTTGCCTCTACCAGATACACACGCACGCTCGCTGGAAACGGGATGCTAGTGCCGGATCAACGGGAATCGATTCTCTCTGGTGTTTCTACTCTTTCTGTCAAGAATAGTCGACCTCTTTATGTTTAGGTCGAAACTTACTAGTTATATTCGACCTAAAACACAATTAACCGGGCCAGACTTAATCAAGTCTTAATTCGAAAAAGCCTTTCGAAAAACCCGAACTGTGTCGATCGACACAACACCTTTTTATCGATTGTAATGTGTATCCAATACACATTAATATGATCATTACCATAATGATCATTCCCATGTCGTAGCTTCCAGTTTGCTTAGGTGTGTGACCCTATAGGATCATATAGTACTGGTAGTAAGTCCATAACTTACAGATTGCAAGAGGCTTCTAGCAAAACATTGCAACCGCCCAATACTATACGAATGTCTGATCTCGACACACAACTATCATCAGGAGTGAGTACAAGTGTGATTTCAGGACACCATCCCAACAGAAACATCCGAACGGACAACTTCCGAGCTGAACATCTCGGACCGAGCTAAACTAGCTCGAAAATTTCCGAGCTGAAATCAGTCGGATCCGAGCTAAACCAGCTCGGATCCGAGCTAAACCAGCTTGGAAATTCCGAACTGAACCAGCTCAGATTTCCGAGCTGAACCGACTAGCTCGGAATTTCCGAGCTGAACCGACTAGCTCGGAATTTCCGAGCTGAACCGACTAGATCGGATTTTCCGAGCATGATTCGCTCCTTCGGAATTTTCGAGCTGAATGCATCTCTTGGAAACTTCCGAGCTAGATTTTGCTTCTTTAAACATTCTAGACGGAAAGCGTATGATCAAACGTTTGCCGATATCCCATTCTGCAGATGCACAACTAGCCGCAATCCATCTTCGGAAACATCAGCTTATACTTGCTTGGACGTTATTCCAAATCATCAGATAAAGTTAGAAGAAATACGAATTTGGCCCAAACATGCAATATACGTATGTCCGAAACTTTGGGCCAAATAAAGACGTCTATACACAAACGGACTCGGACCGTCCGTTCTTGGCCCATTCGGAAAATAGGTCAAGCCGCAGAAAGACAGTTTCTGAAGAAAAAAGATAGATTCGAATAAGTAAATATGAAGATATCTCCGAGCTAAAGAGGAGAATCCGAGATGAAAATGTAAATCTTAACAGAAAATGGAAGGAGGTAAAAACATGAAGATTTCTGTAAATCTTGCGGAAAATATCCTCGAAGCCGACTTGCCGCAGCTGTATTAGGAGATGGTGGTCATACGATTTAGATATTGGAAAATTTCCTAGCATCTAGACTTAAGAACTTAGAGATTTTCTTAAGCTTTTACGTTCTTTGTATTCTCTTTTCCGATCCTTATCAATAAAAATATCATCCGGGTTTACTATTTCGGTATGTTTACTCGTGAAACTTCTGTTCCCTAAAAGTTTGCTCTACAAGTTTTGACAGTGTGAGTTTCGACTCTCACATGCATCCAACTGTTACTATTTTACTTATGAATAATCGTTCTCCATCTGCAGCAACTCAATGTGATCATGGACAGACTTCTCGGACACCTGCATATACAACTCAATATAATCACAGATTCACAAAACACATACATGTATTACAAAACATATCATAACTTCCAAACGGTAAGTCATAATTGAGCGATTCTTACCATTTTGGAAATCTGAGACCGAGAGATTTCCAACGAGATATTGTGCGTTTGGTGGTTCCTTATTTTTCATCGTTAAAAATCGAATCTTGCCTTCTTTCGCTTTCCCCCGTTTGGTGGTTCCTTATAATCACAGAACCTTATTTTTCAAACACAATTTTGGTTTCCTTCCCCCGTTAACTTGCCTTCTTTCGCTTTCTATTGCATCTTGTTGCCAATCCGCCATAGTGTTTTCTCAACACTCTTCCGTTGGATTTTCATCTCCGATAACTTTTTTTACCCACCTTTTCTTGCAACAAACATAATTACAACTTACTAGGCAATTCCAAATGTCACAACTCCACTTCCTCCAACACCCTTTACGATCGCTTTTACCACTTGAATAAACTCCATTAGCTGCTTCAGTAGAACACATGACTCTACAATAGACCGTTATCTTTCAGTTTCACCGTTGATTCTTCATCCCACAATACCACGAAGATCTTCTCCAGATTTCATCTTCATCAGACTTCACTGGGACGTCCACAACCCGTCAAAGTTGGAGCTATAAAACTGATTCCAAGATTCCATACTTAGAATAGATTTGAACAGTTTTCTACTGCTCCTAGTGAAACAAGAAACACGAATAACTCTTGACACTTACTTCAACTTAGAAAAATGCCACCTCCTACTTGCAACTAGGTCTTTCCATCGATTCCCTTGCACTTGCTATGTAACTCCTTGCCATCCAACTAATAGTTGCCTCCCAAACTCCAACTCGAATCTACCTCCTTCTGATGCTGATTTCTTACAACAATCTACCACAACGCTCCTTGCAGTTGGTCCAACAACTCATTGATGTGTGGTGATAGATACTTGCTATTAATGGTCATATCTTTCATGCTCTGGTAGTCCCCACCAAGTCTGAAACCTTTGTCGCTCTTCCTTACAACATCACAAGTGATCACATGATGGCCTGCTTGATGTCCAAAGAGGAATCTAGAGAGGAATCCAGAGTTAAGTGTGCTTGAGCTGGAGTAGTTGAAGAATGGGTGACCTATGGGGAAGTGATTCGCGGTATCGTGCAAGTGAGAACAAAGCACTGGGAACAGTCGCGTTGAGATTGCATGAACATTATACAAGTCTCAATCCTCTTAAAAGTAATAAACCAACTATCGAATAAGGGTGGACCCACGGGCCGAGTGAGCATACATGGAGCCCACAGAAGGGGGCGGTCAGGGCATTATGGAACCATTCTTATCTCTTAATTGAACCAGAAATTTGAGGTACTTGAGTGTCCAAATTCTTCATGTGAGTGCTCAGTGACTCAATATTCTCATTCAGAACCTCATACCTAGGTTCATCATTTCTTGTTATCTTCGTCGTTATAATCATAGAAGTTTTTGCCTCTTTCCACTGATCCATCTTGAATTCTACAAGTAAATTCTTAGCATATGTAATTTATGAGATCAATTCACCAGCTTATGATTGCGTAGTCTGTAGACCAAGAAAATACTCAGCTCACCCACATGCTCATTTCAAACTCCTGAGTCATGCTTACAACATATTCATCAACTAGTATTTGTGAGGTTCCTTTGAAAATGATGTCATCCACATAGATATGAACAATCAATTTTTTTTTCTAATTCAAGAAGTAACTATTAAGCCTTCCATACATTCATGTGGAGATTGTTTAAGCTCATAAAGAGCTTTCTTTACCTTGTATACGTAATTTGGATTCAAGGAATCCTTAAACCGTTTCGGTTATTCCACATAGACTTCTTCTTGTAAGAATCCATTTAGAAAGGAACTCTTTACATCCATCTGGTAAACTGTGAAGTTCATGATGCGTGCCATTCCTATGAAGAGTTGTATTGACTCATCTATGGCCACTGATGGAAAGGTTTGATCAAAATCCACACCTTGAATTTGAGAGTTCACTGAGTCACTAGTCTAGACTTGTTGCGCACTACCACTCCTTCATAAATCTTGTATTTAAAGATCCACTGAGTTCCTAAAACATTTACTTCATTAGGTCTTGGAACTAGTTCTCAAAAATCATTCCGTAAAAATAGCCAAAATCCATAATTCAACATCAACGGCTTGTACATTAGTTTTGGGATTGATAGTGGATACAAAACATGTGAAATGAACCATCTCTCTGAAGTTGGCTGGAAAAACTCTGGTTTTCATCTTCTTATACATTACTGATTATGTCAAAAAATGAGCGGTTTCGAGGTACTTTTAGATTATTCCTTTCTCGTACTATCCCATGAAATGTGTCAGCATTTTCTCGCTTTAACTCATCATCCTCTCCTTAGTCATAGTTAATTTTAGAGCTCAAACCATCCCACTTAGTGAAAGAATAATGGTCATACACAATATTGACTGATTCAACGATCGCACATGTCTGGATGTTATAGACTATGAATGTGATGTACTACTACCTGAGTATCCCAAGATCTTTCATCTTGAATCGAATTTTCCTAGATGATCCTTATTATTTAGAATGTAATGCTTGTATTCAAAGACGTGGAAGTATTTCAGATTATGCGTCGTCCCTTTCCACAGTTCATAGGGTGTTTATATTGATTTTTTGTGACATACACTTGGTTAATGACGTAGTATGCGGTGTTTGTAGCCTTTTCTCAGAACCTTATTGGTAGATTATTACCATAGATCATTTCTCTCGACATCACTTGAAGTGTTCTATTTTTTATTTCAACAACACCATTCTGCTGTTCGTGGAGCAGAGAATTGATTGTTGATTCCATGATCTTCACAGAACAATCTCATGACTTCATTCTGGAATTGTCCTTCATGATCACTCCAAATTTGCTTGACACTTCCTCTCTCATTGATCAACTGAAAGCACCCAATATCGAAAGCGGTCAGCTATGTCAGATTTCTCACAGATGAATCTGACCCATGTGAATCTTGTGAAATCATCCACCAGTACAAAGACATACTTCTTTTCGGTTAGACATCTAACCTTAAATTGTTCCATAAAGTCTATGTGCCCCAGATCCAGTGCTGATTTAGACTGAATTTTAGATACTTTCTTGTGATGAACTTTCAACCTAATTGACTTTGTTACATGGTTCGCATACCACTTTGTCACATCTTTTCACCTGAGGTAACCCATGCACACTCTCTTTGTTGACAAGGATCGTTAGATTTTAGACATTCATATTTCCCAACTGTTGATGCCATAGATCATCTCTTTTACAGAGGCACTTCATTGTTTCTTTCCACATGTAGCACTTGTTACCTGACCGGATTCCTCGTAACACAGCCTCTTTTTCATGTATCGCTTTGGAATTAGTGCTTGTGAAGACAACTTTTAGACCTTCGTCGCATAGCTGACTCATGTTGACGAGATTCTACTTGTGTCCCTGCACCAAATACATAATCATTATTTTGGCTAGATCACTTTCATATGTTTGTCACTTACCTTTAATGATGCCATGTCCCCCATCTCCAAACGTGACTTTCCTTCCTCTAATTTCTTTGACACTTATTTATAGTTCCAGTCATGTGTCTTGAAAAACTGCTGTCGAAGTACCAAGGGATTGTGTCATCATGTTTGTCAGATACAAAGGCCATGTCGCATTTAAATCTGAGACACGTTGTTTTGCATGTCGTTGTCATTGTATCAGTCTGACGTAGATCAGATGCCTTCACACATATTTGCTTTCTGAGTCCATTGCAGAAGAATTTTACACACGGTTTCAGCCAATTGACTCATATCCAATATTGTTGCATTAGGCCTTGATGTGCCCACACTACAAGAAATGTGGGTATTAATAGCGCTTGATAAATGCTATGATTTAACTACCATAGTGTTTCCTAAAACGCTCTGACAGCCCTCGCCATTGTAGGTCGGACACTTCAGATAGCGGACTTGACGTACGCTATAGTTAATTAAACCGTTAGCATTCCTCTATCCGGAATTGTTAATATTTATAATAACGTGTTATAATTGTTATTAAAACTCATTAATAATAGCAATTTGTTTTACAAAGATTGCAAATTATTTGTGTTATTAATTTATTTTATAATTACCCAAAAATTTATTTAAATAAATTACAAATGGATTTTCTTTTTTTAATTGTAATATATTTTTGAAATATTTGTAATAATAATAATAAAAACAATTAATTCATAATATAAAAACCATAAAACATTTCCATGTTTACAAAACCATAAACCGTCAACCTATCAAACATTAGTTAGACTCTATCAATATACCAATAACCCTCATCGTCAGCCCAAGTACCGACATCCAAGCACTGATTTAAGTACTCTTGAGCGTCTTCTAGTGCAGATTCATTTGCATAATACAATATCTTCTTCATTGCTACCACTAGTTCATGAGTTTGGCAAAGTAACTCCACATCCCAGAGCTTGGAGAAGTAAAAGTCTCTTCCTTTTTCCAAGAAGTCAAGAGACAGCCTGCGAACTGTAAGCTATGGTATGGCAGAAGATAATGAAGTTTTAGTTACTCATTACATATCAAAGAAGGACTGTGAATGACTTCGGTAGAGATGACGATTTTATGATCAGTGATGGTGAAATGGTTGTTTCCTTTCATTGAGGCTTAAACTCGGTATCAATCTGGCATTTGCATCAGTGCTAATCAAGTGTTTACAAGAAACATGTTTAGATTTGAGTGGCAGAGAGACAAAGAAACATCAAGTGTGGATAGATACAAAACTCATACCTCATGTCATAGCAATAGTCGAAGGGAATCCTTGGATCCGGCGAATGGCGCTTATCTTGGGCCTGAGAATGGAACTGGAGAGGACAATATGATCATCACGAGGAACATAAGAAGATGTATTATGGCGTTTAGATGCTTACACTCTATGAGACTGTTGTATACATCGGATCCACCAAATATGTAAACGATGTGCAAGTGTCAAAGAGAGCTGTAAACTCATTATCTATTAGAGTA
This sequence comes from Orychophragmus violaceus, assembly GCA_030180135.1. Classification (NCBI taxonomy): domain Eukaryota; kingdom Viridiplantae; phylum Streptophyta; class Magnoliopsida; order Brassicales; family Brassicaceae; genus Orychophragmus; species Orychophragmus violaceus. The sequence goes on from CM058236.1 coordinate 6,816,403, forward strand.
TGTCTTAGAGCGCCCAACCTCAACAAGTGTTTCCCCTTCCGTGTCTGTCTTTTTAGTTATGGCTGAGGGATAAATAGATGATGATCCATTACTTAAACTACTAACGGTTCTGAGGATATCAGAGCCTTTGACTTTGAACAGTGGTAGCTTTTGGTGACAGGAACCTTTGACTTTAGAAATCCTAGACACTGCAATGTGGCCGCCTCGGATGGATGCACAATAAAAATAGCAACTTTCTTATCGCTTTGTACCCGATGCCTGCAAATTGGAAATGCATCTTATAAATATACATAATCTAAAAAAACATAATGAAATGAACAATCTCTAACACTTTTAAATTTGAAGAAAGAAAAAAGATTTGAACTTAAAACGAAACATATACATATTGACGCTTATAAGAAAGTTGCAGCCAACAATATAGAATCTCTAACGGTAGATGCATTCGTATAACGCTAAGCATTGTTTTTCCGTAATTAACTGTAATTCTCAAAGAAATTCAACACTAACAAAGCCCAAAGGCTGAGACTTTTTGTTGTATATTGACGCGAGAGAGTAGAAGAACTAAAGCGGATCCGCCATTTACTTGACCCTAAAACCACCAGAATTGATGAACCCTAATGATCCTAGAAACACCAGCGACACTGAAAAGTATGACCTTCTTACTGCGGCGAGAGGTTGAACGGAGATGGACTGGAGCTGATCATTCAAATCGAAGAAGGAGATAGCAGTCAGAGCCATGGAGGAGATAGGCAGCTGAAGGAGCAGACCTGCAAAGTTATGAGAAAGGGCTTTCCTGAAGTGAAAAGAGGAAATGAAGGCAATGAGTTATGTCCGTTGATTTTTAATATAATCTTTATCGTTTAACCAATGAAAACCAGTTTGTTTTTGATAATGAAAAAACCAATGATCCTTATATCTTATTTATAATCAATTTCATTTGTAAAATAATTATATTTTGATTATATATTATGTTTAGATTTTAGAATTTAAAATTTATAAAATTATTATATTTGAAATTTTTTTACAAAGTGTTAAGTTTTTGTTATATTATTCGACGTTTAAAATTTAGTGTTTATGATTAAAGATTAAAAGTTTAGGGTTTAGAATTTATGTTTAAGGTATAGATTTAAGATTCTAGACTTTAAAAATCTAGTGTTTATGATTAAGAATATAAGTTTAGTGTTTAGGGTTTGTGTTTAAAGTATAGAGTTAAGGTTTTAAAGTTTAAAAATTTAGACGATTGAAATCTAAATAGCTATTGTTCAAAGAGTAAAGTGCGACATTTTGGCGATATCAGATAAAGCTCAGGAATCTTCACGGGCACTCATGGAGCTGTCGGATCTTCACAAGGATCCTACATCCAACCATTCTTCTCCATCTTCCCCACCCCCAGCTAATGTTTGGATCAAAAATCAGGAGATTTCGACCATCACGCCTCAGTTTGAAGTGGTGGACGGTGTGGCTACTATTCAAATCCCAGAGGATATTCTATCAGATTCGAACCAACTTTGGAAATCTTTCATTGTGGGCTATTTCATTGGCGCAGCTCCTCACATAGGACTGGTTCATGCCACGGTCGATCGCCTCTGGAACATCGGAGGCAAAGGGACAAAGATCGACGTCCAGTTCATCGAGAAAAATACTGTTCTTTTCAGGATTGAGGATGCGCAGGTTCGAAGCAGAATCACAAAAAGAAAGTACTGGCACATCTCAGACATACCGCTAGTGGTAAGTGAATGGTCACCGGCCTCAGCTCTTAACCCACCGGATTTATCGGCAATGCCTTTGTGGGTGGATTTAATCAATGTCCCTAATCATCTATTCTCTGAAAAGGGAATCAAGTGTCTAGCCAGAACAACAGGTAAATTCGTTAAGCTCCACCCAAATACAGAACGTTGTACTCGTTTAGACATCGCAAGAGCTCTAGTCGAAGTCAACTTACATGCTCCTCTGGTTGGAAAGATCAAATTCAAAGATTTAGATGATTCGATGGTGGAATTGGAAGTGCGCTACCCTTGGCTACCAGCAAACTGCAGCATCTGTCAGAAGTGGGGTCACCAAAATTCAGAATGTAATTCTGAAAGTATATCTATTCTGAAGAAGGATAAAGGAAAGGAGATTGCTGTGTCAGAAAATACGGAAGTACCTACATGTACAATTACTGCAGGATCAGTCCTAAATAACCTACTAAGTGACTTGGAGGATCTGTCGGTGGGTGTTGGGAACAAGTTAAACCAAATGGAACAAGGGGAAACAAGTATGGGGAAGAATGAAAGTCTGAATCAATCCAAGGAGACCATAGAGGATGAAGCTGATAAAAAAGGACTTGATCTAGATTGGAAAACGATACAGAGAAACAGCCGCAGAAACCCACTATTTGACAGTAATGCAGGGAGAACGCTCGCAGCAGAAGTCAAAACAGGATTTGGGAAATCATTATCTCCATCACGCTATCAGATTCTTGCAGGCATAGATGAAGGAGACGAAGAAAATGACCTGGAAGAGGGAGAGATGAGAGTTGAAGAACAAAAGGCCAACAAGGAATCTATCCCTCACAAAGGTATTAAATCTTCAAGTAAAGTGCGAAACAAGATTGCTAGAACAAAGGATCTGAAGTATGCAAACGCTCAATCAATGTATAAAAAAACTTCCTTTAGGAAGTTATGACGTCCCTCTTTGTCTGGAACATGCGTGGGTTCAATATGTCACGCAAACATGGGGTAGTTCGACGATGGTGTCAGGAGGTAAAGCCGACTGTTGGTTGTTTGGTCGAAACAAGGGTGAAAGAAGAAAATTTTCAGACCTGTTTAGCATCAGCAATGCCGGGATGGAAGGCTATAGCTAACTACGATGATCACATGTTAGGACGTATATGGTTCTGCTGGAATGGAAATGTAGTGGTCACTCTTCTTCACAAGACTGCTCAAGTAATCACATGTGCAGTTCAATTCCCAGACACAAGAGAGCAACTTATATGCTCAGCTGTATATGCATACAACCAAATGGGGGATCGTCGTCCACTATGGAAGGATTTAAGAGCTACTAAACAAGCATACAGTCACTTGGGCTTGCCTTGGATCGTCTTCGGGGACTTTAACACGACTCTATCATCTTCTGAACACTCGTGCCATCAACAATACCTACCCGAACAATAGGGGATGAGAGAGTTCCAGGATGCAACAACAGACTGCAGCCTATCAGACCTACCACATGTGGGAGCATTATTCACATGGTGGAACAAGCGCAAGAAGGATCCTATAGGGAAGAAACTAGACAGGGCTCTAATAAACAATGAATGGTTGAGTTCATATCCAAACTCATTTGCGACATTTGAAGCGGGAGGAGTCTCGGATCATGCAAGATGCACTGTAAGATTATCAGCCAATATTGAGGAAACCCGACATCCTTTCAGATTCTTCAATTTTCTAACTGAGCATGAAGACTTCCTACAAACAGTGGCCTCATGTTGGGAAGAATCTGAACCGCTTATACACTCAAGAGCTGCACTACAACGCTTCAGCAAAAACTCAAGCTTCTTAAGAAGGAGCTACGAGCGCTAAACAAGAATCATTATGGAGATCTCCCAAAGAAAACAAAGCAAGCTTTTAACGACTTATGCCTATGCCAACAAGCAGTTTTAAATGATCCCAGTCGGACAACATTAGCAGCTGAATCTGAGGCATCAGAAAAATGGAACAGACTGGCCACAATAGAGGAGAAATTCTACAGGCAAAAATCATGTGTGAAAGAGCTTAAAGCGGGAGATCGAAATACAGCATTTTTCCATCGGGTTGCGGAAGCTAGACAGGCAAGAAATGGCATTAAATGTCTACTGAATAGTAATGGGGATACTCTAACAAAATGCTAAGACATTAAGAAAGAGGTGGTGGAATACTTCAAATGATTCCTTCAGTGTCAGGACGAAGTAACAAGTCAACCACCAGTGATGGACCTAAATAACCTCTTAACATACAGATGCACAACAACTGTTAGAGGGAGAATGACGGCGCCAATAACAGCCACAGAGATAAGAGAAGCATTGAACTCATTACCAAACGACAAAGTCTCTGGCCCTGATGGTTATACCAAGGAATTCTTTGTGGCAGCATGGCCAGTTATTGGGAGGGATTTTATCACAGCAGTACAATCTTTCTTTATTTTTGGATTTCTACCGGCAGATACTAATGCTACCATTCTTTCATTGATTCCTAAAACAGAAACTCCAAGAACAATGAAGGACTATCGTCCAATCTCATGCTGCAACCTACTGTACAAGGTAATCTCGAAAATATTGGCAAACAGACTGAAGACGATACTACCAGAAGCTATAGAGCCCAACCAGTGCGCTTTCATAAAGGGGAGACTCCTCTCGGAGAACATATTTCTGGCTTCAGAACTAGTGAATGGTTATCACAGCAGACGACCTCCAACAGATGCGCAATAAAATTCGATATATCAAAGGCATTTGATACGGTGAAATGGTCTTTCATTTTATCAGTACTGAAAGCAATGAATCTGCCAGAGCTGTTTATTAAATGGATACATGTATGCATCTCAACAGCTCACTTCTCAGTATCAATTAATGGGTCGTTGGAAGGATTCTTTCCAAGTGCCCGCGGTATAAGACAAGGGTGTTCTCTGTCGCCTTATCTATATGTCATTATAAACAACGTCCTATCCAAAATGCTGAATAATGGGGTAAAAGAAGGGAGGTTTGGTTATCACCAAAAATGCAAAGAGGTTATGATCACTCATTTGAGTTTTGCTGATGACATTTTAGTATTCACAGATGGTGAAACTAGTTCGATCGGGGGAGTTATGGAGACCATGAAACAGTTTGGAGATATCTCGGGTCTTTTCATCAATCCAGCTAAGTCATCTGTTTTTACAAATCAATCAAATGGTGGTTCTATGTTACAAACGGTGGCTCAGTTTGGGTTGGAAATGGGATCCTTACCGGTCAGGTATTTGGGACTTCCACTAACCACTAAAGCTTTAACAAGACTCGATTACGAACCATTGGTGGACAAGATAAAAGCGAGAATGCTTTATTGGTCTTCAAAACCTTTGTCGTTTGCTGGGCGACTTCAGTTGATCAAATCTGTAATTTCAGGGATAATAAATTTCTGGAGATCAGCATACATTCTACCAGTTGGATGCTTGGATGCAATCGAAAGCTTATGCAGCGGATTTCTGTGGTCCGGAAACCCAAACAAACATTATAATGCAAAAGTTGCTTGGAACGATATCTGCTATCCAAAAGAAAAAGGCGGTTTGGGAGTAAGGAGCTTACGGAAATCAGCAAAGGTATTCACTCTAAACTTAATATGGAGGATCTTCACTCTGTCGGGCTCATTATGGGTAGCATGGATCCAACATTACCTGCTGAAAAATAGATCATTCTGGGAGGTAAAAGAAGGGGCAAATGGATCATGGATTTGGAAAAAGATTCTTAAAAGCAGAAATGAAGCTTACCCTTTCATTCGAATTGAGATTGGAAATGGGAGGACAACTTTCTTTTGGTGGGACGATTGGCTAAAAATGGGAAGTCTTATCAGCAGAACAGGAGAGCTAGGCACAATCAATTTGGGGATCGACAGAAACACAAGAGTTGCAGATGCAGCTACAACAACACGCTGGCTTGTTAATGGGCAGAGGAATCGTTCATTCAATACGATTGTGAGCAGAATTGAAGCGCATCATGTACCGTATGAAGAAAAAGGAGAAGATCTGGTGCTATGGAAACATAATGAAGATGACTACCGACAACAATTCTCCGCAACAAAAACATGGAATCAACTGAGACCGAGGAAACCGGTGACAGAATGGAACAAAGCAGTCTGGTCTCGACAGGGAACACCACAATTTTCATTTATCACTTGGCTGGCTGTGATGAACAGATTATCAACAGGAGATAGGATGAGAACATGGGGGCTGGTTCAAGGATGTGTTTTCGGTGGCGAAAAGGATGAAACTAGAGATCACCTTTTCTATGCCTGTCCATACACGTTTACGGTATGGCTGGAAATAGCGAAAGGACTCATGGGAGACGAAATAAATCCGGACTGGACGGACACTTTGAACTTCATTATACAAAGAAAAGCATCGACGATGGACATCTTACTACTAAAGTTGGCGCTGCAAACAAGTATATACCTAATATGGCGTGAAAGAAACTCAAGAAGACATTCAAAGGGTGTTATACCAGCAGCACAACTTGCGCGTATAATCGATAAATCCATAAGGAACAAGATTGTGGCTATGAACTACAAGTACCCCCATAAACTGGAAGGCTTGCTACGAAGATGGTTTGAAGCAGGACAAGCGTAATAAGCTGTCCAATTATTAAGGCTAGTGTCAATATTCAATAATTTAAGATTGCAACTTCTTACTAGTGTTTAGAATGAAAACCACTACGATATCCTTGTAACAAATTACATCTGATAAATAAATTTGAAATTTCATCAAAAAAAAAGTTTAAAAATTTAGTGTTTATGATTAAAAATAAAAGTTTAGGGTTTAGGGTTTGTGTTTAGTGAAAAAAATTAAGGTTTATGATTAAGGATTAAATGTTTAGGGTTTAGGGTTTGTATTTAGGGTATAGAGTTAAAGTTGCAGAGTTTAAAAATTTAATGTTTATAATTAAGAATAAAATTTTAGAGTTTAGGGTTTTTGTTTAGTAGAGAGTTAAGGCTAATAATTAAAATATTTTCGTTTTTAGAGTAAAACAAATTTTTATTGTATTCTTTATGTTAGATGACAAATAAGAAAATTCCTTATATAATGGGAGAAAGTTCTCTCCCCTGGTGATGCCACGTCACCCTTTTTTGAAAAAACATTTGGGCTCTACGAATATCACTAACAAATTTTCATAGGCCCACAACAAGTCCAAAATAGAAAATTTCTCATCGCCCAGACTCACCAGTGACCTTCAGCCTTCCCTAGCCATCTTCACGACAAACCCCCTGCATCTCTGGAATCTCAGTCGAGTTCTGTTTCCTCAACATTGAATCCTTCGGCTCACGATCTCCTGCCGCATCAAGGTTTCTATTTAAGGGCACAAAGCCCCTTTATCTCAGGTACTCATCGCAACACGAAAATTTTCCTTCAATTGACTCCTCATATCTCACTCTCTGTCGTTCTTCCCCATTCAAAAAAAAGTTCTGAAATGATGTCGCATAAAGATGACGCAGAAAAGCAATCAGTTCAAGGGTCAACAGAAGAAGAAGAGTGTTGCTTTAAATCGCCATGGAAAATCCATTCAAACTCGCAGCGCCATGGGAAATCCATTCAAACTCGCAAAGGTATTCTGATAAGCATCATATTATGGGCCTCGTTTATCTTTTAATGGGCTATTGTGTTATGTTGTTATTAAGCCTTTTTCTCTTCCTATTTAGCTCTTGCTACAGTGTAAAGAATGATTATCGAAAGATCATCAAACATTATGAATCAAATGGGTTAAACCCTAAACTTCTTCGTCTCATCTAATTCTTCTGATTCTCATCTTAAATTTCTTCAATAATCATTCTTCATCCTTTTATTTTATACTTGATAGAATCGGGTTCTATCAAGTGGTGCTTTCATTGAGAGAGTTAATGATTATCAATTTCACCATGAAATCAGAGCTCAAGAGTCTTCTCCTGTTGGGATTATGTCCTGAAATCACATTGTACTCACTCTAGAGATAGTTGTATTGTCGAGATCGGACAATTCATGTGATACTGGGTAGTCATAATGTTTTGCTAGAAACCGCTTATGACAAATGAGTTGTAACTCATTTCTAGTATCGTGTGAACCTACAGGGTCACACACCTAAGAAAGCTGGATACACTTTGTGTGGGATTGATCATTGGCATATGATCCGATCAATGTGTATTGGATACACATTGAATTGAGTTTTAAAGAGGTGTGTCGATCGATGCAAGGGGTGCAACGATCGACACAAGGTCGAAACCGAAACTGTAGTTACGGTTTGTAAACCGTGGGCCTATATATAGGAGCCAGGTTACGCGACCTAAGCATAATCGAGCTGTCAGTGTTGCTTCTCAGAGAGAAAGCAGAGACACAGAAACTCATAACCCACAGGAGATCCGATTCCCGGTACTAGCATCCTGGCGGATTCCAGCTTGTGTGCGTGTGGACTACAATAGAGGCGCAGCGATTGAGGCGCTCTAGATCTCGTTTACCTGCTCCAATTTCCGCTGCCAACCTACAGGTAAACACGAGGTCAGTTCTTAGATTCAATCACCTAGACCCTGGATCCTAGGGAATCTTACAGTGGTATCAGAGCCATAGGGTTTAATAGATTGAATCAGTTGCCTGGAATTCGATTAGAATGGTCTTTTAATTGAATTGATGCTAGCTAGGATTCGTTCTGATAATTAGAATCTCGGATTTGTTATTTATCGAAAACGAAGAACTGTGTTTTCGCACAGCATCGATCGATGCACTGGGTGTGTCGATCGTTGCAACGCGAAAACGACAAAACGGATTTAGGGTTTTCGCACAGCATCGATCGGAGCACTGGGTGCTGCGAATTCGCCTAATTAAAACAATGGGTTTCGATTCAGAAATCGCACTGTGTCGATCGACACACTGGGTGCTTCGATCGACACAGGCTGTGCGAAAGGATATATCGGTTCAATTGGATTGAACCGGTTTTCTCGCATGGTTATGTCGGTTTAATTCGATTAAAATTCCCCGATGCCCAACTGTATCAATCGGCACAAGTTTGGTGTTGGTCGACACAGGCCTTGCGATTGATTAATCGGTTCAATTGGATTGAACTGGTTATCATGCTTGGTAAAGGTAGATTTAAACGGTTTAAATTGGATGAATTAGTTCAATTGGATTGAACTGATTATCTTAATTAGTATAAACCGATTTAAATGATTAAGATCAGTTTGATCTAATAAGTCGGTTCAATTGGATTGGACCGATTATCAATTGGATTAAACCGTGATCAAAGCTTAGCTTCTATATGGTCAACTGTCAAGACTCGTTTCATTGTGTGATGGTCTAGCCAAGAACTTGGCGTCCACAATTAGGTGAGTAAGGCAGGTAATTATGTTGATGGACTTGCGGTGCTTGACATCAACAATTACATGACATAATAGATTGATTTGCTAACCTTTCAGAGTTTAGTTTCCTCAACTTAACATCATGTGACCTTGATGTCTTGCCCAATCTAGTCTACTGTCAAGACTCGGTTCATTGTTGGATAGTCTTGGAGTCCTTGGTATCCACAGTGATCTGATCAAGGCAGGTGATCATTGATAGACTCGCAGTGCGACTGTCAATGATCGCAAGACAGAAAAGATTGGTTTTACTTGACTAGGCTATCAGAAGTTCTGGGCCCAGAGACGTCAGAGTGGATGAGACATGGATTGTCTCATCTACGACCAAGAGTTGTACTGGGTACAATTAGCAAAGGTTTGCTTACCTAGATTACTAAACTCTGGATGATGACGAGTCGTCCACTCAGATTTTAGTGATGTATGGATCTTGGATCATTATATTCATAGAGGAAACAATGTTTGAATATAATGCGAGTTTTCTTATTAGATAAGATTTCTCATCATATACATAACTAAATCTTTGTTTTTCTTGGATTTCAGCTTATGTCTATGACTACTTTCTCGTTGCGATCCGTCCTTGAGAAGGACAAGTTAAATGGATCCAACTTCCTGGATTGATATAGGAATCTGAGATTCATTCTCAAGCAGGAGAGCAAGGACTATGTCCTTGAAAAGGCTCTTCCAGAAAGGCTTGGGACCAATCGCTCGCATGCAGCATATAAGGCTTGGAATAAGCATTATATTGATGTGGTAGATGTGCGTGGTCTGATGTTGTCTACCATGAACTCGGACTTGAAAGGTCAATACGAGAACATGGAGTCGCCAATAGAGATGATCACCAGCCTGAAACTGAAGTTTCAGGATCTGGCACGAGTTGAGAGATTCCAGATGGTGAAGTCTCTAACTGAGTGCAAGCTACCAGAGGATGCTCCAGTAAGTCCTCATGTCATTAAACTGGTGGGTTACATTGATAACCTGGGGAGACTGGAATGTCCTGTCAGCTTAGAGTTGGCCACTGACATCATTCTGCAGTCACTGCCGTCAAGCTATGATAAGTTCATTAAGAACTATATTAAGAAAGACTTGATGAAGACGTTGACTGAGCTGCATGGCATGCTCAAAGCAGTAGAGCAAGACATCATAAAGGGCAAAAGATTTGAGAAATCTTGTGTTGGCAAGGGTAGAGACAGGGCCGTCCAGATTTGGAATTAGGATAAGCCTGTGTCATCTTTTAAGCCCAAGTCAGGCCCATCTGGTGTTAAAAGGTGCTTCTACTGTGATGAGTCAGGGCATTGGAAGAGAGATTGCATTAAATTCTTGGAAGATTCACAAGAGATGAAGGAGATGTATGGTACTTCCTCTTCAGGTATTGTGCTATTAATTCAAGTTCTACATTAGTATTTGATACTAGTTATGGTACTGATATTTTGAAATATGCAGGACCTAAGCGACAGTAGAATGTTGAAGAAAGGGCAAGTGGAACTGCGTGTCTGGTATGAAGCAATGGTTGCTGCATGAGCCGTAGAGATTCTCCACTTGTAGGAGCCTTTCATACTTGGTTTTAGAAATTAAGTAATTGCTACTATGTATCTGCCTTGTGCAGAAATGTCTTTCATTTTCTTGTAAGAATTTGGATGTTTTTCATTTTGATAAAAGACAAGTTTTGTTCTTTAGATCTTAATGAAATATTCTATGGTAGCACCCCATTTGGAAAGGGTTTTATATCTTGAACCAATGTACGCTTGTACACATAACATAAATACCAAACACTTTAAGTCTGATGACTTGAAGTCGATTTTTCCTTAGCATTGTCATTTAACCACACAAAGTGAAGTGGATTCAGAAGTTCCATACTTTTGGACTCATTTGATTATTAATCATTTGAGATATGAATTCTGCTCACTGGGCCAAATGACTAAGGCCATTTTAGCAGAGCTAAAGGAAACGGGCCAGAGGCTTATTGGGCCTTACACATACTGATGTATGCGGCCCGATGAGCATTAGTGCAAAAGGAAATCTTCTGTACTTCATTACCTTATTGATGACATCAATAAGTATGGCTGTGTTCATTTGATGAGACACGAGCAGGAACCCCTTGAGGAGTTCCAAGATGAAGTGTAGAACCGATTTGACAGAAGTATTAAGATCCCCGATTGAATCGCGGAGGAAAATACTTGAGTCAAGAATTGGGTGATCATCTGACAGAATGAATCGGATCTTATTAGATACGCTCCGGTTAATGATGAGTCACAGGAATCTTCCATAATCATTTAAGAATACGTTCTAAAATGTCTGTCTTTGCGCAGAAAAGGGTTTCTATCAGAATCAGTGAAAAACACCACATTGGATGTGGACTGGGTGATTTCCAAAATTTGTTTTTCTGATTAATTGGGATTGCAAGGTTTGTGTAAGACAGTAGTCAACAAACAAACTTGAACCCATATTTGATAAGTTCTACCTCGCTGGTTGTCCTAAGGAAACCAAGGCTTGCTACTTTTGCAACCAATCCGAGGACAAATTATTATTGTTCGGAACTGTGTCTTTTGAGAAAGATCGTATTTTCAAAAGGAACAGTGGGAGTAAAAGGTACACATCGAAGAAATTCGATAAACACAGGAGGCTGCTCAACCTGTTGAGGGAAAGCAACGGTGAGATCTACAAAGTGTTGTAGGATCTGCACCTGTGGAGCCTGAGATTCGCAGATCCGAAAGGATTCGTCACTAACTCGAGAGTGATTTCTCGTAACCAATTGTCGTGATCTGTTGATCATTGAAAAGTGACGAGCGTGTGAAATTCAAAAAGGAAGCGATGGTGAGCCCCAACTCCGAAAATTGGCTGGGTATGCATGTTAGCTTCACCGATCCATTTCTGGATTGAAGCAAACATCTTGGAGTTGAAATCAACATTCTGATAAAGTGGTCAAAAGTTTTGACTTAATCAGAGAAGAAATGAAACCATGCGTTTACAAGAAGACCAGTGGGAGCGTAATGACAATTCTCACACTGTATGTAGATAACATACTGAAATCTCATAAACGACGTTCCGACGCTAAAGTCTTGTTAAGATTTGGGTCGGAAGTCAAATTTAAACAAAAGGGCATTGGGAGAAGGCCGCGTGAATTCTTGGAATAAGAATCTATTGATATAGATTGAGTAGGCTAATTGAATCGTGTCAAAATCCTTATGTTGATAAGGTATTGGACAGATTTGATGTGCTTGATTCCAAGAATGGCTTCATACCAAAGGTCTTATGGCAATAATCTAAGCAAGATGAAGTGTCTTGGACACTGGCTGAGCTAGTAACTATATTAGCAAGAAGAAGTGTTTTGAACACTGTCTGAACTAGTATTAATGAGTGTGATTGCTTATGCTGATGCAATAGAGTCCATCATGAATGCCATATTTTGCGCTCGTCTATATGCAGCTTAAGCATAAATCATGACGAGAGAATACCAATATGTTCTGATAATAGTCACTGAACAGTTACCAGAAATATCCCAAGTGTTTGAGAAACACTAAGGATAGGTTCGTGGTGAACTAATAAAGTGACGAACCAGTTGAAAGTAGTTAGACGGACAAAGACGATTCCCGGTTCCCACCTGGTTATGTCTCTTAGTCTGAATAGCGGTGCTATCTGTTGGAAAGGCTCCAAGCAGTGGACCGTATAATAGTGCTTTTATCTGAATGGCGGTGTGGTTTGTTGAAATTATTTCAAGCAATAACACAGCAGTCTCTCCCACACCCTAAGTACGGAATTTGCTCTGAGTGCTGTAGGTATAAGATGTCTAAAGAGATGATCTTGATTCTAGTGGGAGTAACTTTAGTTATGTTATAATATTTACATAGACATGCCATGGTAGTGTTTATGTAAGTTAAAACTGACATCAGCATTATTTGATCATTGGATGATTAAATAATGGTCCCAAGAATTTTATGTTCATTTTATAGGTCATCAAGTTGAGGACTTGATCATGAAACCCTATAAGAAAAAGATGACATAAACTATGATTGTCCCTAGTCGAGATTGTCAAAGTGGGACACTGATAATCGCGAGAGACTAGCTTGTGAGGTGGCTGATGACTAAGTTTCATGGAGTCAATGATATGAGTATCACAGTCAGTCACATAGACATATGTTGGTGAACATATGATCGGACATGACCCGCTAATGAGAACTCTACAGGATGGTTATATCTGTGTCATGAGAGTTTCTCATTACGACTATAGAGTATAGTCCTTAGACCTGAGTTCATCATGCTTTCTAGCATATTAATTGGTGCTTTTTAACCTTGTCAAACGTCGTTCCGTAACTGGCGGCTATAACGGCATTGCTTATGGGCATCATGAAGTATGTGTAGAAACAGGGATGGAACAAGATGGGATTTGTCCCTCCTATAAAAGGAGATAAATATCTCAGGGCCCATCGAAGATTTGATACTGAGAAAATGCATGGCCGTGCTCAAACGAGGTGATTGTCAGTCGTTTGTTATATCAGTATAGATCAGAAGTTCGATGAACATGATATTGGCTGTAATAAGGATGACACAGTTTCTTGCCTTATGCCATATCGAGATATAGCGACAAAGGGATTATGGGAATAGATGATTCCAGTACAAGTGGGAGATTGTTGGGATTATGTCCTGAATCACATTGTACTCACTCTAGAGATAGTTGTATTGTCGAGATCGGACAATTCATGTGATACTGGGTAGTCATAATGTTTTGCTAGAAACCGCTTATGACAAATGAGTTGTAACTCATTTCTAGTATCATGTGAACCTACAGGGTCACACACCTAAGCAAGCTGGATACACTTTGTGTGGGATTGATCATTGGCATATGATCCGATCAATGTGTATTGGATACACATTGAATTGAGTTTTAAAGAGGTGTGTCGATCGATGCAAGGGGTGCAACGATCGACACTGTAGTATCCCCCAACTGGCCTAAGGAAGATGGGACGGCCATGGGACCAGAAAACTTGAACGGAAAGTCCGGAGAGACTAAATCAAGTGTCCCATAGGCGTATTAGGCCAAGTGTTAAGCTCAAGGGTCAGCTGGTCAGCTAGTGACACTAGCTGACCAGGGGCGGTTACCAGCGAATGGTCACCATGTGTGGTTGTGTCCATTCGCTTAAGCCATTCATGCCCTTTTGGCCAAGGAAGTTGGCGACCACAAAGGCCTATAAATAGGCCATGCCTTGGCCATTTTTGCGCACGCCCACAAGGCACAAAAACACATAAGAATTCTCCCAAATGCAAAGGCCAAAGCGTGAGAGATTAGAGAGAGAGAGAAGCCGGATTTCAAGGAGAAAGGCCGGCGGTTTAAGGAGTTCTTGGTGGTGGTTTAAAGCGCAAGAAGAGGAGCAAAGATGGCTGGAGAGGCATCGGCTACTCATGGCAAAACCGCAACCGTATCTAAGGTTAGAGACCGGACCATTTCTTCTCGGCCTTGGCCCAAACCCTAGCGGTCACGGCCGGTTGTTCTATGGCCGGAAAACTCTCTTCTTCTTATTTCTAAAATGGCGCTATAAGTTGGTTACACGACCGGCCATAAGGCCTTGGTCGTGGATGTTTTGGCCAACCGGTAAGGCGCGGTTCTATGCGCTAACGGCCCAAGGATCAGAACCGCTTCGAACGGTTTAACGGCTCGTCGGATGGACGGTAAGCCGAGAACCGAGAAGCCAAGGTTGGATCGGCCAAGGCGTGAAAACGTATCCGGAGAGATGCTCGTTGAACCGCAAGTCTTAACCGCTTGCCGAACCGCCGAAGTATGATGCGCGCGATCGCGGATGGTCCACGGACTGTCGCAAGCGATCGTTGGCCGCGGTGTATCATGCGGACCGAAGGAACGGTCGTAACCGTCCGCGGTAATGATCGCGTCCGTTCGCATGAAGAGTCGCGCCCGTTCGCGGATACGCGACCACACCGCAAGACCGACCGTGTTATGATCGAGGATCGTCTCCCGTTGACGCAGCGCATGGACGTGCGATCGTTACGTCAAGCCGGCAGTACGCGCACGTATCGATCCATCCGCGCGACCGTAAGGTCTAGCGCGCGTTGGACTGATGCGTCCGTCCCGGTATGCGTTATGACCGAGTAACCATCCGCGCGCTAACATCCGGACGATCGCGGTATAACACCACAGCCGTAAGTCCACGCATCCGACCAATGGACCGTACGCCGAGAATGCGCAATCACACGCTCACGTCCGTGGGCCGAGTGTGTAGGCGGTTTGCGGTTGGTGTAACGGGAACTAAAGCGGCCGATGTTTAGAACCAGGATTAATATGGAAATATAGAAATGTTAGAATGATTGTATAATATAAAGTTTGTGGGATCATATAGAATATAAATGCTAGGATGCATGAAAACGAATATAAACGAATATGGAAATCTCACGAACTTGTTTTATTTTCAGGAGATCATGATGATGATCAAACCTAGGCGCGGACAAGACTTGGAGCGAGTGGTGTTAGTTTGGGTAGACATTGTTCTAGGACCGAATACTATTAGCATAATGCGTTTGAACTACATTGTATTTGGTACCTTTGATTATTAATAAAATGTCTACTTTTGCCTTAGTCTTTATATATGAATCGAATTGAATGAATGAAAGTGAATGGAAATCATTTAAGTATAGAAATATTGTACTTGAGGTTCACAAACGAACCTCAATATAAATTGGTTAAGTAGTGGCAATCCGTTCCGGCCCTATGGCCGGGATAGGCCTTGTCAAGTTGGTATCAGAGCGGAGTTATTTCCTAGGCTGGGGTTAGGGGCTACACCACTCGTCCAAGTCCGAATTGTCCGCATAGAAAGTTAGACTTGTTTAGGACTTGAAATTTGATTGGATATATATGGAATTGTCTTGTTGAATTTCAGGTTGGAAAAAGCAAGTCCAAGAGGACAAAAGATAAGGACAAGGAGACGTCTGCGACCGGCCACGGCCCGAGAGTCTAGACCACTCCTGTCACGCCAAGGGCAACCGGCCCTGAGGTTGACCCAACGGCCACTGGGCCCAATGCTACACTGATTCCCGACGGGACTAGGGTTGAACAACCGCACGTCCAAACCGGGAACGATGAGCATATGGGTGAGTCTTCATCTCATGCGGCTCGAGATGAGACCGGCCATGAGATGGATGACGCCACATGTGGTGGTGACGGTGAGCCTTTGACAGCAGTCCCGAACGTCGGTCAGATGTGGACTATGTTAAAAGAAGTGATGGGCCAGCTCACGGTACTGAACCAGAGCCTTTCTGGTCAGAAACCGGCTGAGGGTGAGCCGCGGACCGTGGTTCCTGAGACCGCGAGTCTGAGTGATTATGACTCGGACGTAGTAGTGGTAGAGTCACCGAACCCTAAAAAGTTTTGAAAGGTGGATTACCTCAACGTTCTAGGTCACATCACCAAGTTGGGCACAAAACACTTCAAGGGAAGTGCTGACCCACTTGAGGCTGACGAATGGAGGTCACGGCTTGTCCGGAACTTCCGTTCTACCCGTTGCCCCGAAGATTACCGTAAGGACATAGCGACCCACTTCCTTGAAGGGGATGCTCACAACTGGTGGCTGTCTGTTGACAGGCGCACCAAGGGCCTCATCAACTCCTTTGCGGAGTTTGAGGTAGAGTTCAACCGGAAGTACTTCCCGGCGGAGGCCTGGGATCGTATGGAAGGTAGATACTTGGGCTTGGTCCAGGGCCGCAGGTCGGTCCGTGAGTATGAGGCCGAGTTCGACCGTCTCAGACGGTACGTGGGACGGGATGTTGAGGACGAGCCGGCACAGGTGCGTCGCTTCCTTCGCGGTCTGCGAGTGGAGTTACGTACCCACTGCTCGGTTTGTACCTACAACAGTGTTTCCGAGCTAGTCGAGAGGGCAGCTACGGTGGAAGCCAATTTGGCTGAGGAGAACCGCGTTGGCTCAAAAGACAAGGTGTCCAGTCAACCCGGGAAGGACCTAAAGAGGAAGAGAGATCAGACGGCTGATGCTCCCTCCTCTGACCGCGCCAGATGTGCCACATGTGGCAAACGACACTTAGGGAAGTGTTGGAAAGCCGATGTTGTATGCGCGAAGTGTGGCGGCAAGGACCACAAGTCACGGAGCTGTCCACAGAACAAGGGGCGTGAAGAGGTGACCGAGAGACCAGTGACATGCTATCTCTGCGGCCAAGCTGGGCACTACATCCGAGAGTGTCCCAAGCGCCAAGATGGGAAGCAAAGGGCGCCAGAAGTGAACCGGGGTCAGGGAGACCGCGCGGCTACGGCCAAGGGTCAAACTGTGAAACCTCGGGTTTACGAACTGGTGAAGGACTCAGGGGAGGCCGGCTCATATGACGCGATTACTGGTACGTTACTGGAACCCTAACCTTCTTCAATATTTGAATAATGCATTGCATCATATTGGGGAAAAAGCGGGATGCGCTTACACATTTGAGGGCGATGTGTAGGGACCGTTTTGATAGGCGGTGTAGAGACACTGACCTTGTTTGATTCCGGGGCTACACACAGCTTTGTGAGTCCCGGGATGATTGGGAAAGGCTTGTTCCAAAGTTAACAAGCAGCCGGCCAAGGCATTGTGAATGCCGCCGGTGGGCAAGTGATGCCTATGCTAGGGTTAGTCAGAGATGTGCCTGTTTCCATTGGAGGCGTGAGCATGCCGACTGACCTAGTGGTGGTCCAACTCAAACATCACGAAGTGATCTTGGGTATGGACTGGCTCGGTCAAAACCGAGCCACCATTGAATCTCACCGGGGAAGGGTGAAGTTCGAGAAACCTGAGGGTAAGGTTGTGTTCCAAGGAATACGGCCAACCTCGGGAATCTTGGTCGTCTCTGCTATCCAAGCAGAGAAGATGTTGGCTAAGGGATGTGAAGCATACTTAGCCACTATCACGATCAAGGAATTAGGGTCGGAGGCTAAGGTTGGGGAAATCCCAGTAGTTAAGGACTTTGAGGACGTTTTTAGACCATTAGAAGGCTTACCGCCTGACCGGTCTGATCCGTTCGTCATTGAACTTGAACCCGGAACGAAACCCTTATCCAAGGCGCCATATAGAATGGCCCCAGCCGAAATGGCTGAGTTGAAGAAGCAGTTAGAAGAACTGCTGGACAAAGGCTTTATTAGGCCGAGCAGTTCTCCTTGGGGAGCGCCTGTCTTATTCGTCAAGAAGAAGGACGGGAGTCTCCGCTTGTGCATAGACTACCGAGGCATCAACCGGGTTACTGTCAAGAACAAGTACCCATTGCCCCGGATAGACGAGTTGTTATACCAACTCAAGGGTTCGACCGTGTTCTCCAAGATCGACCTCGCTTCGGGATACCATCAAATCCCGATAGCACCAGAGGACGTGAGGAAGACCACGTTCCGAACTCGGTATGGACACTACGAGTTTGTAGTCTTGCCGTTCGGTCTAACAAATGCACCAGCCGCGTTCATGAAGATGATGAACGGTGTCTTTCGGGAATGGTTAGACAGTTTTGTCATCATATTCATTGATGACATACTTGTTTACTCCAAGAACCCTAGAGAACATCGGGAACATCTTAGGATCCTGTTGGAGAAGCTGCGGGAACAGAAGCTCTATGCCAAGCTAAGTAAATGTAGCTTCTGGCAAGAGCGGATTGGCTTCCTAGGACACATAGTGTCGGCGGAAGGAGTGGTCGTTGACCCGGAGAAGATCCGGTCAATTGAGGATTGGCCAAGACCGAGAAATGCGACTGAGGTCCGAAGCTTTCTAGGTCTGGCCGGCTACTAAAGACGTTTTGTCCAAGGGTTTGCAAGTATGGCCAAGGCCATGACGAAGCTGACCGGGAAAAACGTGAAGTTTGTATGGACTGATGCCGCGGAGAAGAGTTTTAAGGAACTCAAGGAGATGTTGACTAAGGCGCCAGTTCTGACTCAACCCCAAGATGATGTGCCTTACGTGGTTTACACGGATGCGTCAATCAATGGGTTGGGATGTGTGTTGATGCAAGAAGGGAAAGTGATTGCATATGCTTCAAGGCAATTAAGGAAACATGAGGGGAACTATCCCACTCATGATCTTGAGATGGCCGCTGTAGTCTTTGCACTTAAGATCTGGAGATCTTATCTCTACGGAGCGAAAGTGCAACTATTTACAGACCATAAGAGCCTGAAGTATGTGTTCACCCAACCTGAGCTCAACCTTCGTCAAAGAAGATGGATGGAACTAGTGGCCGATTACGATCTGGACATTACTTACCATCCAGGGAAGGCCAACCTCGTGGCCGACGCCTTAAGTAGGAAAAGGACCGAGGTGGCTAGTGAACGGGATGCAGAGGCCTTGGTCGGAATGGTCCGTTCCTTGCGTCTCAATGCATTGACCGTGGGAGAGGAGCCAATTGGCTTAGGGGCAGCGGACCAAGCAGATATTCTGACTAAGGTCCGGCTTGCTCAGAAGGATGATGAGGAGTTGGTGAAAGCCGCAGAGAACAACCATACGGAATACCAAATCTCCAACAATGGAACGATTGTGGTAAATGGCCGAGTTTGTGTGCCAAACGTGTGGGAACTGAAGGAAGTCATCTTACGAGAGGCTCATCAGTCTAAGTTCTCAATTCATCCCGGCCAAACCAAGATGTACCATGACCTCAAACGGTACTATCATTGGGTTGGGATGAAGCGTGATGTGGCTGATTGGGTGACCAAGTGCCCGACCTGCCAGCTAATCAAGGCTGAACGCCAAGTCCCGAGTGGTCTGCTACAAAGTCTTCCCATTCCGGAATGGAAATGGGATAACATAGCTATGGACTTTGTGACCGGTTTGCCTACGACCCGGAACAGGCGAGATGCCATTTGGGTTGTGGTAGATAGGCTCACAAAATCCGCCCACTTCTTGGCCATCAAGAAGACGGACGGAGTGGGGAAGTTGGCTGAGTTATACATTGATGAGATCGTGAGACTTCATGGGATCCCATCAAGTATAGTTTCAGACCGGGACGGCCGGTTTACTTCTTATTTCTGGCAAGCCTTCCAAAAGGCCCTGGGAACGAGAGTGAACATGAGTACGGCTTACCATCCCCAGACGGACGGTCAATCCGAAAGGACCATACAAACCCTAGAAGACATGCTAAGGGCGTGTGTTCTTGAATGGGGCGACTCATGGGAGAAGTTTCTACCCTTGACCGAGTTTGCGTATAACAACAGTTATCACACAAGCATCGGAATGTCGCCTTATGAGGCTTTGTATGGACGGCCTTGTCGAACTCCACTATGCTGGACCGAAGTTGGAGAGTCAAGTATAGTTGGACCAGACATAATAGAGGAAACCACGGAACGAATCCGATTCCTCAAGGCCAAGATGAAAGAGGCTCAAGACCGTCAAAAGAGCTATGCAGATAGGAGAAGGAAGGACATTGAGTTCGAAGTAGGCGACCAAGTCTACTTGAAGATGATCACTTTCAAGGGTCGGGCCAGGGTTTCCAAGCGTGGTAAGCTTGATCCCAGATATTTGGGACCGTTCCGAATCATAGAACGGGTTGGAGCGGTCGCCTATAAGTTAGACTTTCCAAGCGAGATGGACGCATTTCACAATGTGTTCCATGTCTCGCAACTGCGCAAATGTCTAGGGGATCAAGACAAGGTTGAACCTGAGATTCCAAGAGAACTTAGGCCAAACTTGACCATCGAAATCCGACCACTCCGAATCCTAGATAGGATGGAAAAAGCAACCCGAAAGAAAGTGGTACAAATGGTCAAAGTGGAATGGATCCATAATGGGATCAAGGAGATTACTTGGGAAACCGAGAATAAGATGAAGGCCGACTATCCAGAGTGGTACAAAAACCTTGACGCGGATTCGGGGACGAATCCATTTCAAGGGGGGGAGACTAGTAGTATCCCCCAACCAGCCTAAGGAAGATGGGACGGCCATGGGACCAGAAAACTTGAACGGAAAGTCCGGAGAGACTAAATCAAGTGTCCCATAGGCGTATTGGAGCTGAGACTCAGCTGGAAGGAGCTCAGCCAAGTGTGAAGTGAAGAAGTCAGCTCAGCTGAGCTGAACAGTCCAGCTGGTCAGCTAGGTCAGCTGGCAACCAGCTCAACTCAGCTAGGCCAAGTGTTAAGCTCAAGGGTCAGCTGGTCAGCTAGTGACACTAGCTGACCAGGGGCGGTTACCAGCGAATGGTCACCATGTGTGGTTGTGTCCATTCGCTTAAGCCATTCATGCCCTTTTGGCCAAGGAAGTTGGCGACCACAAAGGCCTATAAATAGGCCATGCCTTGGCCATTTTTGCGCACGCCCACAAGGCACAAAAACACATAAGAATTCTCCCAAAGGCAAAGGCCAAAGCGTGAGAGATTAGAGAGAGAGAGAAGCCGGATTTCAAGGAGAAAGGCCGGCGGTTTAAGGAGTTCTTGGTGGTGGTTTAAAGCGCAAGAAGAGGAGCAAAGATGGCTGGAGAGGCATCGGCTACTCATGGCAAAACCGCAACCGTATCTAAGGTTAGAGACCGGACCATTTCTTCTCGGCCTTGGCCCAAACCCTAGCGGTCACGGCCGGTTGTTCTATGGCCGGAAAACTCTCTTCTTCTTATTTCTAAAATGGCGCTATAAGTTGGTTACACGACCGGCCATAAGGCCTTGGTCGTGGATGTTTTGGCCAACCGGTAAGGCGCGGTTCTATGCGCTAACGGCCCAAGGATCAGAACCGCTTCAAACGGTTTAACGGCTCGTCGGATGGACGGTAAGCCGAGAACCGAGAAGCCAAGGTTGGATCGGCCAAGGCGTGAAAACGTATCCGGAGAGATGCTCGTTGAACCGCAAGTCTTAACCGCTTGCCGAACTGCCGAAGTATGATGCGCGCGATCGCGGATGGTCCACGGACTGTCGCAAGCGATCGTTGGCCGCGGTGTATCATGCGGACCGAAGGAACGGTCGTAACCGTCCGTGGTAATGATCGCGTCCGTTCGCATGAAGAGTCGCGTCCGTTCGCGGATACGCGACCACACCGCAAGACCGACCGTGTTATGATCGAGGATCGTCTCCCGTTGACGCAGCGCATGGACGCGCGATCGTTACGTCAAGCCGGCAGTACGCGCACGTATCGATCCATCCGCGCGACCGTAAGGTCTAGCGCGCGTTGGACTGATGCGTCCGTCCCGGTACGCGTTATGACCGAGTAACCATCCGCGCGCTAACATCCGGACGATCGCGGTATAACACCACGGCCGTAAGTCCACGCATCCGACCAATGGACCGTACGCCGAGAATGCGCGATCACACGCTCACGTCCGTGGGCCGAGTGTGTAGGCGGTTTGCGGTTGGTGTAACGGGAACTAAAGCGGCCGATGTTTAGAACCAGGATTAATATGGAAATATAGAAATGTTAGAATGATTGTATAATATAAAGTTTGTGGGATCATATAGAATATAAATGCTAGGATGCATGAAAACGAATATAAACGAATATGGAAATCTCACGAACTTGTTTTGTTTTCAGGAGATCATGATGATGATCAAACCTAGGCGCGGACAAGACTTGGAGCGAGTGGTGTTAGTTTGGGTAGACATTGTTCTAGGACCGAATACTTATTAGCATAATGCGTTTGAACTACATTGTATTTGGTACCTTTGATTATTAATAAAATGTCTACTTTTGCCTTAGTCTTTATATATGAATCGAATTGAATGAATGAAAGTGAATGGAAATCGTTTAAGTATAGAAATATTGTACTTGAGGTTCACAAACGAACCTCAATATAAATTGGTTAAGTAGTGGCAATCCGTTCCGGCCCTATGGCCGGGATAGGCCTTGTCAGACATAAGGTCGAAACCGAAACTGTAGTTACGGTTTGTAAACCGTGGGCCTATATATAGGAGCCATGTTACGCGACCTAAGCATAATCGAGCTGTCAGTGTTGCTTCTCAGAGAGAAACCAGAGACACAGAAACTAATAACCCACAGGAGATCCGATTCCCGGTACTAGCATCCCGGCGGATTCCAGCTTGTGTGCGTGTGGACTACGATAGAGGCGCAGCGACTGAGGCGCTCTAGATCTCGTTTACCTGCTCCAATTTCCGCTGCCAACCTACAGGTAAACACGAGGTCAGTTCTTAGATTCAATCACCTAGACCCTGGATTCTAGGGAATCTTACATCTCCATCAATGGGAACCCAGAAGATTCAACGACCAAGAAATTGATATTCTCAAACAGATGTATGCTAGAGTGGTTGAGATGCAATCGGATTTCAGAGAACTCAGAGAAGATATCAAGCTTCAGAAATCTGAGTCTAATCCTCTTGAAGTGGTGGTGTCGTTGGAGCCTGTGATGGATTTGCAGGTCTCTGTTGCTTCGGGTAAAGGAAACGCACCTAAAAGAGTTGTGGTAGAAGAAAAGCTGAATCTGCCTCTGAGGAATATGGTCGAACATCTGGTGTGCCCCAAAGAAGAAATTTCGTTGATGTATTTCTCGAAAGAAAATCCAACAAAGGAACTTCAGGTTAATGACTTTGGACTTGTCAAGCATACTCAGGATCGTTTGGAGCCTTTGAACGTTGTGATTCAGAACGAGGAGAGCCGTATGATTCACGAAGGCAGGTTTTCTCATACTCTTTTGGCAAGGAGAAATCTGGGAGTTAGAAAGGTCTCTGTCGAAAGAAGGTATCACCGGACTCGTAAAAAGAAATCAAGGAGAGTGGGCTCTTCACGACATGATCTTGTGAAAGCTCTTAAGAGCTATGGTATGTTTCGCGGATCTGGTTTAATAGATCATTTAGTGAATCGGAAAGCAGAGAGATCACATTTCAAAAGGAAGAGGTTGATGGTCGGTGCTCAGAGAGATTCAAAGGCTGGAAACACATTCACTGGGTCTGTTAGAGTTTCAGAAGCGAAGGATTCATCTTCTGAACAAAATGTTTCTAGGATGGTTTCTGCAACAGAAGGTAATGAACATCAAATTTCCACTTCACTACTGGTCAGTCTTATCCAACACCAGAATCTGCTACTTACATCTGTTGCAAATGGGAAGTATTTCTCTGTTGGATTATATGTGGAAGAGAAACAATCCATTAGATTATCTCATGCTAACCGTGTGTGGGAGCCGGGTGGAATATCATTTAAATAGCTTCGACTTAGAGAGAATGGTAACATGGAAATTTCAGATCAGTGGAGTGTTGGGTTGAGATCAGATAATAAGGAATGTCTCTTGTTGGATTTCATACCAACTGAACTTGGCGAGTGTGAAGTAAATGTTGCAAAGTTGAAGACATCTTACATAAAGCTGTCTGATGATGAAGCTTCTGGGTCAGTGATTTGGTGGTCAGTGAATGGGTCTTCTAGTTGTGATGGGCCAAAAGAACGGGATTCAGGTCTTGCTCATTTGGCAAGTATACAGTTTTTGACCTTAAGGCTTGTGCTGGTTAATCAGGGCTTGTTGTCTCCTAGAGTTAGAGTTGGGATGCTTGAGCAGGATTTTTACGAAGGTGACTCGCTTCTTGAGAACACAAGGCAGCCATGGAAAAAGAGTTTGATTCAGGTCCTGTCTTGGTTGAGACCGGAGGTAATTACATCAGAGGTTTGGTATGGGACAAGAAAAGAAGAGCAAATCAAAGAGCAGGCTGTAGTTTCAGACAACAAGAGAACTAATAGGAATGTCATGTTGTTACGTCAGTGCAAAGCCGGAGGGAGCACTTGTAACAGGCGACATCTTGTCTTGATACGTGGATTGAGCGTCATTACAGAGGAGTGGCTGCTTCTTGATAAGGAATCAGATACACTAAGTCAACTGAATTTTATCATCGTGGGCCATGTTCATTCTGAAGAACAGTTGCAGGGCAAAGAGTTTTCTGCATATGCATGGGCATGGGATGAGAGTTGCAGGAGTAAGAATGGAGGCCTTCCTGGCGTCAATATTGACTTATTTTCTTCTCATGGAGATTGTGCTGGAGCTTGGGATATAACTGATGCTCTCCAGAACTTGTTGCATGAGGCGATTAGTGGAAAGGCTGTTCAGCTAATGTTGTTTGGTTGTGATCATGCCACTGCCTGGTATATCCAAAATAGGGAATTGATTGCTCTGTCTGAACTGGTTCCACGACGTTTTAAATCTGGGAAGAAATGTGATTCTACAAAGGCAGAAAACAGTGTGTCAAGACCTTACTGGTTATGTCATGGACAGAATAGCACAAGTGCAAGGACTCGTCTTGGAATCATCTTGCAAGCTCAGCAGAGAAAGCTCTTCAAAGATCATACAATGTTGGATATAAGTACGACTGTTATGGAAGTAAAGCCAATATCTGGAGTTGAGGGATTCTACATGGAAGATGTTTGTTATTACAAGTGGCTGCTTCCGAAGGCTGATAAGTTTGGGCTGTTTTGTGTGAAGATGTGGATATGTGAGTTAGCGAAGATATCTCTTGGAAAACAGCTCTTTGTGTTCTCTTTGGCTAATCGGATTTGGGAACCTGGAAGAGTATCAATCAAAGTTCAGTGGGACCTTGTTACTTTATTTGGTGAATTTGGAAATATGAATTGCCTTGCTCCAGCAGTCAGTACATGTCAACATGTCCAGGTGCGTGTATGGACGTTTGATTGTTGTTTGATAGAGGTTCATAGCTGCTTGTTCAGTTGCACAGTTTTCAGGCAACACATTGCAAGGCTTTTGAATAGAATGAATGAGGCATTGATTAGTGTTGCAACAAATAAAAATTTGGCACTAGAACTAAAATTGGCAGTGGGTGTCTTAGTAGATTCCTGCCCTTGTGTAACTGGCCTTGCAACACCAACATCGATACTGATGGGCACCTCTCATGGAGCAAAGATGAGATCTATATGGCACATTGGTAAGACAGATGTTGAGAAAGCAATTCTGTCTCTCCCTCACGAAATCTCTGATGTTGGGAACGCATTGCTCCGAGGATATTGGGATCGTATGGGACAGGTTGTTCTAAGCTTTTTGGGAAATAGGAAAGAGAACAGAGCTGGGTACAAGGGTGCCAGTGTTGCTGTCTCTATATTAAATGATACATCTGCAGCACAGATGCAACAGCTACTAGGCTTTGGAACCTTGGCAGAAATACACAGACACTTGGTTGCAGTGGCAACAACTGTGAATCAGAAGCTTAGAATCTGTAATGGTAATTCTCGAGGGGGGCTATTGAAGAGAAAAGAAGTGAGATTGGGTATGATCAAAGTCCTTTACAACCTCATCAAGGCTGTTACTGATTCAACATGGTGGGAGCAGATACTGTCTTATCTCTATCACACGGGCAAAAGAGTTGTTATAGCTGCCAAACTGTCATATTGGGTTGGATTTCTTATCTATGAAGTGTTTCATTTTCTGAGGCCACCGGAGCAGCTGCAGAGCAAGATGGGTTCGTGGAATAATGGACAAGTGTAGATACAAATGGATTGTCTACTGATGTTTCACCTTGAGGACAAGGTGGTTCTTCGAGAGGGGAGTATTGATAAGCATCATATTATGGGCCTCGTTTATCTTTTAATGGGCTATTGTGTTATGTTGTTATTAAGCCTTTTTCTTCCTATTTAGCTCTTGCTACGGTGTAAAGAACGATTATCGAAAGATCATCAAACATTATGAATCAAATGGGTTAAACCCTAAACTTCTTCGTCTCATCTAATTCTTCTGATTCTTATCTTAAATTTCTTCAATAATCATTCTTCATCCTTTTATTTTATACTTGATAGAATCGGGTTCTATCATATTCACTTTTACCTGGCTATTCACACGAATCCCTCATGATTTATGTTTCTCAGATTCTTTATCATCTTCTTATTGTGGGACAAAGTCGATTTGTGCAAGGATCATACTCGAACGATCATACTCCCTCCCAACGTGTCGTCAATTTGTTGTTTTTTTAAAAGAAAAGTCAATATTTTCAATTAATATATATGTTATTTAATCTCCGTTTTTTGTGTGTGTTGTTTTGTTTGAAATGTGTGCAGTGTTCTTCACGAAGTGATAAACAGAGAAACAGATGGACGAATCACACCTCTTCATGTGGCGTCTTTGAACGGACACATAGAGACGGTGCAGTTACTCTTGGATTTGGGAGCTTTTCTTACTCAGGTCACTGTGGAAGATGGAACCACAATAGATCTTATAGGTTAGTACTTTATATTCCTGAATTGAATAGCTATGATATTGGATGGTGAGATTATTTGTTCGCTATGGCTCTTTGGTTTTTGTGTTAAAGGTGCTGGGAGTACAAATGTCCATTATGTTTCATGTGGCGGAAACACGCAGTGTTGCCAGGTATACTTGCTGAACCAGACAACCTTATACAATCTGGTTTCTCTTTCTGAGAGAAGTTTTGATCGATAAGGGTGCCTGTTTAGCTGATGTAAACTATAACGGGTTAGATCTTCTCTTTGTTTCTCTGCCTGCAAAAACCAATCCAACAGTTTGATATAAACCGCAATGTCTTTATTCGTTTGGTGATTGTTTGTTTAAGATGAATGCCACTGATGGTTGCTCGATCATGGCACCGGAACTGGCTCGAAGAAACCCTGAACCCAAACACAGAGCAGCCACAAAACCATCCGCTAAAAGTCCCTTCTCCTTTCCTCTGCTTTCCTCTAATGAGCATTGTCAAGATCGCTCACTTGGTAAACCATTAACCTATTTGAAACACACAAAGTGATCTAAGAATCTCTGAGATTGATTATTTTCTTTTCGTTTGTGGTTTTCAGAGAATGTGGCTGGCGAGGAAACGATTGTCTCACTCCATGTCGTGACCCTTGCGCCATTTGTTTGGAAAGAAAATGCACCGTAGCCGCAGATGGTAATATATCGATTTTTTTGCTACCGAAATCCAATCTGCTTAATCAATACATTGAATTGATCGAGTGTATTTGACATAACAGGATGTGGTCATGAGTTCTGCCCAATTGTGCGTTATAGCTAAGCACCACAAACATAACATCGTCAAAGACATCACAAGCCACACCAGGCTCGGTCTCTGTCCTCTCTGTCTATTGTCTCTTTCACCAGACTTCCTCATACAACAACAACAACAACATCATCATCAAGAACAAACATCTCCCTGTCCTTCTGCACTTGCTCCTATGATGTCTTAGACACATCTATCCTCACCAACCCTCACTAAAGTTGTAAACCGGATGCTTCAAAAACCGGTTCTCGACATCAGACTGTTGGATCATCATCTTCTCGGTCTCTTAGCTGCCATCGGTTGCCTCCAAGTCTCTGCTTCGGTGGCTCGAATGTTGATGAACCGCAAAGCCGGTTAAT
The DNA here is from genome assembly GCA_030180135.1 of Orychophragmus violaceus. Taxonomy (NCBI): domain Eukaryota; kingdom Viridiplantae; phylum Streptophyta; class Magnoliopsida; order Brassicales; family Brassicaceae; genus Orychophragmus; species Orychophragmus violaceus. The sequence goes on from CM058236.1 coordinate 6,844,709, forward strand.
GAATGGATCATACTCAAGATCCGGTTTAGGGTTCAGGCGATCTACGTCGCAAGTTGAAGGAAAACGTTCTTGGTTTTCTGCTCTTAACCAATGTATTCTGCTCTTAAACGTTCTCGCCTGACTTTAAATAACAGGCATGTTTCTGAATTCAAAGAGACATAGGACAAATACTAGCACAAATCTCTCTTTCTTAAAATAATTGTGAACGTCTGCATGTTACATTGTTTAGGAAAAAGCCAAAATAAACTATTTAAATGATCATAGTGCACACATAAGCTTTAAACAAAGATTATCTACGTAGTAGATAAGAGAAGCTATAAACAGTGTGACCACGCAAATGACATAGTTTAAAAACAAAACATTATATAGACAATTCAAAGGGAAATTTAAATTTTAAACATTGAAGTACACATAACCCCCGCGCTGAAAAGCTAGAGTACAAGATCATTACATTTTGAATTTTTCTAAATTTTATTTGTTAAATATGTAATGATAATATTTTTATTGATTTTGGACAGCAATAACATACTAATAATTAACAAAGCCTTTTTATTGAATTATCAAGAAAGAACACTCTTGGAAATATTGCCCTTCACTTGAGACTTTTGTTGCTCCAAAGCAAACTCTGGATGATTGAACATGTGTCTTCAACTGCCCTTGCTTGCCCTCTACGTTTCTTACTTGCCCTCAATACCCTCCTCCACGTTTCCTACTTGCCCTTGCTCTTGGAGCTTGGACCTCACAACCTGAAACCATAACAAGATCATTGTGTCAATGATTACCTAAGAGTAAGATGGAGAAACAGAGGAGACAGAGGAAGGGAAAGTGACCTCGTGCGGGTATGTCAATACAGAGGCGATTACTTTAGTGTAGTCATTGCAAGAATGCAATCTGCCTTGAGTGCAGAATACATCATTGATGCCTTGAGTCTCATGTATGAAGGGCGGAAGTTATGAGACCTGTTCAGAATAGTGACACATCCACAACGACAAGTGACACAGATTAAGACATGCGAAACATTGACAAAAATTCTACATTCAGAAGTTTCTCGGGAGATACAAAGAGAACCTGGGATTAAACAACACAAATGACGATACTTCATGGATTCTAGTTCTTTCCTGGCCATGTCAAATCGTTGTTTTACCTCCCTCTGCGATTACAGAGACATCATGTTAAGAGACGGTTAAAAAGCCAACTAGTGGAACATGATTGTGAAAAGCGTAATGGATACTCACACGTGCCCTATTCACACCCGTGATTTGTTGTTTGCATAACTTAATTTCCATCTCAAAGTGATGCTTGCCTGACAGAGCCAATAAGGATGGATGAGACAAGAACAGTAAACAATCTCATTTCACTTCTGATCAACAAAGAAAAAAATTCAAACTGTCACAAAAGGAAAACTTTTTGGAATCTGACGATGTAATTCACCATTGGGTTTGTAACTAACCTGATTTTCTGCAAATTGAAAATTCCACAGAAGCAGCCTGTAATCCCTTTACCTCCTCTGATAATTCCAAATCAAATTCCATAAGGCTACCCTGAACATACTTTTATTATGACTTCTTTAAGTTTCCACAATGTTTTTGTTACTTCCTCAGGTCTCTAATGAAATAAATTCCCAAAGCAGACTCCATCTGCAGAAATGTTGAATTAGACATCAAGGTTGATACGATTCCAGAGACGGGATTTGGTGGATCCATAACTCGTCCTCCAAGAAGATTGCTCTTCCTCCATCGTTTATGGACGCCCACATCAAGCTGTCAACAATATGAACAAATCCCTTCAAACGATGAAGAAAATTAAAATTAAACAAGATTAAGAACAATTAGCTTGTAAACCCTAGATCCAGAGAAAAACAGAGGAAGGGATAAAAAAAATCTGGAAAAACGAAATTGGGAATCTAAAAGGCTGGCGAGGTGATTGTGGGCTGAGGGTAAGAGGAAGTTGTGTGGCCTCTATCTTGAACACTTCCGATAATCCCTCCGGCCAAATCTAGTTTTCGATTTCTCAACGGCGGTGCAATTTTTTTGAAGGCGGAGCTGCATTTTTGCGGCAGTTCTGAGCGTTCATTCTAGGAGAGTGAGATTTCGAGAAAGATATTTACTTAAGTTATTTTGACTAAAAGTTTGAGATTTTAAATGTAAGATAGTGTTCAATTTTGGATCTCCAATGGTAAGGCGTAGACACTTAACAAATTTACGCAGCTATATTTTTTATTTTTTCATGATAATAATATAACATTTTATAATAACAAACGCTATGAAAAAAAAATCTGTATTCGTATTCAAATCTGAATAGTGATAAACCCTATTTTTCGATACTATTAATACCTACATTTTTTGTAGTACTACGATTCCCACAAAATCCAACATCCATTTTTTTGCCTTGAACTACTTTATGGTTGTTTGGGTTCTTGTTTCGCAAGTCCTGCTGAAACAAAATTGATCCCCTCAGATTCTCATGCATCATGCCTTCCTTCAATTGTATCTAAGACTTATGTGCGTCTGCTCAATTCTTCAATAGCTTAGAATTTTATGGAGCTGCTTCGTACCAATAAACATGTAAATCTTTTTGTGATGATGTGTTAGTTCTGCTTGAAGTCGAGCTGACACTTCTCTTTCAGCTACAAGCTCCTGTTCTAGTTGATGATTTATTTTCTCCTTTATCATGGTTAGACTATCATGACTGATTTTATTTTCGGCCATTATCTCCAGCTTTATCGATTCAGTGATTTTCTTAAGGTGCTGTTTTTCTTTGATCAGTTCTAAATTTTCCTTTCAAATCATGACAAGAGCATTACTGACAAAGTGTATCGAAAACAACATGTGTATTACTTTGCCACAAGGCCGATATTTGTACAAGAAGAGAATTTACAAAACCGGAAAGTGAATAACATACAAAAGGAAAGATATATACGAATATCTTGTCGAGACTTTCGTATCAAGTAACGATCCTCTAACACCCCCCCTCAAGTTGGAGCATACAAGTTTTGAATGCCCAACTTGGATAGAAAAGAATCAAATTCCTTGCGTCCTAAAGCTTTGGTGAGAATGTCAGCTAGTTGGACTGTAGTAGGAACATAATTCGGTTTGATGGTGCCATCCACAATGCTTTCTTGAACGATATGACAGTCGACCTCAATGTGTTTTGTGCGCTCATGAAACACCGGGTTCGCACTGATATGTAAAGCAGCTTTACTATCACATAGCATTGTTATTGGAGTTTGGTGATCGATGCCAAGTTCCAGTAACAAAGCCTTAAGCCATCTCAGTTCCTTAGTAAGAGCAGCCATCGATCTATATTCCGCTTCAGCCGACGAAGCTGAGACCATGCGTTGTTTCTTTGTCTTCCACGCAATTGGTGAATCGCCAAATTGTACAATCCAGCCGGTGATAGATTTACGAGTAGTTGGACAGCTCGCCCAATCTGAGTCACACCAGCCTGTTAAATGAGAGGCAGAATCAGCCCGTAAAAGTATACCTTGGCCAATCGTTCCTTTGAGGTAGTGAACAACTTTCAATGCTGCAAGCCAATGGTCTTCTCGTGGTTTCTGCATGTATTGAGACAAGATATGAATCGCGTAAGCAAGATCAGGTCGCGTGGAAGCCAAGTAGACTAGACGTCTAATAAGACGTCGATATGGTGTTGGATCCGTGATCAGTGGACTATCGCTAAGTGATAGGCGATGGTTCTGGTCCATTGGAGATCCAGCCGGTTTACATCCGAGTAATCCAGCTTATGTGACTATATCCATCGCAAATTTTCTTTGACAGAGATAAAATCCAGAAGCGTTGCGTGCAATTTCGATGCCAAGAAAATATCGAGCATGACCAAGATCTTTCATCCGGAAGCAACGGGAAAGGTAGTCTTTGAACTCCTTGATCGCTGAAGGAGAGTTTCCAGAGATTACCAGATCATCAACATAGACCAATATTTGTAAGGAAACACTCCCATGATGAAATACGAACAACGAGTAATCTGATTTGGTCTGTTTAAAACCATATTTCTTCAAAGCTTCTGCCAATTTGGAGAACCAGCACCGCGGAGATTGTCGAAGACCATAGATTGATTTTCGCAGCTTGCAAACCCGTGTGTCTCCTGGTGTAGAGATACCAGGAGGTGGTCGCATATATACTTCTTCATCAAGATCGCCATGAAGGAATGCGTTGTGGACATCCATCTGATGTACCTCATAGTTGCGTTTTGCAGCAATATCAAAGATGAGACGAACCGTTGTCATTTTAGCAACTGGATCGAATGTCTCTTTGTAGTCCAATCCTTCTTTTTGATGATTTCCAAGAGCAACCAAGCGAGCTTTGTAGCGTTCTAGCGACCCATCAGATTTGATTTTGATGCGAAAAACCCATTGACTACCAATCGCAGTTTTGCCCGGAGGAAGCGGCTGAAGATCCCAAGTATGTTGGTCTTCTAAGGATCCAACTTCGGATTTCATGGCATCTCGCCATTCCTGGTAACTCATCGATTCTTTGAATGATCTTGGTTCGGCTGCTGTCGTAAGAGCTGCGAGATAACTGAGATAACCAGTGGAAAATCGATCACAAGTGATATAAGTGGTCAAAGGATGAGCCGTACCTGAGGATACTGGAGGAGAAGATGATGCAGAAGGAGAGGTGACAGAGACTGTACCAACAACGTATTCGCGGAGTCGAGTTGAAACCATTTTTGATCGCTTTCCACGACCAAGGTCTTGTGGCTGGTCGGGTTGTGTAGATGTATTGAGCTCAGTTTCAGATGTTTCTGATTCAGAATCCACATTATCAGAGTCATTTGTATCAACTAAAACCAGTTCCGATGGGTTTGTATCGGACGACACAACTCCATTTGTGTCATCTATATCTTCGAGTACCGGAATTGTAGATGATATCCTAGTATTCGAATCGGAAGAAGCTTGTGGAGCAGAACCAAGAGGAAATGTGGTTTCATTGAACACCACATCTCTAGAGATGAATGATATCTCACGCTCCAGATCGTATAATTTCCATCCTTTCTTACCGTAAGGATAACCAATGAAGATACAACGACGGCATCGTGTTTCAAACTTGTCGCCTTTGTGGTCAGAATTATAAGCATACACGAGACAACCAAAAACACGAAGGTGTTTATAAGATGGCGCATGTCCATACAGCAACTCAAATGGGGTCCGAACATTTAGCACTTGCGAGGGTGTACGATTTATAAGATAAGCAGCATTGATTACACAATCACCCCAGAATTGAATCGGTAAGTTACCTTGAAATCGCAGTGCACGAGCTACTTCAAGGATATGACGATGCTTTCATTCGACGCGTCCATTCTGCTGAGGCGTATGAACACACGACGTCTCATGATGTATTCATTGTTGCTGGAAAAATCGAGAGAGACATAGAAACTCAGTTCCATTGTCACTTCGGATTGTCTTGACTTTCTTAGAAAAATGTCTGTCGATCATGGCCAAAAAATTCTGCAGATGTTGAGCTACTTGACTTTTGTCTCGAAGGAGATACAACCACACTGCTCTTGAATAATCGTCTACTATAGTCAAGAAATATCGTGAGCCACAAGAAGACGGAGTCCGGTATGGTCCCCATAAATCAACATGAATCATATCAAAAATCTCTTTTGCATTATTCAAAGAATCAGGAAAACATTGGCGAGTTTGCTTGGAACGAAAACAGATGTCACAACTCTTATAAAAAAGCTCACTACTAGTACTAGATGCTCCTAAAACACCGGGGACATGTCCAAGAACTCGAGACGAAGGATGCCCCAGACGCATATGCCACAAAGCGAAGTCGCCATCAACACTGATCTGATTTGCATCCACTGATTCAATCCCTTGAAATTGGTACAGTCCCTCTCCCTTGCGATCACCCGCTCCAATCAGCGTCCTCGAAGTGCGGTCCTGTAAAATCAACAACCGATCAGTAATTTATCCCACAAGCTTGTTATCTGTTGCAAGCTGACCAAACGAGATCATGTTCGTATAGAATCCGGGTACAAGATAAACATTCAGGAGTTGTAATCCTGATGTTAGTTTCACAGTCCCTTGTGTTGACGAGAACACATTATTTCCTGCAGGCAATCGTACAAACACAGGAGATATAGATCAGCTCGTTCTGTCATATGGTGCGTAGCACCTGTATCAAGAATCCAAACGAGTTTATCAGTCTTACCAGTCAACCGCTCTGTGTTGGTTGAACTGTTTCCAAGTATACGCTGAACAGTACGCCACTGCTCGTCTGTGATACCACTAAATCCTTGTCTATCAAGGTCAGTGAGAGGTTGAGCAGAATTCTGCATCAATGCAGCATTACCAGCAATGATTTGCGTACTGTTAGCACGCACAGACGTTCCCGAAGTCCCACGTCCTCGACCAGTGTTACCTCGTCCTCGTCCACGCTCTCCCCACCATTCAGGATACCCGACTATTTTGAAGCAAGCTGAGGCTTCATGTCCTGTTTTTCCACAAGCAGTACACACACGAGCCGGATCTCGGTTAGTGGGAAAACCTCGTCCCGTGGTTGTGGACTGTCGAGAGGATGAAAGAGACATCTGAGCTGCCAATCCCATAAGCTCGGTTTCCTTAGTGACGGTGGATCGAATCGTCTCGTTCTGAACGACCGTCTGATACACACTGTCTAGGTCAGTCAATGGAGTTATGGAACAGATTTGCGAACGTATTGCGCCGTGTACACCATCGTCTAAACCTTACAGAAAATCATGAACCTTCAGCACCTCCAGTTCATTGTCTCGCGCAGTGTTAAGGTCACACTCGCACTTTCCGCACGAACATCGTTTCGAATTGGTGCACTCGGCTATACCATCCCACAACTTCGTCAGTCGACCGAAGTAGTCATCAACGGAGGCTCCATTTTGTTTCCACGTGGCCAGGGCGTTGCGAAGTTGCTGTAGCCGAGCACCACTCTTAACAGAGAACCTTCGTTTGATGATTTCCCAGAGATCGCGGGCCACTTCCCTAGTAGAGATTGCGGACCAAAGCTTTGGTTCAAAGGTTTGCTTGATCCATCCAACAATAAGGTGATTGTTAGCCACCCAATCTTCTAGATTCGGAGAATCAGAAGGTGGTTTTGCTATTGTGCCGTCGAGAAAGCCGAATTTCTTTCGAGAGCTCAACGTCATACGAAAGTTAATCGCCCACTCATCATAGTTCTGCCCATTAAGCAGGGGTTGAGATATCACAGCCCCGGGATTATCATTGGCTGTGAGATCGTAAGGAGAGATGGTTTTGTGTTTAGCATCGATGGCTGCAAGTTCTGAACCTTGATTCGCCATTGGTACAATTTAAAAGGAATCCTCTGTTTTTCGACTAAAAAACAGAGTACAAGGAGGCAGCCGAGGGGCTAACGAAAGAGAAAGGTATTTAGGGTTTTAATTTTGCTGCTCTGATACCATGACAAAGTGTATCGAAAACAACATGTGTATTACTTTGCCACAAGGCCGATATTTGTACAAGAAGAGAATTTACAAAACCGGAAAGTGAATAACATACAAAATGAAAGATATATACGAATATCTTGTCGAGACTTTCGTATACTAACTTCCATCTGATTCCAATAAACGCAACAAAATTGTTCTGATCTTCTTCACTTTCATCACTTTTTCCATCGGTGTCTTCTTCAGCAAGTAAATATTTTTATTCTTTTCGCTTTTGATCACTAACAAATTCTAGTTGAGTATGTCACAGACATTGATATCCAAAGCATTTGATCACCTTTCTTTTTACCATAGGACATTAGGATTAATAGTGACCAAAACTTGTGCAATCATGGCACTGAATTTCAGTAGCCGTAGACATATTTTCTCCTTGAGATTGCTTTTTGGTGGTACTGGATTGCTTTTGTAATTTTCACCGTCTTTGTTTGACTCTTCAAATATGTTCGTTTACAGTATTATTTCATGACATATGAAAAGTGAACGGAAAATATAAAAAATTAGAAAACGATATTGAATAACTTTTGAACAAAAAATAAGATTAAGAACGTTTTTATGTCAACACAAAGGTAAAACTAAGTTAATAAGTTATGGAGGATATAATACAATAAGTATTTAGTTTTTTTTTTTGTGGGAAATGAAAGTGTTCTACTCTTAATTCGTTATTGTTTATTTTAAACTTTTTCTTATTCCAAATATTAAACTTAAATTATCAATAGCATTGTGATTTTTTTTAGTTTTATAGACTAAATTAAAAGATAATTAATATTTTGTATTTCCTTTAGCATATTATTTTAGTATAAAAATTGTACATTCTTAATTTTTTAATTCTTTCTACACTTATCATTACAAAAATAAAATTTACATTATTAATTATTTCTCGGTTATTTCAAAGGTTTATCTACTAGAAAAGATAATTAATATTTTGTATTTGTTTCTTTTATATTTTTAAAATTAATTTTGATCAAAATATCTTTCAGTTTAATTTATTCCATTCTCCTAATTTTTTTAAAATACATGTCTAAATCTAATTGATATATGATTTTTACACATGTCAAAATCTAATCGAGATATTTAACTAGTGTCAATTTAATTGGCAATTTTGAAACATCAAACTATCTAATATAATTGTAAATTATAGTTGATGAAAAGCCCAGTTCATTGTCCCACTAAATGAAAAAAGTAATATATTTTGGTACAATCGGTTATGGGAACTGTGAGAGCTAACAATAATTAAATGACAAGTTTAAAATAGTTAAGAACCATGAAATTAGGCCAATGCTCGAATACCTCCGCCTCATAGGTCTGACTATCTCCGCCGTCTCTGTCACTGGCAATCACCACTAGCCGAAAATTAGTGCCTGCTACCGTTTGGCTTTCTCCCTAAACAACCATCTGAATTTGAGTTCCAAGTTGTTCTGTTTGTTGTATTCGGCAATGGCAAACTTGGCGATGACATCAATGGATGGATCCTTAATGTCTTCAATGTGAAACCAACCACCTTCCAGCTCTTCGAAAGAGCTCGACAGATCTTCCAGATCTTCCATTCTCTTACTTTCTTTATCTATTTATATATATAGAATTCAAGTAAATCGGACCATTTTAATAAACCACTAATAAAGATATAACAACAGTACTTCCTTTGATTATTTGGAAAAAAAAATTGTATTTATTTATAGGAGAATACCATAAAAGTTAGAACAATTGTGATTCTTAGTTTTCAGAGATTTGTTTACTACACAATGAGGGAGTGCCCCCGCACAAGTGTTTTATAGGTGAACTAATCGATGCACATATGTATGTATGCGTATGCCCGGGTTTAAATTTATATCTTGTTATGGAAATAACCAAAAATATCTATAATAATGATTTCTACGTAATATGGTTATATCATATAATATAAATCTTTCATTCATTACTATTTATTTATATTTTTATGGATACAAATCTGTATAATAATCATTCCCAAATAGTATAGTATTTTCATATATAAAATAATAATTTGGGACATTTTGGTGTAAAGCCTCCGATAGTTGTTTTATTAAGTATATGGCCTTCAAAGAGTAGAAATTAGATTAGAGCAAATATATACACCATTTTTTTTCTATATTATCCCTACATGCTCTATTGCTATTTTTTACATTTTTATATTTAAATAAGAGAACTACATCACAAATATAAATATGTGTGCATTATGATGGTATGTATATATTTACCGACAAATTGTTCTTGGTACGTAACAGAACAATATTTTAATTTTTCTCATATAAATTCTATATTTATTGACATGTTGATATAACATTTTTATATTATATTGAAGAATAATAATATGATAAACTAAACATTAAACAATAAACCCTAAACCCTAAAAGCTAAATCATAAACCCTAAATCATGAACCCAAATTTTAAAAACTAAACCTTAAACCTTGAACCCAAACCGTAAAAACTAAATCCCAAATCCAAACCCTAAATACTAAACCCTAACCCTAAAAACTAAACCCTAAACATAAACTCAAACCCTAACCCAAATCATAACCCAAACCCTAATCCCTAACCCCAAAACCTAAAAAGTAAACCCTAAACCATGAACCCAAACCCTAAAAACTAAACTTGAACCCAAACCCTAAGAACTAAACCTTAAACTCTAAACCATGAACTCAAACCCCAAAAAACACAACCCTAAACCATGAACCCAAACCCTGAAAACTCAATCCAAAACCATGAACCCAAACTCTAAAACACAAACCCTAAACCCTAAACAATGAATCCAAACCCTAAAAACCATAAACCCTAAACTCTGAACCCATACCCTAAAAACTAAACCCTAAACCCTAAACTATGAATCCAAACCCTAAAATTAAATCCTAAACCCCAAACCCTAAATCCTAAACCGTGAACCCTAAACCCTAATAGTAATTATTTCAACTTGGTGAATGATATTTCTAGTAACAAATTTATTTAGATTTTTTTTAATATAACATCAAAATAATGAGTTACAATTGAACTCATCATCACATTAGCGATCTTATTGAAAAAATCAGCTTGTAAACGCTATGCATGAAATATAAGGATAACGCGGTGAAAATAAGCGAGGTGTACGGACAGGCGACGCTGAAGGCGAGTGTACGGTCGTTTGTACGGCTCTCTACTCCGACGTTTTTCCCCCGACTTTCTTCCGGATCTCGGACGATATGGCTCCGGTGTTAGCCCTTCTCTGTAGATCGAGCTTTCTACCCACTCAGGAACTCTAGATCTACAAATCTCTTGGTTACCGACAAGGGAACATCTGAGCTTCCTGTCGGCTTTCCTCCTACTGTGCCTATACAGTGTTGTAGCTTCTCTTTTCTTCCCGGACAGCTCAACTTCCTTATTCTTACCTCACCGTGAGGGCTCTGTCAGACCTAACTAGGGTCGATCTTTGTTCAAGTGCTTTCCCTACTTACATCGGCTATTTACCATATCGAGACACTACTCTCGGGCGGAAAAGGAAAAATGGCCTGCAACTTCCCGTCAACCTTCAAGGCGGCCTCCAGTTTTAATCCCCGAAGGCGATAGCTCCGCACTGATAGCGGCCAACAAACTTTCCATTATTGGAAGGTTAACTAACCCAGCTATCCAAAAGATCCATGCTACTATGGACTTCTTACCTCAGCTCTGGCATTTGCAAGGAAGAGTCACGGGTAGGATTCTGGGCTCCGACAAATTCCTCTTCAAGTTTGAATCTGAAGCTGAACTTCAAAAAGTGTTGGATGATAGCTCGTACCACTACAAGAAGTGGATGCTACTTCTTTAAAGATGGGAACCAGTGGTATCTGAAACCTTCCCAAGCAACATATCCTTCTCTGTCAATATCCTTGGAATACCCCTGCACTTCTGGACTGAGCAAACTGTCTGTGCTATCGGTAAGGAGTTGGGCCATCTCTCCTCTTGGAATACCGAAGCTGCTCAGGTTCGGGTTGATGTTAATGGGCTCCGTTCCTTAGAGATGAGTATGGAAATTCTGCTACCTACAGGGGAGACAACAAAGGTGGATTTTGATTATCTGAAGATCGAGAAGCATTGCTTCACCTGCTTCTCGCTTTTCCATGAAACTAAGGATTGCACAATTCGCCCAAATAGGGCTGCTTACCCAAATGCTCACAACTTGGGAATTACTCAAAGCAAGGCGCTGGCCAAAATTGAAATCTGATAAGCAACGTCATGACGACAAGCGTGGCTACAGACCCCCGCATTCATCCCGTAGGGACTTAACTCCTACTCGTGGAAAGGATCTACCACCACGAGAATTCTACTCTGACTATAGAGGCTTGGTTTCTAAAGGAAATGCTCGGACAACCAGAGAGTTCAACTCTCAGTCCACCTCGTACAGAGCAAAAGACTCCTATCATCATCGTTCGGATACGCGATCTCCAATTAGAACCTCTGCCCATACTAACAGGGATCGCTCTCCGACCCGACGTTCTTCAAGATCAAATGCTGCAACCGACCTACCTGTTCGTCCCCCAATCGCAAGTCGATTGACCATAGCTCCACATTCAAACAGGGACCTCAGTCCACGTGGTACTGGGGACAGAGGACCTCCCATACTCCATCTCTAAGTATCAGAGGAACCAGGGAAGAGACCACTCATGCTCAACATCTGAGTAACAATGAAGGAGCTATGTCTAAGGACCGACGTTCGGCTCTAGACAGAATTTCCTCTCCGAGAGAGAGAGAACTTCCTAGTCATAAGAGCGGTTCAAGCATATTATTTGGAAGGTTGCAAGAAGTAGAAGTTTTATATTTGGAAGGTGAAGCTCAGGAACAGCTCATCCGGTCTCATTCTCGTACTCCACAACGCACCTTAACTTCTGGCATAGAGGTCAGTGTCGACAAAGAGCAAGCTCCTGAGCAAGCTCCTGAACGAGTGCATACCTCTCTCCGACTGGGGGAAACATCAGCGCCGACTAGAGGCAGAGGAAGGCCTAAAAAGACGGGCACGTCTGCCTGCGGATAAGGCTCCTGGGAAACGGAAGATCACAAAGCCCCCCATTAAGAAGAGAGTCCTTCGCAGTCCTATGCAAGGGATTTCATTCAAGAAGACTCTAGCTACTCGATCTCAGAACCCACCACGAAAGAAACTTTGTGTGGACAGAGCAGGTCCAAGATCATCGGGTTTACCCCCTCGGTCGACTTCTGGAACTAATACGGTGCATATACCGGCTGCTGAGAGGATTTCAGGGGATTTTCGGCCCCACTCCCCTCCTCTTCCTTAGTCATATGTAGTTGGAACTGTCAAGGTCTTGGAGGCAACCTTACAGTTCCTCGTCTGAAGGACATCTATCAGTGTATCCTTCCTGACATCTTATTTCTAATGGAAACCAAAAATGACGATGCTTTTATCAAAAATACGCTACAAAGTTTCCACTACCCCAACTTCTTCTCGGTGCCTCCCATCGGTCTAAGTGGTGGCTTAACTTTGGTGTGGAAAGAAGGAATTCACATTGACATTCTTGAATCGTCAGCTAATTTGATTGATACCAAGATTACTTTCAAAGGATCATCGTCGTTTGTTTCCTTCATCTACGGAGCTCCGATCGTTTCCAATAGAGCAGACTACTGGGCTAAATTATCTCTTATTGGCGATATCCGAAATGAGCCATGGCTACTCACTGGAGACTTTAATGAAATTCTGGATAACTCGGAAAAGAACGGAGGCCCGACGCGATGGGAAGGCTCTTTCTCTAGCTTTCGGTCCTTTGTTTCTCAAAATGGACTATGGGACCTTAATCATTTTGGTGATCATCTCTCGTGGAGAGGTCAACGATACTTCCATTTTATCCGTGCTCGCCTCGATCGTTCTATGACAAACTGCAGCTGGTCGGAATCCTTTCCTATGGGACGGTGTCGATACCTGAGGTTCGAAGGATCGGACCATAGACCATTGGTCACCTACTTCAACAATGAACGTTCAAAACGGAAAGGCATTTTCAGATTTAACAGATCCTTAACAGAGGTGGAGGAGGTTAAGGATCTCATCGACTCAACTTGGAACTCAACGCCGCTAGCCTCGGTCATTCACAAGTTGAATGCTTGCCAGAGAAGCATCATTCAGTGGTCGAAAGATCAGAATATTAAGCACAATTTGAGGATCAATACTACACAGGTGGAGTTGGACGAGGCCCTCTCTGCTGTTGTTCCTGATCTTCCTCGCATTGAAGCTTTAACTAAGCAACTGGCCAACAACTCGTACATGGAAGAGGAACAATTGTGGCGGCGGCGGAGCAGAATTCAATGGCTCAAAAATGGGGATCGTAACACGGGTTTCTTCCACGCAGCCACCAGAACCCGCAGGCTACAAAATCACTTCTCGGTTATTGAGAATTCACTTGGGCAAGAGGTGACGGATGACAATGGAATAGCGGCAGTTATCACTTCCTACTTTCAGGATATCTTCACCAGTAACAATCATGATGACTTCAGCCTCGTGAGTGATCTCCTCACTTGTAAAGTAACACCAAGTATGAATGCTTGCCTCACGGCTTTACCAACACCGGCTGAAATCAAGCAAGATGCCTTCTCTATTAACGGAGATAAAACGCCTGGCCCGGATGGTTTCCCAGCTAAGTTTTATCATTCTTATTGGCATATTATTGGAGAAGATGTTTCCCGAGACATTCGGTTATTTTTTGAAACAAGCTGCTTACATCCCCAACAGAACGAGACCCACATACGACTCATTCCGAAGGGGACAACACCAAGGATAGTGGCAGATTATCGGCCAATAGCGTTGTGCACAACTCATTATAAGATTGTGGCTAAGACTCTGACGAGGAGATTTAAACCTTTTCTACCAAATCTGATATCCGCGAATCAAACAGCCTTTGTAGCTGGGCGAGCCATTTCGGATAATGTGCTCATCACTCATGAAACGTTGCACTTTCTCCGTACTTCTGAGGCAAAGAAGTTCTGTTCAATGGCGGTTAAAACCGATATGAGCAAAGCATATGACATAATCGAATGGGGTTTCCTTCGTTCAGTTCTTACCAATTTCGGTTTTGATCCGATTTGGATTGGATGGATCATGGCTTATGTAGAGTCGGTATCTTACTCATTCCTGATCAACGGCGCTCCTCTTGGAGCAGTTCAGCCTTCTAGGGGGATCCGTCAGGGTGACCCTCTTTCCCCGTATCTCTTCATCTTATGTACCGAAGTCTTATCGGCTCTATGTGTTCAAGCACAGTCCAAAGGCTCTCTGTCCGGTATTAAAGTTGCTCGAGGCTGCCCGTCGATTAATCATCTTCTTTTCGCGGATGATACCATGTTCTTCTGCAAATCCACTGCGGCTAGCGTCAGTACGCTTAAGAGGATTCTTGATTCCTACGAGACTATCTCCGGGCAGCGGATAAATCTTTTGAAATCCGCTATCACCTTTTCGGCCAAAACACCCTCTGAGGTTAAAGCTCGTGTAAAGATACAACTTGGCATTGAGAATGAAGGTGGAATTGGGAAATACTTGGGTCTCCCTGAACTCTTTGGACGACGCAAGCGGGACATCTTCGCTTCCATTGTGGATCGAATCAAGCAAAAGGCGCATAGTTGGACCTCCCGATTCCTCTCCGGAGCTGGAAAACAAGTCCTTCTAAAGCCCGTCCTATCAGCCATGCCTTCTTACGCTATGTCATGTTTTAAGCTCCCTAGCTCACTGTGCAAGCAAATCCAATCGCTCCTGACCCGCTTTTGGTGGGATGCAAACTCAGATAAGCGGAAAATGTGTTGGGTAGCTTGGTCCACACTCACTCGTCCTAAATTTTATGGAGGCTTGGGCTTTCGCGATATCGAGATCTTCAATGACGCCATGCTAGCAAAATTAGGATGGAGGATCTTGTCGGATCCAAACTGCTTGATGGCCCGCGTCTTGTTGGGAAAATACTGTCGCTCGTCCTCCTTCATGGACTGTCCTAATTCGGTCTCTGCCTCCCACGGTTGGAGGAGTATCCTCATTGGAAGAGAACTACTTCGAAAAGGTCTTGGCTGGTCAATAGGTAATGGAGAGAACATCAGAGTTTGGGAGGACTCATGGCTCTCTCTTTCGTCACCACTAACTCCTTTTGGACCAGCCCCTTTTGCTCACTCTCCTTTCCGTGTCTCTGATCTGTTATGTCCCCTGACTAATGAATGGAGCATTGACAAGATTAGACACTTCTTACCTCAGTATGAGGGCACCATTCGCAGTCTAATCACAAGCTTCGCGCCCTCCTGTGATAAGATGATTTGGCTCCACGAAAAGTCTGGATCATACTCGACTAAATCTGGATACAGATTGGGAATCTCTGCCTTGGATCATCGGCCTACAGAGACTTTCCCGTGGCTAAAGAACATCTGGAACCTGAAAACTGCTCCTAAGATCAAGGATTTTTTGTGGAGACTGGCGAGTAAGGCTATTCCGGTCAGCTCCAATCTGGAAACCAGAGGTCTACCGGCCTTCGAATGTAAACTCTGCGGCGGAAATGAATCTGATCTCCATGTCTTCCTCACCTGCCCGCTAGCATCACAGGTCTGGGACCTTCTCCCATGTCTCAATAAGCCATTAACAGATATGTTATCTATCAAGGATCTTATCCAATGTTGTGCATCTCTCATTAATCTGCCTCCTATTGGGATAACTATTCCTCTTTGGCCTTGGGTGTTATGGCGACTATGGAAAGCAAGGAACAGTCTACTGTTTGAAAATCGCAGGTTTACTGAACAGGAGATTCTAGCAAAGGCCATGGATGATGCTAAGGAATGGCAATCTGCTTGCTCTGTTTCTTTACGTGATGCATCACTTGCGGCCAGAACTACATCCGCCTCGCTATCTGCCGTATCTGGACTCCTGTGTTACGTCGATGCAGCCTGGGATCCTGTCTCCGGTGCTTGCGGTATCGGCGGTCTCTTCTCCGGGCCAGGAAGCGCTAATATTCCGGTTATTAGTGACTCTCGTCTCTTCACCTCATCAGCCCTCGTTGCCGAGGCTCTAGCAATCCGCAAGGCAGTCATGTGTGCTGCTGCTGCCAACGTTCGTTCTCTCACTATCATGTCTGACTCTCAAGTTCTTGTTAAGTTATTGAAGGTCAAAGATTGTAGGGTGGAGCTCATTGGTATTTTCTACGATATCTTCTTCTTCAGTGATTCCTTTGAATCCATTTCTTTTCGTTTCATCCCTCGTGTGGGTAACGTTGAAGCTGATGCTGTTGCAAAGGCTGCTCTTCTCTCTGTAATGTCCTCCTTTGATGGAGCTTGACTTTCTTGAATTAATGAAGCTTAGTTTGATCAAAAAAAAAAGTTACAATTGGATGTGGTGACAAAAAAAAAGAGCTACAATTGAATGGATGAGCTACAAATGGATTGCGTATAAGAGTATCAATAATATGACACATACTCCTATAATTCACTCTAACACTTGTAGACAACTGTAGCGATAGCTCCTCCAATTGTTTTTAGGGGCAAAATTGTCTTTAGATGAGTGTACAGAAGGTGTCCCGTAAGATCAAATCCACGAAACTTATATCAGCGTCATGGAGGGTTATTAGTTAGTAATTCCCTAATAATTTCTACATAATAATGATTATATAAATCCTAGCTACATAGTTTATTTCATCTAATTTTGTTATGTAAATAAATAATCTATATAGTACTTTATATATGTTAAAATCCTTCCTACATTGTAATGATTATATAAATCACCACAAGAAACTGGCCATATAGCCGCGGCATTTTTCGCGGTTATCGGTCAAATTTCGTTGCTAATTCGGACATAGTCACGAATAGCCACAATGACAATCCGCGTCTATGGGTTCGTGGATACGACATTTTCGCGGCTATCCGCAGCCATGTAGCCATGACGTAACCACGACGATATTCGTAGCTACTAGCTACGAGCAGCAAGGACACGATTCGTAGAAATTTTAGTGACGACTAGCCACGAATAAAGTCGTGGCTTTAGCTACAAATTTTCCACGATAAATTTTGTGGGCCTTAGCCACGAATAGCCACAAAAATTTTCATGGCTTTTTCTAAGAAAAAAAAACAAAAAAAAAACAAAATAAAAAAATCAAAACCATTAATTTTTTATTTATAATCAAAATACAAAAATACAAAAATATAAAAAATACAAAAATTACATAATACGATACAAAATACGTCTCTGTAACTCAAGCTCCGCCGACAAGAGCCGTGACACTCCGCTGTTACCACCACGACACCACCTCGGACACAAACAACCTCCGCTGCTACCACCACGGCACCAACTCTTACGACGAACCATCGGTGGAGGAGAGAGATCGGATTGTCTTCGCCTTCGTCTCTTTCGAACTCCGATTTGTCTCTCACTCTCTCACTTCGCCTTCATCTTCACATATCTATCGATCAGACTCGATCCATACGATTCAGATTCATCTGATATTCCGATTCATCTTCCTCTTTAACTGATTCGTTTTTGTTTTAGATCTGCAATCTTTGGGGTTCTGTACAAAAAAAAAAAACCAACCGTAAGCCATAAAACATATATATGGTTATAAGTATCTATGATTCCTTAACAATCAGCGGCTCTTTTCACAGGAAGTCGATGGTTTTGAGCTCTGGTCACGACGTGTTGGTGGAGGATGAGAAGCCGAAGATAGTGACAGATTGGTGGCCGGTGTGGCTGAGAAGGATGAGGATTAAAAAAAATGTGTGGATTCTGGTGTTATGAGGATTGAAGGAGATGAAGGATGGATTGAAAGAGATGGATGATGAAAAACTGTACGAAGGATTGCGATAATAGCAATGGAGGAGAAGACATAGGAAGGATATTCTGATCCATTGATTATTTGTCATCTAAGGGCCGTAATTACTTGTAATTACTAATCCAGGTGAGGCATTCATTAGCCAATAGCATTATTTTGTTACTTAAAATAAATTATATTAATAGATAAAGAACAATGAGAAGCATTCATATAATTTAAAGAGGTATGCTACTTAAACACTTAAACGTATGATTCTATCCAAGCATTCATATATATTTTTTTGTCAAGAGAAGCATTCATATATATCTAGGAAATATATCTCATCTTTTGTATTTTTGTTTATAGTTTAAGGTTTTAGGGCTTGTTTTAGGGTTTAGGGGTTGTTTAGGGGTTAGGATTATTCTTTTTGTAAGGATTGAATTTCTAATTATGGATATATTATGGTTTGTATTTTGATTTATAGTTTATGATTAGGAGTTTTAAGATTTAGAGTTTGATTATGGTTAATGTTTGAAGAATATGTTTATAGTTTAGGTATTATGGTATAGGATATGATGAAGGTTTAAGTTAATGTTGGAAAATAGTATATTTGGAAAATAAGAATTTTTTTTTGTAAGTGTTGAATCTTAGTTGTTATGAACATATTATAAGAATTATGCTTTTTAATTTTTTAAAATTTAGAGTTTTAGGGTTTATTTAAAGTTTAGGGTTTTGAATTTATAATTGTAAGATATATAATGTTTTAAATATTAGTTGTAAGTATATAATTAGTAATTATATTTTGATTTTATAGTTTATGATTAAAAGTTTAAAGTTTCGAATTTATCATTTATGGTTTAGAGTTTAGGATTTGTTTAGGGTTTAAGGTTTTATGTATTAGTTTTGTTCATACTATAGATTTTAAATATTAGTTTTATGTATATAGAATTAATTTTATATTTTAATTTATAGTTTTTATCTTTTTGATTAAGAGTAAGGTTTAGAGAAAGATTATGCTTTGAAGTATAGAGTTTTAAGTGTGTAGTGTTTAGGGTTTTAATTTAATGTTTAAAAATAATATATTTGAAAATATATTTAATTTATAAGTGTATATAACTAGTTTTTATATTTTGATTTTATAGTTTATGATTGAGATTAATGTTTAGAGTAAGATTATTGTTTAGGGTATAGGGTTTTAAGTGTTGTGTTTAGGGTTTTAATTTAATGTTTACAAATAATAGATTTATAATATATTTTTAATTTATAAGTGTTAAACAGTTTTAAATATATTAAACTAATTATAATTTTATTAGTTAGAGTTTTAGGGTTTGTTTAGGTTTTAGGGTTTCAATAGCTACAGATATATTCGTAGCTATCCGTAGCTATACAATATATATTTAAATATTCATTAGATATAGCTACGAATAGCTAGGCCTGGGACGGATCCGGATATCCGGCTTTTTTGAGGTATCCGGATCCGGATCCGGTTCTACCGGATATACAATATGACTATCCGGATCCGGATCCGCTTGTTCCGGATATCCGGTTTTCGGGTATCCGTAATAATATCGGATATCCGCGGATATCCACGGATATCCGGATCCGATTTGGAATTTAACTAAATTTATTAAAGTTTACATTTTTTACACAAAAATATAATAGCAAAATTATAATTTGGGTTTAAAATAAACGAAGCTTGTTATACTTCATAAGTACCACATTTCCAATTAAAAAAATACCATTATGGACATATATAATTTCACGTTTCCATTTATGGTTAATACAAATAAATTTAAGATGTTTACTATAACATATATAATAAAAAACATATTTTAATATAATATAAACGGATATCGGATATCCGGTTCTGAAATTTTCTGTTATCCGGATCCGGTTTCGACGGATTCGTGATTTTACTATCCGGATCCGGATCCGGCACTCCGGATATCCGCTTTTTCGGAGCGGATCCGGAGCGGATACCGGATCGGATCCGGATCCCGGATAATAATCCCAGCCCTACGAATAGCCATGAAAATATGTCATAGCTATATTTCCGCGTTTTTTTATCGTAGCTATTCATAGCTATTTGTTTCCACGGACATGTCATAGCTATCTGTAGCTATTTTGCTACAAATAGCCACGAATTGAATTCATGGCTATATAGCTACGGATAGCTACGAAATGGCTACGGATATATCCACGGCTTAATTCGTAGCTAGCTGTAGCTTAAAAAACGTAGCTACGAAATTTTCGCAGCTAATCCGTGGCTACGAGACAGATTTCTTGTAGGGAATTCTACATAGTAGTTTTATGTATTTGTAATTTGTTAAGGAAAGAAATACAAATTTGTATAGAAAGGTCATGTCTATATAAATCTTCCTACATAGTAATGAATTTATCATTACTTTTTTTTATTACTATGTTATGAAAATAAATGCATACATGAATGGTAATGATTCCTAAATAGTATGGTAATTTTATTTAAAATATTTCCTATATAGTAAAGATTATATACATTATTCCTATGTACTTATAACAAACATATATTTTGTTGTGGGGATAAATAAAATTCTGTATATTCTAAATAATATTGTAATTTTTAACTATGTTTAAGGACATTAAATATTAGTCACGTGTTGAGAAGAATGATTAAATGTAGTGTCATGGAATACTCTACATCTGGTGTATTTTGTTTATGTTGATCTTATTATACAGAAAAAACAGAAAATGACCATGTTTGAACATTCTATTTCCTCATCTTCTCCATTACTCTACATTATATTGCATCATCTTATCTATTTTTCTTAGTGGTCACCAATCATGGTTTTGAATGGTATGATATATACAACTAGCGTGCTAAATATATAAATACAAATTATATAACATGATTAATCTACTAAAAATCATTTTTCAGCATTTCATTCAATGAAGAAATTATTCCGTTCAGTTTGGCCTGTTAGCAAATTTTTAGTTATTTTGTTACTTTACTATTCATTTGACATACTAGTCAGGTTAAGTGTTGGAATTCAATTTTAGCAAAATATTTTTATGCTATTTTCCAATGAATATGTTCATTGGAATTACTGAATATTGAGCATGATGTAATCTGTCGCCTGACCACTACAAGATATTATTTTCACTAGTTACAAATACAGTTGTTCTAAGTAAGAAATGGATGGCCAAAATGAATGGCCTTTAAAAGCTTATAAGTTTCAAAATGTTGCTAAATGTAAACAAAGTTCAAATACCCCACATTAGATGTTAGATAGTTGATTTTTCTTGTACATATAGTGGAGAAACTAGAAAAAGGTTCAAAACCTTAGGCACATTTTGGTGTATTGTAAAGAGGCGGTACTCAAATTAGACTTAGGCTTTAGGTTCCAGGATCTGGCATATGGGAAAAAGAGATTATATTTTGGGATAAATTCTTTGAATTTATTGTTCAAAAAGTCAACAATAAAATCTCTCCATATTGATATTGGTATCGTGGCAATTAAGTGGTGTAAAATACAAAACTTCATATTAACTTATAATTATTCCAAAATTTACACTTACGTGTTCTATATACGACTCGGGGAATTGGGAGTAGATTCTCCAAAGTCAAGCGAAAAATGTAGGATTTAGTTCGTCAAATTGAGTTTGTATAAATTGAATGAATACGGCTACAATGATATCGAAGAGAGACATGTTTACAAGAGTTCGAAGAGCGATTTAGTACTGAAAGAAGTTAAAAACCGGATCCCTAGAATCTTACCTAGTATCATACGAATAAGTCTCTAACATCCAAAACTCAGCCCAAAATTTTTTGAAAAAAAAAACCAAAGTCCAAAAACTCACATTCTTTTTTCTTAAGGCTATGAATGGGAGACGCGTCGGGTGGGATGAAGAGCGGGAAAAGAAAATGTCTCAATTTACACATTACTATTCACACACGTGCGGTTACTAAATGGAAAAGAACTAGATAGAGCGGTCCAGATTTTGGTCATAAACCACACAAGAGTTGATCATCTCCATTGTTGGTGTGGTTCAAGTTATACTATAGCATTTTGAAATTTGTTTGGTATTTTTTTACAAGAAAAGTTTGTAAATTCGTTATATAAATAAATATATAGATAATTTGACCCAAAATACATATAAAATAATTGAAAAATACATATAACACAACTATTATTTAACAATTCGGTTCGGTTTGACTCAACTGTTCGGTTAACTGATTTTAACCAAATATATTTAAAATTTTTATTTGAACCGAACCAAATTAAATTACCCAAATTAATCGAATTACCCGAATTTAACAAAAAAATACTTTAATCTATTTGATATTAATATTATAGTAATATGTATTAATATTATTAATTTATATTAATTTCTATAATATGTATTAATATTATTAATTTATATTAATTTATAATATGTAATGCGTATTTTGCATCATATGTCATTTTGACCATTCAGACATTTATCCCGCACTGCATGATGCTTTTTTCATCATTCAAATATTTTTTTGAACCGCTAGTTAAGCACTAACCACAGTTGTTCCGCATGATGCGTTTTTTGTGTTGTACCGCACTTAAACCATACTGTACCTCCTAAACCGTTTGTTCCGCACCGCTCAAACCACTGTTACCATTCGAAGCCTAAAACTCTAAGTTTCCTCTTCTCCTTTTTATAAATAGTAGCCTCCACAATTGAAAAAGTAGAAAAATCGATCTCCAGCGAAGCTTTGCTCCCGTTCTGTCGCAGCCACCTCCCAAGACCAGATCTAGTGATCCTCCATCGTTTAGAGTTGAAAGTAACTCAATTAGCTCAGTTTTAGATCTTTATTCTCTTAACCCAAACACTAAAAGCTTCTTACCTTTGGGATGATGAATCTGGAAAATCCAAGACTACCACTGCGTTCAGCTCGACGAGACGAAGCCGTAGCCGTCAACCACTTCTCTGTACGCCCCATGACGCGCCCACACGCGCCACTTGAATATCGGAGAGTGAGATCCACGCGCCTCCGCCGTCCGCCGTCCGCCGCCAACCGGAGCGCCGCCACCGGCGACCGAGACAACTCGGTTTACCAGTTCGTTGACCGGTTTATCTGGTTTGGTCTGGTTCAATTTTAATTTCAATTTCAATTTCGGTTTAGTTCATTTTAGGTCGGTTTAGTTGGTTAGAGCTGGTTATTCATTTGGATATGGGTTGACTTTGACCGGGTTGATCTTGGCTGTTGACTTTTCGGTCAACATTTTCACTTGATCATAACTAGCTCGTCCTTAGGCCAATTTGAGCGAAACGAAAGCCTAACTAAATTATTTTTCCGTCCTCTTTCCAGATATGAAGTACGTTCGGGCGTCAGAGATTCCTAAATTACGCTTTTGACCTTCATTGGCCAAGGTGAGGACTGATCGTGACCTTTCCTTACTCCATTTCAATTCCGGGCGCGAGTCCTTTGTTAAAGACGTCTTTCCTAGGTAGCATAGGATTGGTATTGCCCGCTTTGTGATTGAAAGAATGTAGAATCACTAGGTTATCGTTTAAACCAAAAACGTTGTTTGTGTTTGATGGCTTGTGTGGAATTGGTTGTGGTAGAAATTGGTTGCAGGGCAAGGTGCGAGGTTTGTTCCACAATTGTCCTTGATCGTCGTCGGAGGGTCCTGATGAGCCCTCCAATTCTGGTTCATTCGTTCGTTGTGGGAAGGCCCGCAGGACGTTTGTTTGATGTTGGATGGGGCGTACTCGCCAGTTCATGGGTGCGGATAGGGTTGTGGCCCGAGTCCGTACCTATGGAAAAGTAGCTCGATTGTAGGTTGTGTGATGTGCCTTTGGGCATTGTGTGCAAGGTGATAATAGCCTAGAACCTGGTTTCATAGTTGTGTGGCATAAGCCGAGATCGCGGGTTCCTTGAATTCGCCCTCACTGGGTAATTATTTTTGAAACAATTACTCAGTCCTCTTTCCTTTCCCGTCCTTTTATTTTGCAGGTCCGGATTCAGGATTGACAGATCATCTGATGTTCTTGGTGGATTTGAATCGAAGGGAGAGCGCGAGATTTCCAGTCCAACCGGTGCTGCACGACGCCGTTTCCGGTTCTCCGGGGTTGGGTTGTGTCAATTTGGTATCAGAGCCGGGTTAAGGTCCCTAAGTTCTGCCCTGAGGGACCAGTTTCAGTCGTTTTCTTAAAACCCATTTCCGTTTTGAAAAGTGTTTGCTAAAGTTTAAAAAGTGGTTACATTGCGAAATGATTTTTCAAAGCACCAACTATATCACCGCTTGTTCTCCGCGTTGGTCCTAGTCTAGTTAGATCTTCTTTCCAAGTTGTAGTCGGTGCTCTTAGACGTTAGTGGTGCTACTGCCCGTAAGATGTGTTCTAGGATGTATGTCGTAATGTGTGCCGTTAAGGTATATGTTGAGATGTATGTTGCGGTGTG
Organism: Orychophragmus violaceus; assembly: GCA_030180135.1. NCBI lineage: Eukaryota > Viridiplantae > Streptophyta > Magnoliopsida > Brassicales > Brassicaceae > Orychophragmus > Orychophragmus violaceus. Next base: position 6,869,304 of record CM058236.1, read on the forward strand.
CACCTACAGGGTAGCCAGTAGTATTAAGGTGTGTGTTGGGGTTATCATTTGTTCGGAGTGTTGTCCAACTAAGCGTGCTAAGGCAATAAGGATATGGAGACGTTCACGAGAGAGGTTACTGTGGGAGTGTAGCAGAGAGCTATAAGAGTTACAGGAAGTGTTGAAGGAGTTGCAATAGGCGTTGTTGAAGCTGCAATGGGCGCCACCACCGCCGACCGCCAAGCCGCCGTACGCCGGCGTAAGCTGAGATCGCGGTTTCCTTCAATTCTCCCTTATTGGGTAATTGTATTTGAAACAATTACTCAGTCCTCTTTCCTTTTCCGTCCTTTTTCCTCGCAAGTCCGGATGCAGGATTGACCGATCGTCTGATGTTCTTGGTAGATATGAATCGAAGGGAGATCGTGAGATCCTGGGACCAAAGGGAAGGCAGCCTGGTTAGACCATTCCGGTTCGACCGGTGCTGCACGACGCCGTTTCTGGTTCTCCGGGGACGGGTTGTGTCAAAGTCTCTGCACAATATCAGTGAGAGTTGAAGTGCCTAAGACATGTGATCATGAGCTTCTCGTGTTGTACTCAAAATACAGCCTCTAACGTCTACACGAACATAGACAAGTGGCACGACTGCTTTCATCAGTCAAGAAACTGAGCAATCACGGGAGGCACCTGCGCTGGAGTGAAGTGGTGTTTTCAGCTTCCGTTAAGCTTTGATGCCTCTTTCTTAACTATATTTGCCTTTTTTCTTAATGAAAGCCACTCTAACTAGTGAATACTTCTTATATAAGATCGATGCTATTGGTTGTTCTCCATTATAAATGCTCGGCTTGTGCTGATACTTGAGAAGACCTGAGATAATTCATGGAAAGTTGAGCCATCAAATCATTTATTTGAATTTTGGCAAGCTCTATCACTTGTATATACACCATCTTTCCAAAATTCAAAGCGAAAGCTTGTAAATTAGTCTGGCTCTTTCTGTTGAAATGTGATTTTTTTTCTTTTGAATGAATGTAAAATTTATTCTAACTCAAAATTTTTTTTTTACAAGAGTTTGCAACTAAAACTATTATATAAGGTTAAAAAAACTAAAAATATTACATTGTCAGAAGTTTTATTGAACATAGCTGTTTTTTGGTTGCTATTTTGCTTATGGTGGTTTAGTCGCGAACCATCGCACCATAGCTCCTTCATTCCGAGTGTTCCCTGATATCCTGAGAGAAGTGATTCTGTCGCGGATACCTTTGTCAATAATTCTGATCATGACTGCAACCGATTTCGTTTGTTCTCCATGAATTTTGCTGTTGCGCTCCCTCCAAAATTGATATAGTGTTAACTGAAACACATATCTTAGAAGGAAGGTGTCAAGATTTGGAAGAGTTGTTCTGGTTATGAGCTTGAGTTGAGTATCCCAGTCTGCTAAATATTGATTTGCAGATATGTCATGCGAGACATTTTCCCAAATCTCCTCTGAGAATGTACACTAAAAAAGAGGTGGTTTCTAGTTTCTTCTTCGCCACAGAATACACAGCCTAGCCTTTGACCCATATCTCAGTACTTAGTTCGATCTCCTGTTGCCAATCTATTTTTATACAACCATCCATGCCATAAATGAAATCTTCGGTGTTGATTGTGGGAACCATATCCCCTTAGCCCAAGCAACGCCAGGATGCTCTGTTCTGATTTGTTGCCAAGTTTCTTTGGTGACAAATCTTTGTTTGTATTTGCCCTCTGCACTTCAACAAAGGTGGATATCCTCTCTGTCTGTTCTCTCTCAAGAGCATTTTTCAATAGCATCTTCGATTTTACAGAGGATGTATGTACGGTGGCGCCGACGCCTATATTAGTTCATAATTGTTGCCACTGTTTTGGTCACTTGGATTCCTGCGTCTATGAAGCCTCTCCTGCCTGTTAGATTGGACATGATGCCTGGCTCAGACCAATTCTCAAACCAAAACGATGTTAATTGACCATTTTGTATTTCGACCTTGTGGAAAGGTTTTGCTATCTGCCGACAACTGAGGAGTTTCTTGAGCATCCAGGATCCTTTTGTCAATTTGTTATTCACTGTCCAAAAAGTGTTTTGTTGAATCACCGTGTTATGTATCCATGGCACCCATAATGATTTCTGTTTTGACACGATTCTTCAAACCAGCTTTAAGCAGCTGACCAAATTCGTCTCCTTCAAGTTCTGGAACCCAGATGACCAAATGAGATGTGGTTCTTATGCGTTGGTGGAACCAAGTTGTAGGCCGCCATAAACCTCAAAGCTGCAAATTGAGGAGGCAAACTTGTTGAACTAAGATTTTCCCACTTCTTTTCTCCCTCGCTTTGACTTCCCCATCACTTAATTCTTCTAATCCAATAGATTCGTTGATTGATACATGAGAAAAAGCATACGAGTGTTTCCAGACCAATACCCTAACCTCATCAACAACTGGTTCCATATTTTAACTTGGAAAGTTCACATAGAATTCAACCACTAGTTCTTTCACATAGCTATCAAGACTAAACACCGTACACACTAGATGTTCATTATTTATCAGGGACAAGTACCCCCCAAGTATCCTCTTCTTCTTAATCTACCAACCTTTCAAGAATATTTCCGCGAGAGTTGAATATTTTGTACCTTTGTTTGTTGATTTAAGGACAATTACCTTGGTTTCTTTGAAAGAGTCAGCATACCAAGCGAGGTCTTGACACCTGACTTCTTTTTCTCAGACTCATGTTTTCTCTTTCACGTCTGATGACGAGCTTCACAGCCTGTCTGTTTGTGCACATAGATCTTGTTTGCAGACTCATAGCCCTATCAAGGATCTTAATTTCTTTCCATTTCTTTCTGTTGGAGGCAGAATTCGAGAGTTCGTCCCTTCCACATATCAACAACTTCCTACTTCTTTCCTACCGAATTGAGTTTCCCAGGCCACATATCAATAACTGCGATTTCTTCCTTGTTTACTTCAATCTTGGCCCCGTTAGCGGCTACCTCAGTGGTTTATTTTTGATGACCGACCGTTTCATCTCCTTCTTATTCATAGATAACCATGGCGAGAGGGTTATCTTCAATTTCTCGCTAAATCAGATCAGCTAGAGCCACTTCTTCAGTTGCATGTGTCTCGGGAGATGACATTCAACATATCCCTCAAATTACTCCACCATAGTTGTGAACCTTAATATTTTTGAGCTGGAATGATTGCTCTAGTTTCTCTCTCTTTCACTTCTTTATTGGCTTTGCTAGGGTTTGAGAGGAAGATTTGAATCTTCCTTTGCCGCGAACAAATACTTTAGCATTCTGAAATTTCTGTTTTTTTTTTTGTCTTTTAGTGCCAAGCATTGAATTATAATCAAACCAATCTTGAGGTTTCTGACCCGCCCCTGGTTTACTACAATATACCACTTTTTCCCACAAAAATCTGTAATACAACTCTTAGATTAAGCTTGATGCAGCCACATTAATTTTTCAGATTGATTGGAATTTAAACTTGTAAAGACAATTCACACATCACCAAAATGTAATCGAGACTTTCATGTATCAGTATTAATTGTACATACTTGATGATTTCATGAGGTTGCACAATAGCTGACACAATACTTGTATCATTATGACTCAACTCGTTTTGATTAACATAATTTAGCTATCGTGGACTCCGAATGGTAACAGCGGATTGAGCGGTGCGGGTTAAGCGGATTGAGCGGTGCGGATTAGTTAAACTGCGGTTTTATAGAAAAAAACGCATACTGCAGATCAAAAGCGGTTAAAGAAAAAAAAGCGGTGCAGAATAAAGTTTGAATGGTAACAAAAGTAACATGCGGTGCGGAAAAAAATATTTGAATGGTAAATATTATAAGCTGTGCGGAACACAATTGTAAATAAATATTTTTACAAACTTAAATAAACTTAAATAAAAAATAATATAATTATTTTGAATTTAAATTTCATTTATAAATACAACAAAATATATTTGTATTAAGAATTTCTAAATTTAATACAATACATAATTAAATACAACACACATAAATTTTATCAACTATTTAGATTTTCCCAAAGCATATTTGCAATATTGTCTCTTACTCGTGTCATATATTCTCCATCAATTGTATCTGTTACATCTGGTGCTTCTGTGTCACCTAAATCATTCTCCGAGTCTGTGTTGTTTATTCTCGACTCCATCATTACTTCTGCGAAATCATCATCTGAGAAATTTGAAATCTTGATAAAATTACGCAATCCCATTGTAGCCATTACCACTCTCTTTTGTATGTTAATATTGTATCTCGAAAAATCAGAAATAATCCTCTATTTCTTCTTCCAAACTCCAAAAGTTCTCTCAATAACAGAACGTAAATAAGCATGACGCCGATTGAAGAGTTCTTCTTTATTTCTCGGAGAGGACCGGAATTGAAGTGAGACATATGATACCTCACAACTCTATTACGTGATGATCTATAAGGAGCCAGAAACCCTTGTTTGTTTGGATATCCAGAATCGACGAGGTAATACTTGTCAAAGGGGGCATAGGAAACTCAGAATCACTTTCTTTTGCCATGGTAAGAACGGCTGTGTCATGACATGATCCTGGAGCACCATTCCAAATATATGTGAATAACATATTGATATCACATATTGCCATGATGTTCAACGATGCATTATCATGTCGATTCCAATACATTCCTTGTAACTCAGGTTTTACTTTGACACAAACATGAGTCCCATCCATAGCTCCAACACATCCGCTAAAATATGGATAATTTACTCTGTTCTTGTCGGAGTTCTAATATAATCACATGCAAGTAGTTCAGTCGCCATCAGAACTTCACTAAACTTTCTCTTGACCGTCTCTTGGTTTCATCCAAACCTTAAACCAACATCTCTTTGAACTTCATTGTGTCCACATATTCGTAGAAACATAGCCACATTTTCTTCAATGATTATATTTGATGTCGGTTGTAATCCGTAATTTGTTTGTAGAATGTTACACAATGATGTGAAACAAGGAAGTGACATTCATAGTAACTGAAGACAAGCATCATCATCTTGCTGTAGTCGACGCCAAATATTTCTCCATCCCAAACCTCTGTCTGTTTGAACCGGTGCTCTTTGGAAATTTTGATCGTAATAACTTATACTTGGTTGAATTACTAACTCTTCAAATTGCTCATTTTCCAAATTCCATAATTCAATTCTCTCTTCGTAGCTTAAATTGTGCATGCCTTGTGATCGCAACTGGAAAATACGAGAAGCCTGAAATTGTATAACCGGAAAAAGAATATGCCATTAGCAAGATTTTATTTTACATTAATCCGTATTCATAAATTACACAAATAGATAAAAAATATTTATAACAAAATAAAATAATAAAACACCAGCATAATAAACTAATCTTCGTCTTCTGCATCATTTTGATTTTCTTGCTTGTTTCCCCATATGTTGAATAAACCTCCTGATCTAGGTTCTTGTAAATTTTGTCCAGCGTCTTGTTGGGCATTAGGTGAAGTTACTATTGTTGCTCCATCTGAATCTTCATGTTGATCTCCTAAAGAAAATCCATATTGAACATTTGTTGGAGTCGTTTCTGATGATGTTCCATGTCCAACATTAGGTCTATGGTGTCTACGTTGAGCATTTGAAGGGGCCCCCCATTGTTGAGCATTTGGCGGTGTTCCCCACTGTTGTGCATTTGGCGCTGCGCCCCACTGTTGAGCATTTGGAGGTGTTCCCCACCGTTGCGCATTTGGCGGTGCGCCCCATTGTTGAGCATTTGGCGGTGCGCCCCATTGCTGAGAATTTGGTGGTGCACCCCATTGTTGAGCATTTGGCGGTGCACCCCATTGTTGAGCATTTGGCGGTGTTCCCCAATGTTGCGCATTTGGCGGTGTGCCCCATTGTTGAGCATTTGGTGGTGTGCCCCATTGTTGAGCATTTGGTGGTATGCCCCATTGTTGAGCATTTGGTGGTGTGCCCCATTGTTGAGCATTTGGTGGTGTGCCCACTGGTAAGAACCATAATTGTTGCCCACTGAAGATGAACTTCCATATGATTGTCCTCCAAAATTTTGACTCTGAAATGATTGGCCTGAACCCAATTGTTTTGGAATATCTTCATTGTCCCGCGAAACACCAGTCATAGCTTCTAGCAGTTGTAGTTTATCCTCGTCGGTTCCTCTAGCTATATCAAGAAAATACTTACGCCAAACTTTCGCTCTTGGAGTGTATTAAGGCATGCCCAATAAAATTTAGTGTTTTTTGTAACTTGTAGTTCAAGGAATAATTCCTTAGACTTTTTCCATTCATCTTAATCATCTTGATCAAAAGCACCAGGAAAAAGTTGTTGCAATCCTTGTCGTTGGAAATCTCTAAAACCAGTGATAGTGTCTTGAATTGTTGTCTCAAATGATTGTCTTCGACGACTTCCTCTTGAGCCACTACCAACATTGACTCCTGAACTTCCACCAACTATATGTGTACTACTCACACGTCTGCCACTAGAATGAGAACTACTGCCTCGTCTCACACAATGTTCACCTCTTCCAACAGGAATTTCGAATGTATCATGGGTGAACTCATTTGACGGATGTGTCTCATGATCAAGGTTGACATGGTATACTTCTTCATTTTCTTCTTGATTCTCACGAATATGAAATTCAGGGTTATCACAACCGTCGATGTCTGAATAACTATGCATTGCATCATCAGGTCGTCCCTCGTTCATTATCTCTTGTCGTCTTTGTCGTGCAGAGTGTTGAGGTTGCGAATAAAGATCGTGTAATGCAAAACATCGTTCCATCACATCCCAAAATTTTGGTGTTTCTCGGTTGAACGATTTTGTTATTTTACACCCCTATTAACACACAAATATAATTATCTTAATTATGAAATATGTGTGTATTAATAGTTATTAATATAAGGATTATGAGTTATTACCGACTCTTGAGAATCCCACCACTCCGGAGACGCATAAATCATGGAAGTGTCAGAATCAACCGTTATTCCGGTGGATTTCATCAGAAACTTCGACATCTTGTATGACTTTTTGAACTCATCAAGTTTGTTTTTGAAAAACCCGTAAGTTATATTCATGTTAAATGCGAGGTTGAATTTTTCAACCATGTACTCTCTACCAAGAGCTGTAGGATCTTTAAGAGTATAATTATTCATGGAAATTGCATGATCAAACAACTCAATCAGTGTTTTTTTCTTGTTCGTACGTCCATTCGAATCTCTCTGTGTTCTAATTTTTTTTAAAAAAATTATAGAATTATTATTGTTATTTAGCTAACTAAAATTATTACAATATTTATCTTGTTTAAGAAAAATACCCTTGTTCTAGTTTCATTAGAAGCATTTCGACCTCTTTGTCCAGAAGAATTTGTGCTTGCTCGACGATTAGACGACATTCTGCGTTTACTAACATAATATTAGTAATATTAATACAAAAACAAAATGTTAAACACATATTTGATCATCCCAAATGTTTACGCTACTAGACAATTTCTTAATTTTACATATTTTATAAACATAATTCATTAAATAGTTTATCTTATTTATTAATTGAAACAATAAACAATATTTAATTTTAATTCAAACAAGTGTATAAAATATATTTATTGTAAGTTTTAATTATTATTCTTTACTAATTTGGTTAAGATTTAAAAAAAATAATTTAGACAAAATAAACAAAATATCATTTATCATATATTTTGAAATATATATATATATATATATATATACATGTTAATCTTGTAATATACCATAAAATTATAATAATTTTATATGATGCTTAGCATTATTTTTATTTTTATAAATGTGTCACTTAATGTATATATATTATCTAAATGTTAAAAATTTTAAAAAATTATTATATAAATATATATATATATATAATGCATATATATTATTTTCAATTTTATATAATACCAAAATATTTATTATTTTCATTTTTAACGTTTATATTATTGAATGCATATAAATATATAAATATATATATATATATATATATATATATATATATATATAAAATATATATTTTAGTTAGCTAAATGTGAACCATTTTAAAATTTTTGTTATATCTTTTCTATTACTAAGTAATATAGATTTTGTAATAAACATGAACTATTACTTGTTAAATTTTAGTTTCTACATAAACATGAAACATAAAACATTATTAATAAATACTGACCTTTTTAATATAGTTTGGATGGAAAAACGTCTCTACAATAAAAAGATAGAACAATCTGCTCAGAAAAAAATAGAACAAGAGGGAAAAGAAAACAAATGAGAGCTGTCGTGAAGTTTTTTAAGAGGAGATAAGTGACTTATGAAACTCACTCATAGCATATATATAATGGTAGTATAATAAGCTAAATAAAAATTTAAATTTAAAATTAAAAAGTCAACTTGCAGCAGTAACAATGGACCACACCGTTTTTGGAGTTGTTAGACACCATATGCGGTTGGGTGTGGTTTGTCCCGCTTTCCACTTTTTTTTTTAATTGAAACACTATTGCAGAATTTGTCTTGAATGGAAACACTTTGTGATAACACAGTAGATGGGACCTTCTCCCACTCTCACCACTCAAGGCCTTGATTTCAATTATTAGCTTTACACATGCCTTTATCTTTCCTTTAACCAACTTTCAACCTTTATCATAGCAGATAACTGTTAAATCCTTCTTTATTTTTCTTGCACCCTTGTTTTTTTTTTTCACTTTCGATCTAGTCAATGAGTTATCTTTATCACATGACTTCTAAAATATAAATCGGCTATTATTATTGAAAAAATTGTTCGTCATTCCATATGATCATGGTGTCTTCTCTAAATGCATTATAAATATAGCACTCCCAACCTCTTCTACTATTGCTATAGTTGTAAGTCTAGTATTCATTTTTTTTCTGTTATTAGAGTAGGTACCTCCCCTAATAATTTCTCAAATTTTGCTGGAGATGTTAAAGTAAATAAATCCTCAAAGTATTCCACCGAAATCTTCTCGATGTCGGATTCCGTTGTAACCCATTGAGATTTCTGAACCTCCCTTGGTTTACTGCAACTTACCCTTTTTCCCATAGAAATCTTAGTACAACTCTTAGATAAAGCTTGATGCAGCCACATTTATTTTTCAGACTGATAGGAATTTAAACATGTAAATACACTTCACACATCACCTGAGATAACTGGCACTTTCATGTGTCAGTATTAGTTGTATCTACTTGACGATTTCATGATCTGGCACAGTCCTTGTATCATAATGTTTATTCAACTCGTTTTGATTCACATAATTTGGCTATTTTGATTTGATTGGCTAGCTTTCACTCCATCATGTCTTTATCCTGTCTTAAGCTAGTTTTCAACCTTTATCATAGGAGAGAGCTGTTGAATCATTCTTTCTTTTTCTTGTAGCATTTTCTTTGTAGGCACACTCTTGTTTTTTTTTTTTTTTTGCTCTTCTGAACCAGTCAATGAGTTATCTTTATCACTTGACTTCTCAAAAGTATAACTCTTCACTAATATTTCTCTAGCATTTAAGCACTCTCTTTTCTATGAAACATTTATTGGTTTCTAGGCTAGGCGGCATGGTAGACAGCTCTTTTCCACTTCATCTTTTTTGACTCCAAACATAATCTGAACCTAATATAGACATGCGTCATTACATGCGTCAACCCTACACACCTTCACAAATCATCATATTTGACAAATAGGAATTGCATTTCTTGAGGTGACAAAACGGTTAAAATCAAGAGGTTTTGTGAATAAGTCAGCCAATTAAGACTCGATGATAATGTATTCTATCACTATTTGTTTTTCCTTCACCAATTCAAGAATGAAGTGGTGCCTTATATCAATGTGCTTTGTTTTGGAATGTTGCACCGGATTTCTTTGAAATACTTATGACACTTTTGTTGTGACAAGGAGCCAAAAGCACTCCTGAATCCATCCCATAGTAAGCTTACATTTGTTTCATCCGGAGTTGTGAGCAGGAGCTTCTCGTAGCTATGTATTCAGCCTCTTTTGTAGATAGTGACACATAGACTTTCTCTTGCAAGAGTCCGTTTAGAAAGACACTCTTTACATCCATATGATAAACTCTGAAGTTCATGATGCATACCATTCCTAAGAAGAGTCGTATTGACTCAAGTTTGGCCTCTGGTGCGAATGTTTCCTTCAAAATCCACACTTCAATTTTAGAGAATCATTGAGTCACTAGTCTAGACATGTTTCACATTACCACTCATTAATCAATCTTGTTTTTGAAGATCCGCTTAGTTCCTACAACATTAGTTCATCAGGTCTTGGAACTAATTCCCAAACATCATTGCGCACAAGCTGCTCCAGTTCTTGTTACATGGCTAAAATCAATAAGTCATCAGAAACTGCTTGTACATTAGTTTTTGGCTCGAAAGTAGATACAAAACATGTGAAATGAACCGTCTTTCTGAAGTTGATCTGACAACCTTTTGTTTTCATCCCTTCTTGTACATCACCGATTATGTCAAAGAGTGAGTGGTTTCAAAGTACTTGTAGATGATTCCTTTGTTTTACTATACCATGACATATATCAATATTTTCTTGATTTAACTCATCAACCTCTCCTTAGTCAGAGTCCCTCTAGTTTAAACCAAACCATTCAGTGAAGGAATAATCATCATATAGAATATTGACTGGTTCTATGATAGCACATGTTCGAATGTTGTAGACTCCGTATGCAATGTACTACTCCCTGAGTATCTCAAGAAAATTCCTTCGTCACTTTTTGAATCACCTTTCCTAGATGATCCTTATGATTTATACTGTAACACTTGCATCCAATGTCGTGTAAGTAGAGAAGACTAGGCGTCATCCCTTTCCACAGTTCATATAGAAAGCTTATGCCTCGATGGAACCCTATTCTAGTCAGCAATGAACCCCAAAGCTGCAAATCGAGGAGGCATAGCTTTATCACTTTCATTTATTTGTCCCATATCCAAGCGTGACCTTTCCTCCTTTAATTGCTTTGAAAATCTACATGTTATTAATGGTTCCAGTCAAATGTCTTGAACAACAGCTGTCGACGTACAAAGGGCTTGTGTCGTCATGTTTATCAGATACAAAGGCCATGTTACACTTGAATCTGAGATATGTACTTTTGCATGTTGTCGTCGTTGTCTCAGTTTGATGTAGATCAGATGTCTCACCCCATATTTTCTTTCTGCGTCCATTACCGAAGAACTTCACACACTTATTCAGCAAAGCAGTAAGCCTTGTTGTGCTTGAGAGTCTTGTGCTGACTAATTTAAGAAGCTGTAAAAATAGAACATGATACGATTACTACAACATGACATGATACCTCTCGTATGTTGGATAAGTCATATGTTTCAAAGATGGATCTGATTCATTGTACGTGATAAAGATGATGAGACATATTTGACTTATTGTTGTGCCAGTTTAGACAAGCAAAACTGACAAAGAGGTTGAAGCAGTTCTTAATGTAGTTCCGGCGATAGTTTGTGCTACAATAGATGGTAGCTCAGAATGTAGTTCATAACGGGAAAACGGTAATAAATGATTATTTTCTTTTTGGTCGAGTTTCCTTTTGTTTTAGGAAACATGGCCATGTGAGTTCACAAGCTAATGAGGATTGAAAATTGTGTAGGCTTAAATATGCTTAGGGTTTTGACCTTTGACTATATAAACCAAGAGACATTGGCTTGTATCGGCGCCCGTCTATGGTTTATTGTGAGATGCATACATGTGTGTGTCGCGTCGCCCCACCTTGTAGATCAGTAGATCTACTGGAAGTTTCAGCCATGGAGTTGAATCACATTGGGTAGATAGTGTTGTATCAATTGTAGTCGGCGGTAGAATTTGTAGAGATACCTTTCAATAGTTTATCCATCTAGAAAAGTTGGGCATTGTAGTGTTTGATACCATATGCATTGTATGTGCAATCTTGTTCTAGTGTATTTGTTCTGGACTAGTTCCCGAGGATGTAGGGAAAGCAAAAAAATCTAAGTTTTCTTTACTTTATGTTCATACATACACAAACACATAGGCATAGCCACAAATACGAATATATAGTGCCCATATTTCACAAAAAACCAACATCCATTCTTTTTGCCTTAAGATACTTTCTGGTTGTTTGGGTTCTTGTTTTTCAAGTCCTGCTGAAACTAGTCCGATCCCCACATATTATCTTGTCTTCATTCCAGTGTATCAAAGACATCTGTGCATCTGCTCAGTACTTCCATAGCTCATAATTTTATCGAGCTGTTTTGTACCAGCAAACATGTGAATCTTCTTGTGATGATGCGTCAGTTTTGCTTAAAGTCGTGCATACACTTCTGTTTCAGCTACCGGTTTCTTTTCTAGTTGATCACCCTTAATTGCAAGATTTATTTTCTCCTTTATCTTGTTTAGACTTTCATAACTGATTTTATTTTCGGTCATTATCTCCAGGTTCATTGATTCAATGATTTCATTAAGGTTCTGTTTTTCTTTGATCAATTCTAGATTTTCTTTTGAAATCATGACAAGAGCATCTCTAACTTCTTTGTATCTCTCAGCAATGTTGTAGCAGATCATGGCCATACAAAAAGGTATGGGACTTACTAGGACGAGTTTTAGGGTTATAAGTCTTAAGGTCTCTCTCGAGAACCATAGAACTTATAAACCCTAAAACTAAACTAAACAAGAAAAGACTAAAACTGTAAATAAAAACTAATATAGAGTAAATTTTGCGGTTTTTACTGTGTGTTACCAGGATAGGAATGTATCCCTATGTATAGTGTTGAGAAACTCTAAGAGTGGTTGGGTTATGGCCAGGGTCTTGGTCGGCAGGCTTCGGCTGCTGCTTGTCCTATTTTGTGCTTCTGTTTCCTTGAGTTTGAACTGTTAGATCTTCATCATGTCAAGTGGAGGATGAAGCTGGTAAACTCTCTATCTCTAGTCCAAATTTTAGGATGATCAAATGGTTAGAAGGTCTTCATTTGATGTTCAACTTCTGACAGAATGACTTGGTATCGAAAAGTGGACTTTTTCTCCATTTGACTCGGATTAAGCATGAGTTTCCCGAAAAGAGTCTTGACACTAGAAATTGATGAAAACATACTAAAAACCATTTAAAAAACTTGGATCACTTATTAAAGTGTATTAAAATATGCAGTAAAACGGGTAAAATCTCGGCTATATAAACTCTCCAGATTATTTTTTGTTTGTCCTCAAATAAAACAGAAAACAAATCTTGGGTAGTCTAGTAAAATCGAATGGAAACTCAAAATATCAGTGACCGTTCTTTCAAAACATAACCAAGAACTACATCATTAAGAACTCAGCCTAGAAAATTCTCATTAGAACACATGCAATGCCTGTTATAAATCAAAACTTCGAAACATTTCAAGATCAAAATTTTGGTCAATTAGCTTTCTAAGTTCATTATGTATTTCATGCACTACAAGAAAAGATAGTTTTTACGACTTCATCTTGCGACTATATTTGTAGTCGTAATATTTTGAGACTATATAAAGAGTGGTTTGCGACGACAAATATAAGGTCGTCTATTAGTCGCTAATTTATGGCCCAAAATGGTAGTCGCCAATTTACGAAAAATTGACGAATACAGTCGAGACCGGAAACATTAGTCGCAAATAGTCACTAGTTTGGCAACTACGATGCGACTATTTGGGAGAGTTGTTAGAAAGTCGCAAATTAGTCGCAGTCGCAAATTCGTCGCTAGGTGGGTGACTAATTTGCGACTCCCTAGCTAGTCGTAAAAACGTCAGAAATTTGTCTTTAGTTGTACGACTAATGCACGACTCTTTTGTCGGGTCGCAAAGTAGTCGGGTGTTAGCCATGTCATATAGTATTATTTTGATTTAGTGATAATAATATAAGATCGTTTGGTTATATTTGCTAAATATAAATGAATATAAAAGCTAATATTTTCTTAAACTAAATGTAAATTTTCAAAATCTTTATTATAATTAGTTATCCCTTACCAAATTTATTTCTAAAGTATTGAATATATATATATATATATATATATATATATATATATATATATATATATATGCTCTATTACTATAATTATAAACATTTTTAATTACTTGATAGAATATCTAGATATAAGCTACACTAACATACCAAATATAGTTTGAATAGAGATCAAAAAACAAACATACATTAGTTGCTTAAAAATCCGAAAGTAAAAGTATCAAATTTAAAGGACCAACAACTACAAGTTCATATAGAGGATCACTTGATCCACAATAAACAAAGATAAAGTTTTTATAAACAACAATTTTAGATAGACAAATTAGTTAATAGAACCAGAACATCAGATTTTCTTCCGGGTCGTATTCCTCTGCTACTGGTTTGTGAAACCTAAAAAGAAAGGAAAATAATAACTTATACGCAATAAATATATAAACATAAACATAATAAATTAATGAACTGATCAAAGAATATTAACACAACCTGTTGACAAATTCAACCCAATCAGAATTCTCATACTAGTCATATATGATCGTTGAAAGGCTTTCTTATCCTTTTAGCCAAGTATAGCCTAATATATAAACAATCACAAATAAACTACGCAATGCAATCATTCTCATCTATATATAATAAGACTTTTTACATATTACTTGACTTTCATTTTACGACGAAGCATCTGAGAATTACGAAGACATGCTTATCTGCATCATACCTAAACATTTTAGCCAATTCTTTCCCATCTCTCCCAACTAACACACAATGGATATTACGGAGGCTATAAATGATATAAAAATATTAAAGCAATTAACAAATTTTAATATAACAAACAAAATTTTCAAAATAAAAGAAAATTATATCTCACCGTGTATCATGAATGGTAAACTTTAACTTAGGTCCTGACCAACAATAATCGAGCTTTCCGACATGTGCTACAACACAAAGTACATCTATAAAGGAAATATATCATCTAGTGTACAACATATCCAAATGACATGCATATCATTATAATCTTAAGAACAAACAAAATATTTAGTGCAAAGTACCTATATGATAAGTATCATTAACCAACCCATCCAATATATTCGGAATCGATGGAAAAACCATGAAATGACCTCGCGGGAGATTGTCGTTAGTAAGATAGAGCGATGTATTTGATTCTAATATGAGCTTAAATTTGAGAAGAGTCAAATAAATAAAATATGGTGCAACCACGACTTTAGCATCTTTAAGGCGAAACCAACGATTCTCGAACCAAAGTGAATACCAAAATAGTTTGAAATATTGAATGTACACAGTTGCCTCAATCCGGATACCCGGAATCGAAAAAGTTATTTTCCGAGTTAAAAAACATGTGACATTGAAAACAAAAACTTCTAAAATTTTGGAAGAGGAAACGCGATTACCTCTTCACTGCACACGATCATGGAGATATTCAGTTTGCCATTTGAAGAAACACACTTTCACACACGAATGAGAAACACCCTTAAATCCCAAAAAGATGGAAGACAGACTTTAATCTGAGTTATTCGCCTGAAAATCTGCACATTTATTGTCGTTTGAGAGAATCTTGATTTCGTGGTCGAAAATCTAGAAAAGAAAAAGCTTAATTATACTCGCTAAGACCTAATAGAGAAAACGAATTGTTTAGGGAAGGAGACTAAAAGTCGCAACCTAAGAAACAATTCTAAAAACTTTCCTTTGTTTTTTTTTGACAAAAAAATAAATATCTTTGGGCCTAAATAAATATGTTTATGTCATCATACATGCATACTCTAATAAGTAGGCTTGAGCGCTGCATCAAAATAGAGAGAGAGACGAGTTGTTACATGCCACATGCCTTTGTAGAATAAATTGAGTCTAAATAGTACACAACTGTTGGCACTTAAGCAGTGTTTCTCTTCAGACCCCCATCAAATTAAGACTAATCATTGTTAAATATCATGCAAATGAAGGGTTACTATGCTTAGTTAACTTACTTTGTTTTTCATTAACGGTTTCCATAATTTACCGACATAAAGGAAATAACCTCTTCTTCCTTTACTCATTTTAGAAATCAGCGTTTGGGAGAAGAAATGAGAACAAGAACCCATAGTTCCATGCCACCGTCGAGGCTTCATATGATTCTCTCAAAAGTCACATCTAATAGCATCCGTGATCATGGTGCTGCAAGAGTAGTATTTTGTGGGTTCAACGACATTGGGAGAGAGGATAACTTCTACTGATCTGCTAATTATTTGATCTTCCACAATTGGAAGGTTTTTCTGGAGCCCAATTCTGTGCAACCATTCAACTTATGGTGTTACGAATGGGGAATCGTGAGGCGATTTAATTGAGAGGAATGTATGATTTCTTCATCCTCCATTTACTTGATGAAGGGAGGGCCAAAATTCATGTTGCTGGTGAGAGAGGATGTGAAAGAGTGAAATTCATTGATAGTATGTTGAACATGGTGTTGTCTGTTGATGTGAGGGGACGAGTTCACAACTATCCAACACTAACTCGTGAGTATGTTGAGGACATGTTTGACCTCTTGACTACATACCAACTCCTTGGGAATTGGGGCTACGAAAAACCGCTAGGTTTTCTGGAACTGTTGGAACATATCGATGTCTCCAGTTACTTTTTTCCCGTGCAATAAATGAGACGATTTTGAAGCACCACTACAACCATTTTGCGATTCTTGTTATTGGAAATTCGAAGAGTGGAACTTCGTCGATGACCTTCACTTGACTGTGCGTGATTGGCCGATTTGATGAGATAATACCACTGTATGTTAGTACTTTAGCATGTTTTCTTTGTATTTGAGATTTATCTATGTAATTTTCCATAATCAAAGTTGTAATCTTAACTTATTTTGATAACTGATAGAGACAAATCTGTTTTTAGATTTGTAAATATAACTAATTTCATTAAATGCTTGAAAACAATAATGTATACATTACTAGAAAACGAAAATATACCATAATCTACTACATATAACAAACCACATATTAATTAAGGATATCTTAATGAAGATAACAAGGCCAAATACCGAAATTATCTTGTAGAACAGTGACTCGATGGTTCAAAAGCATCAGTTGCACATATTTATAACTTTGAAACCGTAGTCCCACCAAGCCATCCAATTTTTTTATCAGAGCACACATACAACTGTAAAGACTGTTGATATCTCACTTGCTCGCTTCTCAAAGAGCAATGCATACAATTTGTCTGGCCATCCACACCTATCTCTCCTAGTTACCTTAACACGAATTCGAGTGGCAAATTCGCGCTCAATAAAATACCCACAGTTCAAAGCTTCTCAATCTTCATAAAAACATGCAAGAACATGGAGTATGTGTATATCCTTGTCTCCCATCATTTATCTGCCCATCTCTTGATCATAGCCTTTTCTTTAACCATCCGATCGCTGGTGGACCATCTGTCGACCCAACAGTCGTAATATACAAAGGACACATACCTCGGAGGAGAAGCGCATAAGGGTTCCCGATTACATCTGTTGACGAACTTTTTTATAACTGGAGGTTGGCACCAGATATTTTAGTTAACATTCCCGAAGTAGAGATCGATCGACTTATAGAAATCTGAGATTTCTCCAGCATATTGCAACGCCTTGCATGTTTCCTTCGCCCGAGAAAAATAGCGTATACCTTCGTCACCGTAAATGATGCCAAGTAGGATTTTTATAGGACATAACTAGGAAGGTAATCCATTACAATTTTGGTAAAGAAAAGATGTAATTAGCAAACGACAATTTTAACAAATAATATTGTAAAATATTTGATAGATCGATATCGTCTCATGCAACCACAAAGGTTTATTTATAGAGACACGATGCAACCACAAAAGTTTACTTATAGAGATGATGCAACCTTTAGGTTATCCATAAACCTAAATACTATTTATGTTATTCTTCTTAATAATTAATATGTATTCGTTCACGTGTATCTTCGGCTGTAGTAATTAAGTATGTTCCATCAATTTAATCATATATCCTATTTGCAAAATATCTCACTAATTTAATAAAAGTATGAACATGGAAAAAATGACCATAAAAGCATCATGACAGTCATATTAGCCTCAAAATTGTCGTTAATACAATCATCAAATAGTGGCAAAGTAGTCGCAATGTATTAGTCACTAAGTTATGACTATGTGCGGAAAATAATTAATAAAACTAGCCTAATTAATCCGGGAAACCAAACCCAATTTTAAAGTCCAAAACATTTCAATTACCCCTCCTAAAGCCAAAAAATGTCTGCTATTATTTTAATGGAGTTACGATTTGACGTAAACCTACAAACAAAAACATGTAATAATTTGCAGAGATTGACCAAAAGAAAACCAAGTTGCATGTAATATTTGTTGACACATTAGCCAAAAATCAGGAAGAATGTTAAATGCTCCTCTCGACCGATATTATTAAATTTCTTTAACATTGTAAGTACATGTATACACAATAATAAATTAGGTAAATCAGAATTTTACTTTTCATACAATTATAAAACCGGTAATAATATTTCATACCAACCATTTCATCTCATTTTTTGTTATACTTGTATCGTTCAACTCATTCAAAAAAAAAACACAAAAATTCAAAACACAACACATGGAAAATTTGTCTTTGATGTGGTATGTCGATAATTCTAAAAGGGAATGGGAATGTAGGGTTAAGATCATTCGGATATGGATTACCAATGTTTTTCCACATTGAATTCACTGTCATGTTATTTTGGTGATGAATATATTGATTGATTAACAAACTTAAAATATGAAAGCACAATTATAAATTTCCTTATTTATATACTTTTATGTTTACTATTTTTTATTTTTAGGGTTTCAAAACATATGCCACAATAAGATGCAATTCTTTTCATAAAATTAATAATCATTTCGATGAAGGATCGTGGAAGTATATCAAAATCGTCGCTGTGATTTATAATATAGTTGAACCGAGAAACACAAGTACTCTGAAAAATATTCTTATGGACGAGCAAACTCAAATATCAAATTGTTTCAAGGATGTAGATGATGAGTTTTGTGATTTTGTAGGCATCCACACCATACTAGAGCGCCATATCGCACCTAAATACACTATTGGAAAGTTTTTTTTATATCTCCATTTATAATTTTCTTATAAGAAAATTATTATTTTTGTTGGATATATATATATATATTTATATATTAAACTTCTTTAATTGTTATACTGATCTTATGTATATATTGTAGATGTTATTGGATGCATCAAGTTTGTGGGTGAAATAAAATCTTATGAACATGATATGATCTAAAGGAGCCATAGTTCTTCTGGTCTTGTTAAACAAGTTTAGTTCCATCTACAGGAGATGAAGTAAGATCTTAAATTTTATACAATTTCATTTAGGAAATTTTAATATATTTTGTTCCACCCTAATTTTACCTAAATTAAATTATTCTCATCTTAATTGTTCAAAGTGGGAAATATATCAAATGTTTGGCTAGGGGACAACATGTAGTTAAGTTTTATGAATTCTGGCAACTATGAATTAATTGTGCTATTGAGGTTTTGGCGTGTGAATGATACTTTAAGTAAGTAAAAACTTATTAAAATCACTTTAATAATTACAATTTTATTAGTGTTTAATTTGTCCATTATCATCAATTACTAATTATGGTGTTATTGTCATTGTATTTAGGTACTCTGTTTGTCCAAAATTCATTATTTCATAGCTTTATTTTGATCCAAATATTATCTAATGAAAGAGTGGTAAATTATTGAAATTCTACAAATTTGGTATATAAAACATATATAGTTTATGTTTAAAAAAAAAACATATATAGTTTTTACTACATATTTATGTGTATGAGTTTCTTTACAAAAGGAATCAGATTTCATTTCAATCCACATTACAAGAAAACAACGTTTTTGCTACTGCACGTTTGGTCGCAGAATAGTAAATTACGACTAAATATGGTAGTTGTAAATCCATAGTCGTAAAAATAGTCGGCAAGTTACGACTACATTTACGACTAACAGCAGTAGCCGTATCTTAGATGTAGCGTAATCGCAATATACAACAACTAACTTCAACTACACGGCGACAATTGTGCGACTAAAGAGGGTGTCAAGATGCAGTTGGAGAATTGTAGTAATCAAATAGTTGCTAAACTAGGTGACAAAGATCGACTAATATGTGACTGCACAATATAGTCACCAAGTAGTCGGAACAATTGGCCACTATGTAGAGACTGTGTAACGACCATATTAACGACTATCCAGCGATGAATCGGAACACCCAAATATGATTATGGTACTGATTCGGCAACTACTTGTCGACTATTACGTGACTGTCTAACATAGACACAACGTAGTCTTAATATAAGGTGACTATTTGGCGACTGTTTGTTGACTAAGTTATTCATGATCTGACGACTAACAGGAACATCAAGATATGATTATGGTCAACATTTTTCTATTAATTAGAGACTATAGTATGACTAGTTTAACGACTACTCAGAGTCTAATCGAAACTGCCAGATTCGATTATGGTAATGATAGTGTCGCTACATGCCGACTACTATCTGACTGTTTTATATAGTTACAACTTAGTCATAATATATGTGACTATTTAGCGAGGGTTTAATGACTAATTAGCGATCATTCAGCGACTATTCAGAAATTCAAAATACACTGATGGGAAATACTTTGAGACTACTTTGTGTGCGTAGTGCGAGCAATTGATGACTGTTTGTTGACTTTTTCGTAAAACTAAAAATTTGGATTAATTCATTGTGATACCGTTATTTGAATGGTACAAGAAATGTAAAAAAAAATTGTTTCAAAATAACATTGATAACTTATAATACTTATGTGCAGCCAATAGACAAACGATCTACATACGCAAACTCCAGCACTAAGGAATTGCCAAAACATATCCCAAAAAATTAACAAGTGCAAGAGACAGTGATAAGTAACCTATGAAAAAGATGGTGTTATAGTTGTACGTTGAGCTTCCCATTAATAGATTTATCGACTCCATAGTGGTTTACCAGTCCATCCTTCTCAGCGGCCTGTGATAATTAAAGACAGTCAGAATAATTCATTTAAATAAATAACATGAGATAACTTTAATTATAAACATGGATTGTGAAAAATGTTACTTTCACTGAGCAAATATGTAGTTATTATAATCATCTGAGATCTCCCGAGGTTGCAGGCCTTTGTTGTGCTTCTGCAGTCCTTTGGAGTGCTGACCATGTCTTTCATCCGTCGTTGACAAATATCCTCGAAAAATGTTTAAGAGAAAATTTATGGATGGTTGGCCATTGTCTCAAATGATACAAACAATGTCTTGTAAACGCTCAGACACTCGAACATAACAAAACATATTAATGTGTTAAACAGAGACGTCAAAGTAAATTGCATGCTAACTATAAGATTAACATCCTAACCATCAGACTGTAACTCATCAAAAATTCATTGAAAAAACAACCAACTTACCCAGACTGTACAAACCATATTGAAGCTCATAGAGGAATATAGGAGTCGTTTACAACCTGTAGACCAAAATTAAGTGTTCCAACACGAGCAAACCACAAGTAAATCATAAGCAAACCAATAATCAGATTCAGAAACATTCCCGTTTCAAAAGCAAAGCAAAGCATAAGAAACATAGACGGTTTAACACATACCAAAACGTCATATTCACCTGTACCTGTAGGTATCGTTGCACGGAGGGTTTCGTGATTCAGAGATTTAAAGAAGAGTTTGAGAGAGTCGATAGGATTTCGGCCAAAGTTAGAGATGAATTGAGAGCCTCGAATAAGAGTTTCGAAGAAGATATATCAGTTTGAAATGGGTGGGCATAGAATTAGATTCAGAGAGAGATAAGTGAGATGATTCGAATGAGATTTATGAAAAGGGGAAGAACATAATAAACTTAGGGTTTGACGTATATGATGATTTCTCGGGAGTTTGTCAAAAAGTCTTAGGTATAGGCGGGTAATTGAAATATACTAGGTGCTTGACTCCCCGCGCATGCGCGGGGAGATGGTTGTTTTATTTCTTTTAATCCATGCTGGGGGTTTAGCACTAAAATTTAGAGGGTCTCTTGAATGTTAATAGAGAAGCATTTAATTGTAGAGTTGTGGTTGTATCTGAGTAATTTTTACTTATGAAATGCGTGGCTGAATAATGTTTTATTAGTAGTTTTAGTTGAATTTGAAGCTCTCATTTCTGTATGTTATTTTACACTAAATTTGGGATGGAACAATATATACAGTTCTAGCTGTAATCTTACTTTATATCCCATGAGGGACATGGTCTAAACATCTCCGTTTTGGCGAGAGCGGTGATCGTCTCACTCGAGCAAAAAGCCTTGTTTCTCAATCGCGACGTACACTGTGCGGTCCATCAGGCAACGAGAGATTGGGTGCTATGTTACTGTCATAGGTGAGAATGCTATGCAGCTTCTTCAGAATCCTTTGAATGTTAAGGTGTATGAGATTCTTAGGAGGAACTTAAGTGTCACTGGCTGCTTTGGATTCGGTATCCAAGAGCACATAAAAGTATGATCCATAATGCTTAAATGTTGTTCTCGCACGTCGAGAATAAGATGCAAGGCTCGTGTTTGTATTAAACACAGAAATGATGATGCCGTGATTTCCCAGTTTCAGAACATCATTGGCTTTAAAGTCCCAAACTCTCCAATCAAATCCAGCATATTCCTGACCCTTAAGAAGTGCCAACTTCTCAGCTACTATTAAGCTACCCGTGAAGAGGGCCATCCTTTGGATTCACATGCAAAAAAAAAAAAAATACAAAAATAGGCAAAACATTGAATTAGCTTTCAGTTAAAGAAAAGCGAGATGTGAACTCCTGAACACAAACCTCTAACAATATCTTCCCGGAATTTATAAAGTCAATATCTTCAACGGGTTTGCAGCAATGCATCATTTGCTCCATTACAATACTCACCTATCCAAGTAACATTCGTAACAATTTACATATAGAATGAGTTTGAAAAGACAAACCCAAGAAAATTTTACTTTCAAACAAATGGAACCAATACAATAAGGACAAAAATCGATATAGTAAATCCTTGTTTTCCATTTTAAGGATTTCGGCCAAAGTTAGAGATGAATTGAGAGCCTCGAATAAGAGTTTCGAAGAAGATATATCAGTTTGGAGTGAGCAAAACCCTAAACCCTAAAAAAAGAAACCGCATAACCTCATTTTGAGGTTTCAGTATAAAAGCTCAAATTTGAGGTTTCATCTTTTACTTACTTGGGTGAGAATATAATCCGAATGATCTTAATCAAAACTCAAATAAACATGACAAGTTCTTCAAAAAAGAAAAACAACTCTTTAGAGGAGGCTTGTACATTTTGGTGGTAACTAACATTAAAATTTGGTACAAAATTTGGTTTTACCAAAAGACTCATCCCATAACTGATGTTTAGTACCTTACACCATGCAGGACCTTCGTTCTTGGGCTTTGGTGGAGGAGCAACAACAGGTTTAGGGTTATCATCAAGAGCACCAGTAAGAACATAACTTTCGCTTCCCGGTGAATCAGGTGGATTTTATTTTCTTCTTCGAGAATGAGACATAGTCCGATTCTTTGGTGAACCCACTAACCATTTTCATATCCAAGATAGCATTCCCGGCCCATTTAGAAGTTGCGAGACACCATAATTCTACAGATGCAGATGGATCCCCAAATGGTAACTAAAAGTGATAAAAGAATTCAATAATGAACATTTCACCATGATCGTTATGATGGGTACTGAAACTAACCTTTGGCTTGATAGTTTCAGAGATTTCGCGGTTTCCTCGGTGGATTTTTGGGTTAGTGGTAGACGATTTATAGGAATCCATTGATATGTATAGATGAAAACTGGATGATTTGTCTCGGAGGATTTGAAAGGTTTGGGAAATTGACTGAGATTAAAACAGATTCGGATGAGAATAAGGAAAGGGAGTTCAAAGAATATGAGGAAGTTAGGAAGGTGCGTTATACTTGCAGAGTCGAGGAAGCGACGGCTGATTTGGTAAGGTAAAAAGTGGTGTGGGCTTTCCATATTTTTTTAGTGGGCCACTTCATCTGTTAGACCCAACCATTTTCCAACATATTTTTAAAACAGGAAGTGCCACATCAGCAAAAGTGGAGGTGCTGACGTGGAGGCCTGAGAAGGAGAGAAAAAGTCTCTCATTATATATGATTGGGCTATAAATTGGGTTGTGGTTTCCTGGAGTCATTTGGCAAAATTCTTTGAATTTTTACCCACTTGTATGCGTAACATAGTCGTAATATATTCTTTTTTATTGTCTCTATTTTTTAAAAAAATTAAACTTATCTATTATACATTAGTAAAATCAGAAAACGTTTGCTCACAAATAAAGTACCATTGAAGACATGTTTTATAAAAGCAAATTTTTGCTTTAAATTCTTTAAAAGTTTTGGATATACATCTCGGAATATAAAATTATAAATCACAAAAAATTTAGGAAATAGTTTTGAAATTTTTGTAACACTCAAATTAAAAATAGTACACAGAAAAATTTAAGAAATATTTTTGGGACTAGAATGTAAAAGCAAAGATGAAACTTCATATTTTCAGGGTTTAGGGTTTCTTTTGGAGTGAGCAAAACCCTAAACCCTAAAAAAGAAACCGCAGAACCTCATTTTGAGGTTTCAGTATAAAAGCTCAAATTTGAGGTTTCATCTTTTACTTTACACCGAATGATCTTAATCAAACATATATAGCGAGATGAAGGGGATGGTTTGAAATGTTATTACTGGTTTTATGAAAGTTTGAAAATTAAATTCTGATTTTATGAATCTTTCTAGATACATTATTTTTTTGTTTGCGTATATACGTACTTATCATGTTAAGGGCATTTAATAATATCGGTTGAGAGGAACATTAAATATTCTTGTTGTCTTTGATTTAATGTGTAAGCAATAATCACAAGCCTACTAAATGAAACGGAAAAAACAAGATTCGAGGGTGGCTGCAACATAAATGTCCCACCGAAACAGAATAACTCCGCAAAAGCCTGCAAGAGAACAAAAGACAAAACCAGTATACGGTTCAAGGGCTCCGGGGCTACAACAGAATAAAAGACAAAACTAGTGTACGGTTTTCATAATATTTAACCACGATCTTTAACCATGATATTTAACCATGATTAATTGATTTGATTGGGGTCTCAAAGAGACACACTCCACGTAACAATACATCTCTCTCTCTCTCTCTCTCTCTCTCTCTCTCTCTCTCTCTCTCTCTCTCTCTCTCTCTCTCTCTCTCTCTCTGTTTTGATGTGGCGCTCAAGGAAAATTATTAAAGCCCTCATTTCTTGTAACCTTCTTTAATTCAAGACCACTATGTGGTGAGGGGAAGTTCTTTCGTCGTAATAATAATCTTCCTCAATAACTTTTCTCCCACTATCATTCTCTCTGAAACAGAACCATAACACAATGGTCCATTACAACTATATAGCAGAAATACAACCTAATAGAGCCAAAATAGGTTAGCGCTCTAGAGTTAAGATTTTCCACGTCTACCCATACTATGAGTTTGCAGATGGACCATATTGGAGTTTCATCTAGGCTCACCAGAGAGTAAGTGAAAAATATAACAAAGTTTTTGGCATGCAAGACTTCACTGCTTCTGACTATATTATCTTCATGCTTTCACTTATGCGCAATCAAGCAAGATCGAAATGGTCATTATCCAGGTGAAGTAAATAACTTCTCTGGACTTGAAAAAAATTAAGGCAAGTGGATTGAGATAACTGTAGTTAGGGTAGTCCGAGCGGATCCAGGTTTCTGCCCAACAAAGTCTTGCAACTTACTTGAAGTAACAGAAGACAGTGAGATTGAAATTATCGAGCCTTTGGACACCAAGTACTACATGGAATTTATTAGTTTCCTCCATACCCGTGACATAAAAGCAGGCAAAGACGATCATTTAGGTAAAAACTATTGAAAGTTTCCATTTTTTCAATGTTTTGTAATGCCGGATCTTTCATTTTTATAACGATATTTACATTCGTAGCAAAAATGTTTAAATCTTTTCTAATCATGAAACTCTACATAACAAAAAATATCTTGTGTAGACACCATGTGCGTGGTCTCGATCATCTGCCTCCTTAAAGTTGATTCCATTAACCCTGCAAGGACAAGGAAAGTGTTCCACCTCAGAGACGCCAAGCAAGTGAATGTTTTTATGTAATGTAGAAGTAAAAAATGAAAAAAATTGATTAAAGTGTGTGAAATTCGATAATAAGAACTGTTGATTAGAATAGTTTTCATTAACTTCTCTTATTCATAATAGGAACAATAAGTTGAAGTGTGTGGCTTATGGCAAATACGCGGTGGACTTCTGACCTGAATATTTAAAGACTAAGGGTCCAGAAAAGATCGTGGTGCTCAAGATATGGAGAAGCGTTCGGAATGGAAGTAATTGTTTTAACATTTTGCATTAGTTTATATATAATAATTTAGGATAATTCGCTAAAGTTCTTGTTTATATAGATAAACCTGATGAGACATGGGTTGAGACTGTGGAAGGCTTATCGGACTATAGGTTCAATCCGCGATTTCAGGAGATTCAAGATCTTAGGTTCCATCAAGAGGCCCGTGACACTAATGTTTCTGGAAGCAGTACTTTTGTTGTCCCTGTCTAAATATCATGTATAATTTAGTGTATGTTACTTGAGAACCTTAAATCTTTAATATGCGTTCAGTTTTAATATGCATATTGAACCTTACTTAAGAACCTTAACTTTTATTATGCTTTTATGTTTAATATTTCCATTTAATAACGGTAATTGATAGCCATATTTTAGTAAGAAGTGATTGATATATAGTAACATATCATGTTTATCATTTTTTCGGAAAAATATATCTAATATATGATTAGAACATAACCGTATATATAATACTACTAGGTGATCGACCCGCACGCATGTGCGAGCATTGCTCTGTTTGTTAGTTAGTTTATGTGTATTTTTGCGTAGTAGCAAGACAATATGTGATTTTGGGTTTTATTTTGATCGAGATTGTATTAAGATTTAATTCATCATTTTAAATGCACATCGGAATTGTTACATTCAGATGCATTAAATAATAATTATATACATACACGAATAATAGCATTGTATGTATGGAAAAATAAACAATAGTAATTTTTTGGACTTATTTTTGGTTCCATATTTCTATATTAAGAATTTTCCGTTGACATTTAAGGCGCCTCTTCTTCCACCAATGCATGTGCTCGACGTGTCTGGAATGTCGTCTCGCTTTAAATCAGTATTGGTTCGATAACCGTTCTATCTTCCCCTTAATAAAGATATATATCCTCTCCTTTCATTATTCTTCCCCATCCGTACTTCTTCCGTCTCCTTTGCTTCTACCAAAGCTTCGATTCATTTTCTAACTTTTATCTCGATTTCCTCCCTTAAACATGCTGACATGTTCTTCTTTTTTCTTTTATTGGGATCTGTGTCGACCTCCGGAGTCATGCATGTTCATTCTTCCCCACGGCCGATATGTGGATATGTGCCGATTGTTTCTTCCGTTTTTCGACTTTCCCTACTTAAGGGCGGCTCTCTGATCCTTCATTTGGATCGATCTGATGTGCCATTAATTTCAATAACATGCTCTTATCTGCTATTTCCGGGATCAGTTCCTTTACGCGTAAATTATACTGGTGCTTCAGAATTCTTTTTACCCCAAGAATATCCTCCGACCGGTTTTGATTTCATCACGGTTCCCATTTGTGCAGCTGACTATAAGAGATGAGTCTTGCGAGGTGAAACGACGAAATTGTCTTCCAAGAAAGGCAACTCGGTGGCGAGATGATTGTCTAAGATCGATTCCTTGGGGTTCCTTTATCTTGAAGAAAACATTGGTTCCAACAACGGAATCGTCATTTGAGAAAGCGGTTCGGTTTATGGCGAAAAGAAACCGATATCACAACTCAAGCTTCGGCTTTAGAAGAACTTTTCTTTCAAGAAATTAATTTAGCTCTATTTATTTTTCTTAGTTCGACTTGTAATATCAGTTTTGAGGATAAATGAAACGATTTATAATTCATGTGTACTTTTAATATTAGTTTAGCTTGTTCACATGTGTACTCGCCTATGCACAAATGTCGAAATACACAAACCAAAGTTATGGAGAATGAAATCTTATGTTACAAAGATTTGTAATTCGTGTTTGAAATATTTGTAAATTTATTAAAATCTTATGTTATATTGAGACAAGTAAGGAACTATACATTTTTACTAGTTACAATTATGGTCGAAATTTACTCAATACACTTAGCTTTGAAAAAACATATTGTATATCCATTAGATTCTTAACAACATCCATACCCACACTGAATTTCAAAATACCATGAATATACATGAGAATAAAACAAAAATTCATAATTTCATTGAAAATAAAATATCAATCTTCTAAAGACCCGCCAAAAAAAAAAAAATTATCTGCCTAACCAAAATGTTTTGGTAAAGTATCATAAACCGATATAAATACCTTAACAAACCATCATAACCTTTCTCAACATCGTACAGTCTTCTCCTTTGTGATGTCGTGTTATTCATCCGTTGCAACAAGAAACTGCATGAGGTATTTCTTCTCATTTTATACCCGATTTATGTCTATAAGTCTTCAATAATTTTTTTAACACTGAAATCTTCATTAATAATATAGAAGTTCTGCCCATAAGGACTGATGAACGAAAAAAGGACATAACGGCGACAAAACTAAACCAACACCAGTAGTCATTGGTAAGAAGAAGAAGAAGATTCCCTTATGAGCCCTTCACAATAAATCAATGAAGGTAAGGGGAGATTGCTTCAAAGGCAAGACTGCAAACAACATCTATTATGACACCAAGGCAGGGAGAGATGGTGGAGCATCCGCACAGATGATCGGGAGTAACCATCGAGGACCGTTGTAATTACCCTCCCAAAGGAGTATAACGTCCGCAAGAGGGATACGACCGACCGAGAGGGAACGGATGAAGAACGGCCAAAAATCCGAAGTTGATAGAATGATCTGAACTTTCAACATTTACGAAACATAACATTTTAAGAGTTTTGGTCGAAACAGAATGTGAAAAGACTGCACGGATTGAAAGATATCCAGGTTTGGCCAAAAGTCGGATTAAAGTCGGAATAAGGACCTTCTCGGAATTGATAAATTGTTGGGAATGGATGTGGATCACCATTTTGGAGGATTTTGAGACAAAGGTCGAGTTATATTTGATTCGCGAGTCTCCCTTCCGTTTGAGACAAGGTTGTAGTGGCTGCCATGATCTTCGTATCCTTTGCATGACCCTACACCTTTTGTGTGTTTTTTACCGCATGTTGTGTGATGCATGTAGGTTAGACGTGTGTTTGTATTAGAACATGCATAATATTGTTCTAGGACGTGCATCCTAGGGTATGTATAGATACTCTAAGTAAATGCTATCGGCGCGACCCGTTGTGAGTCTCCGTGTATTCGAAGCAGGCTCGAAGGGTTACTTGGGTCTCTCCCATGGCCGAGCATCGTGTGACGACACGAACCCGGTGGATAGGTCCCAGTAACGGGTGTGATGCTCGAACCATTGTCCTTTGTGGTGATTGGTTGCGAGTAGTCACGAGAGAGAAAGGCTGGTGGTTCCGGTGTATTTAGGGCCCATGCAGGAGTGGAGTCTAGACAGTCTAGACGTTGTTAGCATTCACGATAAGGATCGTGTTATGCATTGAGGATTATATTTATGGGTGATGCATTCATGATAGGTGTCATGTTTGCATTATCGTTTATATGCTTCCGCATTGTGCATATCTTTGATATTATTGTTGCTTGTCTATGCATGTGAGACGGTTGTGTTGTATTTTTCATTGTGCTTCGGCTGTTGGGACGGGTTGGGCACTAATGCATGTTAGAGGGTTCTGGACTCACTGGGTAACCCATGTGGTTTCTCATTAAATGAAATTTGGCTCGCAGGAAGCCATAGACGGGCTAGAGGGCAAGTTCGGAAGTTAGGCCGCCGGCGTAGTTTTGGGTTGTGAGTGTGAAGATCATGGAGTTTGTACTATGTAGGATTTTTGACTCGAGCTCGGTAAAATTTATGTTTTTGGGTAACATTTTGTAATAGATCCTATATAGTATTAATAAAACGTGTTTTCTTTAACTCCACGGTTCCATGATATTAGTTTGGTCCGAACTAACACAACTCAAGTTCGTAGTACCGGTTGACAAGCCTTAGGGAATGACCGAGAGTTAGGTCGGTATCACAGATGGGCTGGCTTGACCTTGGGGTCAGCTGGAACGTTCGTGGTTTTCGACCATAGTGACATCTCTGGCCGTCTATTTCCGTAGAACGGGTCGGGGGTGTTACAAATGGTGGTATAAGAGCATGGTTCATGATCATGCTCACGAAACTCATGTTTTCAAATGTTTTATCGAGTCAAAGGGGTCACGCTCACAAAATTAGGAAAACAGTACGTCCGACGATAGATGGGTAGGTTGGTTTTAGGACTTACCTTTGTTTGATACAGCAGAGAGAAGAAGATTGAACGGAGGTAAGCCATGGAACCTACTATCCACATGGATCGCCAGGAGGTTGGAAATGGAGCGGACCAAGACAGTGCAGACAAAGGAAAGTGAATCCCTTAGGATGTTGATTTTTGTTTAAGCCTTCATGATCTTTTTGAGATCCCGTGTCAGGTACGTATGGGGGGCTAATTCTCTTTTATGTGTGATTGAGTTTTAGCAAGTTGTTATGTGATTGAATTTGGCATGTTATTGCTTGTTGTGTGGTTTATGTTATATGGGGATTATAATATGAAACCGGGGAATGTGTGTTAGGAAGCCAAGTGGGATTGAATGCTTAGAAAAATAACAAGGTGGTTATTGTTTCTAGCATGTCGGTAGCTTCCTATATTTGGGGTTCGGTGTAAGAATTCGTCGGTTTTCCCGGATAGAGTTCCTGAAAACCTTAGGATTGTAGGGTGATAAGGTCTTAGGAAAACCAGTTCCTAAAACCTGTTACCCGAACAAAAACCCTATAAACCTTGTAACAAGTTGGTGTCATGGCCCGTGAAAGGATCAATGATGGTGTGGAAAGAAGCGGGAGATCAGGGGGATTTTCCAGAAATGATTTTGTGAAAGGGGCAGATAAGATTTGGAAGATCGGCTAGAAACAGTGTTGTGGAAGTGACATATAAGATTTGGGAGATCGACCAGGAACGGTTTTGTGGAGATGACAGGTCAGGGAGATCATTCTGAAATAGTTTGTGGAAGCCATTAATCAGGAGGATCAGTTGGCATGGACCAAGAAGAATGTCAGGAAGAAAAGGTCACGGACCGAGGTATGTAATCACTTTTGGGGAAAGTGATGGTGTGAGACCTCATGGAGGACGTGAGAAAGTGGGAAGGAGTAACGACCAGAAATAATGGGTAATAAGGAGGAACAGTGTTATCCTTTCACAAAGAAAGTAAATCAGGAATGACGGTGATGGTCGTAACAAGCATCGGTAGCAAAGGAGAAGAGTTTATGCAAGAGGCTTAACTAATGGTTACACATGGTAATGAAGACGGTTTGAGCGAGTAATGGTGCCTGTGGAGAGAAGTTCACACCAAACGGTCTGAACTCATAGATATGCGTGGTGCAGGAAAGACATCGGAGAAGTCTTTACCGAGATCAGGCCGGAGGAAGAACCCATTGAAGTTAAGTTGACTTAATGGAAGG
This sequence comes from Orychophragmus violaceus, assembly GCA_030180135.1. Taxonomy (NCBI): domain Eukaryota; kingdom Viridiplantae; phylum Streptophyta; class Magnoliopsida; order Brassicales; family Brassicaceae; genus Orychophragmus; species Orychophragmus violaceus. The sequence continues at coordinate 6,900,991 of CM058236.1, forward strand.
AACGAAAGAGGTAATTATCAAAGCCACATAAAGGAATGCAAAGAGTTTTGTGCAAGGCATTCCTTGATGGTGTAAGGAAGAGAAGGGGATGGAATCCCATTTTGGGATATCAAGGAGCATAACGAGGACCATTATGAAGTCGGTTTTCATCATGGAAAACGACTTGGAGAGATGAAGAAGATCGGTGTTCAAGAAGATTGGGGCCATTGGAGTCTGGACGTGAGCCATGAAACGGAGATCGGTTATAACGAACCACGGAAACAAGACCAAGGTACAAATGATGGAGTCAGATTGTGGTAGATTAGTCAAATGGTGGTTTAACCGAAGACGATTTAAAGCAAGAAAGGAGTGGATTGGAATCTGGGATTTAAGGATCGACGAGTGGTCAAGGAAGAACGGAGAAACTTGGGTTATAGGAGAGTGAACGACCTTTACGGAGGTGAAGCACATTCCGAGTGTTTCAACCAAGGGAAACATGGAGAAGGTCTTCATGCAACGAAGTACCAAAGGGGAACATTCGAAGACGTTGAGCAGAGAGGTGTGGAACAGTTAAGGAGGGACTGTCCAGATTTCATTCATAGGGAGACATCCATGAAGACATTGATGGAGAAAACTGAAGAAGGATAAGCGGGAATACCGGGACGTTTAGAAGGACTAGATACCATAAAAGGAAAGATGAACAAGACGAAGAAGTAATTAGCTAAGAGAAGCTAACCAAGATGCAAAGGTTGACCGTCGGGAGAAGGAAATCCCAAACCAGGAGAAGACAGTTCAAAGATAGCCAGAATACTGACGTTACAAGAAGGAACGGCTATGAAGAGAGATCGTACACAAGATTGAATGGAAAGCGGTAGCGGCCAATGGAGATAAGTCAAAGGTAGATCAACATTGGCTAAGTGTACGCTAGTAAGGATCCCCACACAACAAAAATTGGCGGAAGATAGTGAAGACCAAGGAGGAACGGCGTGAAGAGGAGTAATTCCAGACATATTTGCAAAGAACATAGTGTTCGAAACACATAGGAGGACAATAAAGTGCGGAAGATTACAACAAGGTAAAGGAAAGACGCTGTTGTCAAGAATAGAGGCGGTTTAGCAAGGACCATGGCTAAAGAGGAAAGAAAACAAGTGTAGAGAAAGGTTGATGAAATAAATGAGTGGGATGATAAGGATGGTAAGAAAGGAAGAGATAGTGAAACAAAGGAAGGACCAAGAGGTCGTTACCGAAGAGAGAAGAACCAGAAGGTTGTAAGTCGGAAAGAGGTCCAGTGAAGGAAGAGATGCTTAAATCAAGAGACAGTAACGAGATGGTAGTTAGATCTGCGGCTCAGAACCTTGGAAGGTACCGAACCAAAATCAAAGATGGAAAGATGATGAGACCTGAGGACTGATGTAGTGAAAATGGTGTTAGCTCAGCAGGAGTATAGTGGTCTCTTCTAGTAATAGAATTCGGGGATGAATTCTATTAAGGAGGGGGGGAGAATGTAATAACCCTCCCGAAGAAGTAGAACGGCCGCACGAGGGATACGACCAAACGAGAGAGAATGGACGCAGAATGGCCAAAAATTCAAAGTTGACATAATGATCTGAAACTTTCAGCATTTGCGAAACAAAACATTTTAAGAGTTTTGGTCGAAATGGAATGTGAAAAGACTGCACAGATTGAAAGATATCCAAGTTTGGCCAAAATTTGGGTTAAAGTCGGGATAAGGACCTTCCCGGAATTGATAAATTGTTGGGAATGGATGTGGATCACCATTTTGGAGGATTTTGAGAACAAAGGTCGAGTTAGATTTGATTTGGGTCGAGAAAAATTGTCATCAGGTCGAGAAATGGTCGAAGAGGAACGAGTATGGTCGTGTGTCGGGTGGCCTTGGGGTCGAGGGGATGAACGGACGGGTGAACGAGTGCATGGACGGACGACCTGTCGGCGTACATGGATGACCACCTGTCACCGTGCATGAACGGACCAGCTGTCGTCGTGCATGGCGGGATGACCACACTTGTCCCAACCTATGCACAGCCTGACCACAAGGACGCCATTTGTCGCCAAAAAGCCTTACCATGCCCAACTATAAATAGGACAGCCCCATAAACCCATTTTTACACTTTTCTGAACATTGGCAAATTTGTAGAGAGAGAAAGTGGAGGGTAGAGAGAGAAAGTGAGAAAATGAGCGGTTTAGTGCGGGAAGGAGCGGGCGAGCGGGACGGGCCGTTCAGGTTATGCCTCGGGGTGTCGGTAAGCCATAGATCTGAGTAACCAATCCACCTTTCGATTGTTTTCCTTAAATCCCGTCTTATTTAGATCTTTGTTCTAGATCTAGCTGGGAGAGTCTTGGAGATAAGGATCGGGCTGCGAAACGGATGAGTTCATGTAGCTAGGACTAACGGATTTTTGTTGGTCGTGTCTTAAGGATTGGAAATACTCATTTTATTTATCCTTAGGCACGTATGTGTATGGTTTTACTAGAATTACGGTTGAGGTTTAAACCGTGTTTGATAGGTGATTGATGCATGCTTCATTGATATGGTATTTTCGCAAAAGCATGTGCATGTTGAGATGTTTACCAATTGATTCTATGGGTTAGATTCATTACGGTATTGTGGCATGCTTTATTTGTTGGTATGATTGCATGCATGATGATTGTGTTGATTTTATATATGCATGTTCTCGTTTATTATGGGTTGGTTCATTGAGATTGTGTGGCATGCATATTGTGATAAGTAAGAGGATGGATTTGGATCCTCTCGGAAGTGGTTGTTGTGGAAAGAGGAGTTTTTCCGTATGGGTGAGGATGTGGTAGATCCGTGAGATCATTGATCTACGCGAGTCTCCCTTCCGTTTGAGACAAATTTGTAGTGGCTACCGTGATCTTCGGATCCTTTGCATGACCCTTCAACTTTTGGGTGTTGTTTAACCGCATGTTGTGTGATGCATGCAGGTTAGATGTGTGTTGGTCTTAGAACATGCATAATATTGTTCTAAGACGTGCATCCTAGGGTATGTGTAAATACTCTAGGTAAATGTTATTGGTGCCACCGTTGTGAGTCTCCGTAGATTCGGGGCAGGCTCGGAGGGTTAGTTGGTTCGCTCCCATGGCTGAACATCGTGTGACGACACGAACCCAAGGGATAGGTCCAAGTAAATGGTGTGATGCTCGGACCATAATCCTTTGTGGTGATCGGTTGTGAATAGTCACGAGAGAAAGAGTGGTGGTGCCGGTGCATTTAGGGCCCATGCAGGAGTGGAGTCTAGACAGTCTAGACGTTGTTAGCATTCATGATAGGGATCATGTTATGCATTGAGGATTATATTTATGGGTGATGCATTCATGATTGGGGTCATGTTTGCATTGTCGTTCATATGCTTCCACATTGTGCATATCTTTGATATTATTGTTGCTTGTCTATGAATGTGAGACGGTTGTGTTGTTTATTGCATTGTGCTTTGGCTAGAGGGTCCTGGACTCACTGGGTAACCCATATGGTTTCTCTTTAAACGAATTTTGTCTAACTGGAAGCCATAGACGGGCTAGAGGGAAAGTTCAGATGTTAGGCCACCGGCCTAATTTCGGGTTGTGAGTGTGAAGATCGTGGAGTTTGTACTATGTAGGATTTTTGACTCGAGCTCGGTAAACTGTATGTTTTTGGGTAAAATTTTGCAAAATATCCTATATAGTATAATACAACGTGTTTTCTTAAACTCCACGGTTCAATGATATTAGTTTGGTCCGAACTAACACAACTCAAGGTCGTAGTACGGGTTGACAAGCCTTAGGCTATGACCGAGAGGTAGGTCGGATATCACGGATGGGCCAGCTTGACCTTGGGAACGGCTGGACCGTTCGTGGTTTTGACCATTGTGACATCTCCGGCCGTCTATTTCCGTAGAACGGGTCGGGGGTGTTAAAATCGTGGCGGGCAATGTAAGAGTGCTGCCTTGAGTCTATGATACTAGTTTCTGTGATGGCACGTGCAGGCCGGTTAGCTTGGTCTGATGTATGATATAAGTTAAAAGAGGAGAAGGCTTGGAGCTGACCAAATATGTGGATCAGATTATTATGAAACAAGGGAAGCCTAGTAGTGTTGAAAAGGAATATTCACAGCTGAACCGTGCTGGTTTCAAACGATCTCATTGTGATTATAGATTCGATTGCCCATTTCATGTCAAAAATGCCAGCTTCCAAACTTGAGGACACATTAGCAAAGGAGTGACGGCCGTGGAGAATAACGTTCCCGGTGTGGTTACGCACTAGCCATGAGACACCTGCGATCTGTGAAGTTTCATCCCAAACCGTACCATATTGCACTTGCGAGAGCCCACACTTGGACCTTGCCATTGAGCTTGCTCTTTTTGAGGAAGAACAGTCGAAGCTGCTTGACCAACAATGTCACAACTATATGTTTCCTAGGCCGTTAACCAGTCGCGAAGATCCTCTTTAGCTTTCGAGATTATGGAGACCGGATCATACCTGGTGTTTTTAAAGATCAATGTGTTTCTAGATTTCCATAACTGCCATAAGATCCATGGTAATTAAAGATCAATTGCGTTTTGAGGCCAAAAGACCTCTTCTTCCCGGTACGCTAGTGTTAACTCCTTTTAAGATTCTGAATATGCATATGGTCATGAGAAAGTTTCGCAACTTCTTTTTCCATATATGATTTCAAATGAGTGATCCTGCCCTTTGAGTTCAAGTCTTCTCTACGCTTCGATTTTGCTATCTCTTTTCGCCACCTTAGTATTCTAATCATTGCACTAAGCCCTTTTGATCCTTCACCCAACCAACCCTGTTTTACTATCCCAGCAAAGCCTGGTTTCTTCACCATTATTTTGTCAAAATATAAACGGCCTATTCTCTCATATTCTCCTTCAAAAGCAAACGTGACCCGAGTGGGTCTATGATCCGAAGCCCACCTCTAAATATTCTAGACGAGGTCTAGGGAAGAGGTCAAACCAACCATCATTACCAAAGCTACGGTCTAATCGACAATGATTCCCATAGCTTCTAAGTTCTCTGATTTTGCAGTTTTGAGCCATGTTTCTAAAACCCCAAAAAGAAGATTCATCTCGGGTATAGCTTCCGAGATTTTCATCGTGTGACAATATTTCATTAAAATCACCAGAAAGAATTCATGCCTCATCCTTGTTGAGGCCAATGTCAGACAACCGGTTCCAAACCCTTTGACGACAGAATCTTACCAGATCTCCGTAAACACAAGTAAGAAAGAACGAAAGTGAGCCCAAAGACACTTTTAGATCAATGATTCGTTTGTCTTTAGGTAACACTTCCACATAGTAACAACTCTTCCACATTACCGCCAAACCACCACTAAGAACAATGGGTTCAACAGTAATCATTTCATCATAACATAAACTTGATTTCAATTTATCCATAAAACATAATTTTTGTTTAGTCTCCATGAGAAACAAAAAATCAGGTTAATACTTCCTACGCACTCCTCGTAAGTAACGAACTGTCTCGGAGTTTCCCAGCCCTTGGCAGTTCCCACTCAGTATGCTCATTGGGGAGGCAGCGGCTTCAATATGGAAGCCACCGAAGGAGTAATGTTGTTGTTTAATTTCTTGGCCATGCCCCTGTTTGTCACCTCTGCTTTACGATTACTACCACCTTCTGCAGAAGTATCTGTATCATTCCTGAGATCTTGAGAATCACGAGCTGTTAAGCTTGCGTTTCCAGGCCGGAGGGCGTCCTCGATGCTTACGCTGAGCACCAGGAGTACCAGAAGAGATACCAATGTCAGAAGATCCAACATTGAACACCGTAGTAATTCTGGTACTCAAAGGCGAAGAAGAGATATTATAAGACGAGGCTTCTTCAAACTATGTGCCATACGTTTTCATAGCAGCCGAGACTGTTACAGTAGGTAACTTTCTCTTAATAGATAGCAAACCGTTTTGATCATCAGCATACCCAAATACCATTCCTCTCTCCTTGTGCAGGTCAGTAGAGAAGCGTGGTACATGTTTGGCTTCAGAGGCTTCTTCTTCCTCAATGGACTGTTGGATTCTCTGAATTTTGATCATTCTCTGTTTCGTCAGCATGGGATATATACTGCAGCGCCATCTTTCTTTTTTAACCCGAGAGAAAGATGGCGCTGACGGACCATCTAACACTGGTGTTTATATTTCCTTGACAGCGGTGCTTATGTGTTTCTTTGTTTTAGAAGTTCCAGGAAGACGGTAGGAGCGAGAGGATGAAGCAGATGGTTGTTTCTTTAGAAAGGGACATTGGGACTTGTTGTGAGTAAGCCGGTAGCAGTAAAAGCACTTCTTCCATATCTTCTCAAACTCATAAGAGATTATGACAGTTTCCCCAGTTGGAAGATTCAGCTTCTTATCTTCCAAAGACTGTTTAGCCACATCAAAGAGAAACTTTGATCTGATAAAATTAGTCTTTTGAGAGACTTTCCGATCATAGGCCACTTCAATGACTTTCCTTACTGCTTTCTCTAAAGTATTTGTTTCCATTGTATAGAAGTTACACGGGATGTTCCTTATGCGGACCCAAGCCTCAAACTTTGTTAAAAATCGTCCGGAGGAGATTCCATCCATCGTTCCAATAACATGGTCCAGTGATTGAACGAAACAAGACGTTCATCAAGTACCGTTTGGAGATCTTTTTCTCTTTCGAATATGAACTGGAATTTATCACGAGATAAAGCTATGCCACTAACCCTGCTATACACCTTCCAGTGACAAGGCATATCCTCAATCATGTGTGACATGGACTGAGCATCAGGATTCAAGAGACGTCCCAGTAAATTGCACAAGTTTTCTTCAAACAATCTGAACTGAGGATCGTCCGGGAGAGTGATCGGTTCATCGTCAACGAGATTCACTGATTCAAGTGAGTCTTGTAAGAATTACGCCATGGGAGTCTGATAGGTCTAGTTTTAATCCTATTCTTCTGCAAGTGCACAGTTAATGCAATTATAGTATAAAAGGTATCGAATCCCACAGAGACTCTAGACTCTTGCGATAGAATGTAGAACATCGAATTAAGCTAGGTGAAACAGTAGAAAGCAGTAAACCAGAGCAGCAGAAAAGTAAATAGATCGGTTTATAAATCAGAAGGAAAAGCGTTAGGTCAAGGGAGTTCTCAGGAAATCAGGAACATAAGCTAATTAATAAATCGGGATCTAATTAAGAACTGTTCTAGAGCTGGAATCACGGAAGTATAAGAAGTCAACTTTCGTTGCGAATCCTATCTATGTCTAACAACCTAGCAAGCCAACTTTCGTTGCGAATCCTAGAGTTCTAAACAAGCATTAATCTCAAGTTCTTTCGTTCACAATTCTCCAAAACCAAATTTCTTTGCGAGTAGATCAAATTGCTCATCTAGGTTCTTTCTAGCTAATTGACCAACTGTCGTTGTATCAATTAACCTAAAATCAATAATCTAAGTGGCCAGTTCAGATCAAGCATTAAGAACAACCCTAGATGAAGAACTAACAGATATGAATCCCTAATGAGAATCCCTAAACCTAACAAGTAAACTACTCAGACATGATCATCGAAACAAAAGACATCATGAATAGAAAACCAAATAGCATATAATAGAATAAAGAACTGGGGTTCAAAATCCTCTCTCTTTCAAGAACAAGATCAGCCCCTAAATCTCTCTGAATTTAAAATAAAGCGTAGCCTAAACAATGGCTTAAAACCCTAATATATAGTTTAAAACACGTTTTTGGGCCTTTTTGAAAGTCTGGGAAGTTTCTGGGCAAAAACTGTAATTTCTCCAAAATGCAGATTTTTGGGCGCAGAACCCTGGAATCACCTTTCGTCGACCACTGCACAGACTGCAACGATCGTTGCAAGGTGATTTCGCAGCCAATGAACTCTGTGAGATCTCTAAACAGTGCAGAATTGACCCAAATGCTTCCAAAACGTCCAATTAGGCTCCAAATGTCCTTAAACCTGTAAAACACTTGAAAAGACTCCAAAACATAATAAAAGACTCGATAAATAAGACATATACCATGGCTAAAATCCCTAAAATCCATGGTATATCAACTCCCCCACACTTAGCCTTTGCTTGCCCTCAAGCAAAACAGAGAACTAGAATGTAGTGAAGAGGTTTGAAAACTTTCAGAAACTCTTTTCATCTTTGAAGCAACAACACTTAGATTCCACTTAGTAATCCACTGAAAGAATCACCTGCAAGACATCAAGACCAACATGTACTTCCCCCACACTTAGCAACTGTCCTAAGTAAACTCCACAATCAATCCAAGCAATTCAAATTCACCCTACTGACTTCTTAAGAATATTAAGTGCGGTCTCACCTAAGGATCATCGATCAAAGGGCACATGGATTCTTACTCTGTCAGCTCTAGACCACCATACTATCTTTTTCTGGTTCGTTTCTTCTCTTTTCCCTTCCTTAGCATTCTGATTTTTCCCCATTGTGTATCATTTAATTTTTTTTATCAGTGCTCTTCCCGTTAAGGGGTGTACTTTGGACACATTCCATGGATCGCACAGGAGGTAATAGTGGTAGCTACTACTCCCGTGACCACTTCGGAGCTACTAGCTCATCCTCAGTTTATTACTTTTTTTTTTTACTTTATGGAAGGGGAGAAGGGAACCATACTCGGACAGGTTTACAAGCTGTGTCAGAACTAACAGAGGAGTCCGACTCAAGGTATACCAAGCCCTTAGGTGAGAAAATTAAGTCAAATTAGGGGTGAAGTCAGTAAAGGATCCTCTGAATACCTGAATTGATATGGGTGTCCTCAGTAGGCTGATCCGCATTAGGTTTTCTAATAGTCATAGATTGATCCTGCAACTTCATCCCAATGGTCACTTAAGTTCCTGCAAGATGTTGTTAACTTCTCAAAAATTCATTGTTTCCTACTTAAACCGTTTTGACTCAATAAAACAAATTTTGAAAACAGGACTGACTCTAAGAAAACAAAAGCGTGCGTCAGTAGCTACCTCCCCCACACTTGAACTACACTGTCCCCAGTGTAATAAAAGCATGAGCTCGGTGAAAGAATAATCAAATTGAAAAAAACAATCCGAGAAGTTGCAGAATACTTACCTGTTGTCGCCCTGCATCGATCGATGCCACAAGGGTGTCGATCGATGCAAGGCGATTATGCTCGCGGTTATTTAAATAACCGGTGTCTGAACCGCAATCGAATCGGCTAACCAGAAATCGCAACTGCGTCGACCGATGCACTCAGTGTGTCGATCGATGCTGTGCGATTCTGCCTGTTTCTCTCGGCTTTGAACACACAAAAGCAGAAAATCAAAAACACCAAATTAAAAACGAAAAATGAAAACGAAAACGAACCTAACAGTGGGTTGCCTCCCACTCAGCGCTTGTTTTTAGTCAGTAGCTTGACTATGGAAAACAGATCAGACTTATGGGGGATTCAACAGAGACTTTGAGTGTCTCTGCGAATATCTCTTCATCCAGGGTGGCGTATAAGCATTCGGATCATGAGATTTCCCAAGGAACGAAGGAGGAAAACCAGGGCGGGAGCGAAGCTTGGGTTGGATTCTGCGTTTTCCTGCATTCAAATTTGAGGGATTAGGAGGTTTAAGTTTAGAAGCTTTATGCCTTACCTTTGGTGGAAATGAGATGTTTGGAGCTTTCTGCTTATGAGCAGTTGCAGGCACTGAAGATGTTAGAGCAAGTTTAGAATGAACTGCCATCTTCTCATCTCCAATTGGATCCTCTGGTTCCACCTCAACACTGAAGCTCTGTCCATCAATGGTGGCTCTCTGCTTCCTGTCCATTTTGAACTGCAATGGCTTATCTCCTAGTTGGAGATCAATCAGACCACGTCTCACATCTATCACAGCTCCCGCAGTAGCTAAAAATGATCTTCCAAGCAGCAAAGGATCGTCTGGCTCAACATTGTACTTCAGCACTACAAAGTCTGTTGGAATTAAGTAGTTTCCAACTCTGATAGGTACATCCTCAAGAACACCTTCGGGGTACCTCTTTGATAGATCAACTAGGATAAGAGAGATCCTAGTACGCTGAAATTCCATAAGTCCTAATCTCTTAGCTACAGAGTATGGCATGAGATTCACACAAAATCCTAAATCACACATAGAATGCTTGAATCTGCCCTTAGAGATGGAACAGTCAAGAACAAAGACTCCTGGGTCTGGAAGCTTCTCTGAGATCTGAATCAGCTGCTTTTTCATCACTTTCATGCAATTAGCTTCGTATAGCTCCTGTGGACAGCTTAGGAGGCTTAGAATGTGGTAATTGAGGCTCAAAGACTCGTTCTGAGACTGTTGCAGGTTGCTGGTCCCGTCTGGAATCTGTAACGATCGATGCACATTGTGTATTGATCGACACAAGGCGATTTCATGCAATTTCATCAGACGTATCGGGACTGTGTCGATCGATGCATGAGTTGTGTCGATCGATGCTTGTCTCAGACAGACAGAATTCATCCAAAAAATCCGAGATTATGCTCTCTTCTTCTCCTAGCAAGTCGATCTCATCTCCTGTGATCACAACATTGACGTGTTGCTTCTGTTCAGCCTTCCTAGCTTCATTCTACCTCTGCATTGCTCCAGCTGTTTGTTGAATCCGGATATCTAGCTCCTTTGCATGTGTGCTCAAAGATTCAAACTTCTCGTTCTGATTTTCATACATTGCATCTATCTTTGAGTTGAAGGACGCAGCGATCTTCTGTTCTCCCTCAAGAAACTGCTCCATCATGGTTTCCAATCTGCTCTTATATGTGGGTGCAGGCGGTGCTTGATAAGAAGAAACACCATAGTTCCTTGAGAAGGAGTTACTGTGTTGCTGGCAGGGTTCCTGAAAAGCAGATTCCTGAATGTAGAATCCATTCCCTCCAACGTAGTTGATAGCTTCCTGCGCATACTTTCCAAGTAGAAGACTATGTAGATAGTCAACTTTATTCTTCAACCCAACTATCTGTGAACTGCCAATCCCTGAACTGAGAAAATCATACATCATCCTTACGAAAGGTGTTGATCGATGCAGGAGAAGCGTCGATCGATGCAAGCTCGAAGATGTGACGATCGACACACAGGACCGTGTCGATCGATGCAAGACGATTATGTCGAATCTGACCTGCAAAATAGAGAACAAAAAGAAAAAAATAAATCAGTAAAAATAAAAACGAAAAACCTTGTCTAAACCCTAAGTTCAAATCTATCGAAGACTCAAAAGAGTCCCCGGCAACGGCGCCAAAAACTTGATAGGTCTAGTTTTAATCCTATTCTACTGCAAGTGCACAGTTAATGCAATTATAGTATAAAAGGTATCGAATCCCACAGAGACTCTAGACTCTTGCGATAGATTGTAGAACGTCGAATTAAGCTAGGTGAAACAGTAGAAAGCAGTAAATCAGAGCAGCAGAAAAGTAAATAGATCGGTTTGTAAATCTGAAGGCAAAGCGTTAGGTCAAGGGAGTTCTCAGGAAATCAGGAACATCAGCTGATTAATAAATCGGGATCTAATTAAGAACTGTTCTAGAACTGGAATCACAGAAGTATAAGAAGCCAACTTTCGTTGCGAATCCTATCTATATCTAACAACCTAGTAGCCAACTTTCGTTGTGAATCCTAGAGTTCTAAACAAGCATTAATCTCAAGTTCTTTCGTTCACAATTCTCCAAAACCAAATTTCTTTGCGAGTAGATCAAATTGCTCATCTAGGTTCTTTCTAGCAAATTGACCAACTGTCGTTGTATCAATCAACCTAAAATCAATAATCTAAGTGGCCAGTTCAGATCAAGCATTAAGAACAACCCTAGATGAAGAACTAACAGATATGAATCCCTACAGATTTATCGACCTATAATTCCATGAAATCCCTAATGAGAATCCCTAAACCTAACAGGTAAGCTACTCAGACATGATCATCGAAACAAAAGACATCATGAATAGAAAACCAAATAGCATATAATAGAATAAAGAACTGGGGTTCAAAATCCTCTCTCTTTCAAGAACAAGATCAGCCCCTAACTCTCTCTGAATGTAAAATAAAGCGTAGCCTAAACAATGGCTTAAAACCCTAATATATAGTTTAAAACACGTTTTTGGGCCTTTTTGAAAGTCTGGGAAGTTTCTGGGCAAAAACTGTAATTTCTCCAAAATGCAGATTTTTGGGCGCAGAACCCTGGAATCACCTTTCGTCGACCACTGCACAGACTGCAACGATCGTTGCAAGGTGATTTCGCAGCCAGTGAACTCTGTGAGATCTCTAAACAGTGCAGAATTGACCCAAATGCTTCCAAAACGTCCAATTAGGCTCCAAATGTCCTTAAACCTGTAAAACACCTGAAAAGACTCCAAAACATAATAAAAGACTCGATAAATAAGACATATACCATGGCTAAAATCCCTAAAATCCATGGTATATCAGAGTCGCCGGAGATGAGAAGGTTGATAACCAGAAGCGACGGAGAAAGGTTTTTTTGGTAAGGGATCAATTAAGGGGTGACATGGATTGTCAGAGATTTGTGAATAATCATTTATGAAGATTCTCGGACTTACCATTTTTCGAAAACCAAATTGATTGAAAGGGAGGGAAAAGTCAAGTTTGTATATTGAAGGAAGAAGAAAGAGGAAGGAGAATATGACCAATTGCCAAAAATATACCGTAGCAGTAATTGCCGGCTGAAGGAGCTCTACTTAAAAAGCGAGAGAGGAGGGGAAATAATGGGGTTAAACCCTCTAATACACTCAGATATGCCTAAGCCAAAAACCTTTCTGAGTAAGTGTCCATTTCCAAGCTATTGAAGTCTTCAATAGTAAGATCCACATTTTTGGTGGATTTAGAATTGAGTGCATGTTGGTGTTATCAAGTTTGACCGATTTCATGGTCATTTTCTGAAGTTTCCTTGATTATTTGAATTGTGTTTCTGATTTTTGGGTGATTCTTTTTGGTAGATTAATTTCACACTACTAGAGGCTTCACTGATGGGAAACCCTCATTTCTTCAAGCCTCTCCTTCTCGGATTCCTTTCGGGTGCGGTATGTAATTAGTGATTCCTGGTCCGGCTTATCTCCATATGTAATGCTTACTTCTTCTTAGTTGGGTTCTTTGGGGTGTTGCAGAGTATCCCAATAAAGTTCTACAAAGACCACTTATATAGAAGAAATAATATTACAGCTGGTGAGATGCGTGTAACCTGGAATTTCCGGTGAATCGTGTTGGTGGCATAATAACTGAAGGCTGGAAAGAGTTCGCCAAGAAACACAATTTGCGAGTCAGAGACGTTTAATATTCAAGTACTTTGGAGATTTAAATTTCCATGTAACTGCATGTGGACCCAGTTGCTGGGAACTCCAAAGGGTAAATGCTCCAACAGAAAATCGGCCGGATGACATAAGTTATCATATACTGTTTTCCTAGACTTATAGTTTTTTTTTGTATTGTTTTGGTGTTAGTACTATCTAACGTTTTTACGATTTGTTGCAGCAGTTGAAGAGAACTTTGTAACACTAAATGTCATGGAAAAGAGTATCAAGAGTAGGAGAATTGCAAGTAACTTTATTTCTCTAATGGTTTTTGTATTCTGTTACACCATATTTTGTTTGTGCAGTTTCTTCTCCAGTCATTCAGCAATGCCAATGAGTTATAAAAAGCGGCAGGCAAGACTCTGGTGATGACAATTGAATGTAGGATGCGGCGTTTGCGTTTAAATGGTGCCTTAAGAGAATTCCTCAAGGTGAACAAAAATAAGGCTAAGAACAATGTTGTGCTGAAGCTACTTTGGGAAAACGCAACAACTCCATTCTTCAAGCTCTACTCCAATAAATTTTGATTTTCTTTTGCTACTTTGGCTAATATTGTGCCTTGTTTAAGAACCTTGATTATTAAAATTTAACCTTGCACTCATTAAAAAAACCTGAATGTTTGAAATGATATAAAAATGTGCGCGGCTATAGAATGGTATAAATTACACCGACAAATATAATTAGCATATTACTAGGCTTCTTCATCTTGTTCTTCGTCGTCATCTTCGTCCTAATCATCAAAAGAGGATAAATTACAGCGGAATTCATCTTCTGGTCCGCATCCCGGACCTCGTAATCAAGATGTATTGGTTTGCTCCTTGTACCAAGCTATCAATAACGAGATCTTCGATTCTAGTCATCATCACAGGACTATCATTTTATTGTTGCAAAAGAATCGGTTCCATGTCACCATAATCTCCTGAAATATTTGTGCTCTGGTTGACTTGAACAACATTTATACACAAATGATTTGGTTTCTTCATGTATGATACATAATATAATAAACTTGACCGCTTGTGAGGTTGTGCAATATGTATGTACTGAATGAAGTTGTATACATACATATATTTAAAGGCAATAAGATTTACAGGTAAGGAACATACTTACCTAGAACAAGTGGTTCGTCTTTATTGTATCTTCTTGATGAAAGAACGTTTACAATGCCAGCATTAATCTACCGAGTGCCTTTACCGATCATAGGATCGTACCAGTTACACTTAAAAAGTGTGATTCTCAAATTCACAATTCCCTCATACTCGAGCTGTATGATATCAGTAAAGATCCCATGGAAATAAGCCTCATTAGATGCATCAGCATAATTCTCTTCTTTAACACGTACACATTAGTTACATGTCTTCCGTCCCTCACCGTGATTCTTCGTATGAAACAATATCCCCTTGTAAAATAGATGGGCGAGGTTTTATCCTTATGCACGAGTCCATGCACTATCTCTAGCACCCAAGAAGGAAAAGGATATGTTTTCCCAATAATAAACTGTATATTGAAAAGAAACTATCAAATATAGAGAAATGAAGATAAAATCATATAAATATATAATATGTATATTGGTACGACTGAATTTTACACATACATAATTTTCTACCGAGATATAATATTCTTCGGGTCTTTTTCGGAGACTTTTACTCGGGGAAATTTGGATATTTTATGGACATATAATCTTCGAACATCCTTTAATTTAGACCAAGACTTATATGAAAATCATATATAGTGGAATATATAAAACCGAAAGATAAGACATGCCAAATAATATATATATACCTCTCTAGCGTCTAGAAAAAATCCACAGTTTCGAAGAAAATATACATGTGCACATCTATAGCCTTCCTCTGAAAGCAAGATTTCTTACATTCTTCCACTTTGACGGCCTACTTGAGTAAATATATTTGGAACATCGACATGATATACTGGGTTTTTACCTTCAGTGAATCTTGTTAACCTGACTAAATTAATTAGTTTAAATTTTCTTATAAATAATTAATAGCTACCTTGTGTACATGTGGTTGGCCATAACGCTTTATCTTAATTCCATTTTTATATTTGCATCAAAGTAGAAATAAGCTACTGCTCATTGATATATGATTGAATAATTGATCCTGCAGCATATCTCTTGTTCTTTGCTTTCCCTTTCAACTTTTTTAAATACCTTTCAAAGGGTACATCCACCTATATTGCACTGGGCCTCCTAATTCGGCTTCTTAGGGGAGATGTATCAGTAAGTGCTCCATCACGTCGAAAAGTGATGGTGAAAAGATCTTTTCTAAATGGCATATGATTAAAACTATATTTTCTTTGAGAATTTGGACGCGACTTTTTTTGTAAAGCTCTCGATCATAAGTCACGGAAAAAACCTTCAACCCCTACAATATATATATATATATATATAAACTGTTGGTAAATATAAAATGCTATACTCATATTTAATTATCAAATTTTTGTATTATATAAACTATAAGTAAAACTCACATGATAACGCAAGGTGTACGTTCATCCCTGAAAACTCATTGTTCTCTATATCAACACAACTAGCTAAGTCGGCTGCATAGCCATCTGGGAATTTAACTGCATGTTTCACACGTTCTAGTAATTTTGTTCTGGCATCGACTGTCTATCTGTACGGGGGAAAAGGAGCTTTACCCTCACCATCAATATGTAGGTGTGGCCGAGAATAGAATCGTCCTATATCAATTCTGGACATGATGGTTTCTTTGGATTTACCCTTCACACTCATAAGAGTATTCATGAAGTTGTCAAAAAAATTCTTCTCTACATGCATCAAATCAAGATTATGTCAGAAATTGAGGTCCCTCAATTACGGAAGCTCCAAGAATATGATTTCCGTGTTCCAGTTATGCGACTTAACATAGCCAAGCTCCTTCTTTTCGTGACCATTTCCACCGACGTCCTTTGTTTTTGGTGGATTTACACCTTGCAATCGCTCGCTATAAACTTTCTGACCACTCAAAGCCTCAAGTGGATGCTCTTTCGAGGCGTCTTTTCCCTTCAAGAAGTCTTTTTTATTCTTCCTCAGTGGACGACCATATGGAAGAAATCTTAGGTAACAATCAAGCAAACACGTCTTCCTTCTCTTAGGCAGATAAAAAGATTTTTTATCTTCTATGCAAATATTACAAGACAATCCACCATGGGTCGTCCATCCTGATAACATCTCATATGCCGGGAAGTCGCTTATCGTCGACATTAGCACTGCTTTTAGTTTAAAATTTTCATTCAACGACACATCGTATGCATCAACTCCAGAAGACCATAATTCCTTTAACTCCTCAATAAGAGGTCGGAGGAAGATATCGAGACTAGCGCATGAATTATTTGGCCCAGAATCCATAATTGTAAGAAACAAGTATTGTGTATTCATGCACATACAAGGGGGTAAATTATATGGAGTTAAGATCACGGGCCTGGTTTCATTCTGGTAAATACTATGTCATCATTTCACATATCGAATCCACTAATACTATGTTTATTCTCTTTGTGTTCTAAAAACCCCACACATGGGATCCCTTGATAACAGGGACAATTCAACAGTTTTTTGAGGACATATGTCAACGACGGTTGAAAGACATGGTTATCAACGCGAGGACTAGTCGAGAGTAATCTAAGTGAATAAGCGAGACTCTCTGGAAAATGATGACCGACTACTGGGATAGTGCAGAAGCACAACTGTTGGAGTAAAAATCTCCTCAGCGAAAATAATAGCGAAAAGCTTATCTAAGCAATCGGATACGGACATTCATCATATTTCATACGAAAGGAGCTTCATATAGTTAATATTTTATACAAAGCACTTAGTGTCGATGACTTCGTATGAATAACATTTTATACGAAAATCTTTGAACGGACAACATTTCATACGAAAAGGACAAACTATTCACCAAAACATCTGAATGGATCGATCGGAAAAATACATCTCTCGACAGAAGCTATGGATAGACGAAACATCCGAGCAAGCAACTTCTGAGCTGAACCAGATCGGATCCTAGCTAAACCAGCTCAGATCCGAACATCTCCCTTCTCCTTTTCTAAGCACAATCCATTCCTTCAAAAGTTCTGAGCACAATCTGTTCCTTCCGAAGTTCCGAACTGGAAGCATTCCTTGGAAACTTCCGAGCTGGATTTACTTCTCAAACTTCCGAACGGATAATCCACTTAGATCATATGTTTGCACATTCGCCGATATCTTCTTCTCCGGATGTGCAACTAGCCGGAATCCATCTTCGGAGACACTGACTTATACGTTCCTAGCCATTAAACCAAAATCGTCAGATAAAAATTGACAAAATACGAATTTGGGCCCAACCTACAAGATTCGTATTTCTGAGACTTTGGGCCGAATCAAGAAGCATATGCTCAAACGGACTCGGACCATCTGTTTTCGGCCCATTGGGCAAAATAGGTTAAGCCGCGGAAAGCTAATCACCAAAAGAAGAGATAAACTCGTAGAAAGGAAGAAGAGGATATCTCCGAGCAGAAGAGGAAAATCCGAGCTGAAAATATAAATCTTAACAGAAATGGAAATAGACAATACATGAAGATTTCTGACCACTCAAAGCCTCAAGTGGATGCTCTTTCGAGGCGTCTTTTCCCTTCAAGAAGTTTTTTTTATTCTTCCTCAGTGGATGACCATATGGAAGAAATCTTAGGTAACAATCAAGCAAACACGTCTTCCTTCTCTTAGGCAGATAAAAAGATTTTGTATCTTCTATGCAAATATGACAAGACAATCCACCATGGGTCGTCCATCCTGATAACATCTCATATGCCGGGAAGTCGCTTATCGTCGACATCAGCACTGCTTTTAGTTTAAAATTTTCATTCAACGACACATCGTATGCATCAACTCCAGAAGACCATAACTCCTTTGACTCCTCAATAAGAGGTCGGAGGAAGATATCCAGACTAGCGCATGAATTATTTGGCCCAGAATCCATAATTGTAAGAAACAAGTATTGTGTATTCATGCACATACCAGGGGGTAAATTATATGGAGTTAAGATCACGGGCCTGGTTTCATTCTGGTAAATACTATGTCATCATTTCACATATCGAATCCACTAACCTTTAACTCATATTATGTTCTACCTTTTTTTGAAAGACCCGAGCATCCAAGGATAACTGGGAATGACATTCACGATAACCATCATTTAAAGGATCGTTGTCTCCTTCTAACAGCTCATAAAAAGTTTTTGATTTATTACGTACATGTTCTTCACTTTTACTCCCGTAATCACGAAATGCATCATCCACCATATCAACGTATCTAACTTTTACTATATTCACTACAAGAAATTGGGGTATTCGTAGCAGCAAAATATTGCATTCTATGATTCTCTACAATAGTAAATAACACTCCTTTTTTACAAAACATTTTCAAATGTATTAAACGCTATGTTTGTGTTGTAAAAATTTCACGCGTTCGATTTTAGTGCATGGCCCCTATAAATTTCACTGAAACGCTATGGAATAGCTAAGCATGAGTAAAAATTTATAAGTCCCGTCTAAACTAGAAAAAATCATTAAAAGAACAAATATATTTTTTCTTTATTTATTTGTTCATTCCTTCTTCTATGTCTCGCCGCCCGCAGTGCCGCCTCCTTCTCCTTTTTCGCTTCTCTCGCTACTTCCACCGATATGTCTCAGGTACAGTGCTCACATTCATCGTTTATCCCGTCTTTTTCTGCTGGAAAAGAATACGCAGATCTAACACTTTCTATATCTAGGGTTCCAAACCGCCAGAGAAGATTTCAATCTTCACCAATGTTCCACGCGAATATGTCAGTTTCTTTCTTTCGCGAGCTCTCCGAAGTTTGATCGGCACATGAGAAAGCCACCGGAGAAATTCTCCAATCCTGAACCCGATCCAACGCAGGTAAGGTTTATCTCCCTCTCTCCGTTTATTGATGTTTATTTATCGAAATTTTAGGTTACTATTCGTCTTGATTTGAAGATGATATTGGTCGACTTGAGGAGAGCGAAGATGGAGGAGACCAGGAAATTCACGAAGGTAATGAAACCAAATTTTGTTTCTTCGGTTTCAAAATTTGGCCTTGAAAGCCAGTCGTGGCCTTCAATATCT
Organism: Orychophragmus violaceus; assembly: GCA_030180135.1. NCBI lineage: Eukaryota > Viridiplantae > Streptophyta > Magnoliopsida > Brassicales > Brassicaceae > Orychophragmus > Orychophragmus violaceus. Next base: position 6,920,371 of record CM058236.1, read on the forward strand.
GAGACTGATGAATGTTGATGTATTATTTTGTTCTTGTTTGTCTTTTGTTCTACAGTCGTCTAGATCTATCTGTGAGCATCTCAATTTTGAGTTTGTAGTTTAAGTCAATTGAAGCTAGAAACTGTGACTTGTTGTTAAATTTGTACTTTATGAATGGGTAGAAAAATATGATGAGAGGAGAAATAGGAGAAGTGAGTAGAAGAAGGAAAAGAAATCTGGTAAGCACCACTGATCGAGTACATGGATAATATTCCTTCATAGTTTCCTATTTCTAAACTTGATGTGCTTAATGGTTATCTTTTAAGCATGCGATTGTTACTTACAACGAGTTGTTATCTGGTCAGCAAAGAAGTTGAAGGATCATAAGCACAAAAAATAATATGCAGAAGGTGATAAGTAGCTAGTGAATGCAGATGATAAAGCATGCAGTTTATGTTACTCAAGAAGTTCTCAACTCCTCTGCAATTTCAGTATTCTGCAGACTACTGTGTATCAATGTTGGGAAACCATAGTGACCAACTTACATACCTAATGAGGTTCGCCCTGAACATTGATGTACGGTAAGTCCGCATAATTGTTCCTGCTGATATTGATGGCGGATTTTGGTACGTATTTTTCTGATGTTTGTTGTTAAATATAAGAACTTTCGGTGTCGACAAAGTTAGATCTCTATCTCTATCTATCTCCATACATACACATATATCACAATTTATTGTGGGATTAGAGGTGGTGTAATGTAATCAATCAAATCTTTCCTTCTTTTTGATTGCTATATTCTTTGTAAACAGATGTCTGAAGAATGCACAAGAGTGTTAGAGAAAACTGTTGAGAAGCAAAGTGGTGAAGGTTAAGAAACTAATGCAAACAAAGATAAATCTGTCGAAAAGCAAGCATATAAAGAACCTGAGGACAATGTACACTATTATCATCTTATTTATAACTCGTTAATAACAGATTTATAATGAAAGTTTTTGGTTATGTAAAGCACATTGGGTACTTGTAGGAGACGACTCTTGATGAGTATGAAAAGGTTTTGGAAGAGAAGATCAGAGGTCATTTTGGAGGAGATGAAGAAAGCTCTTCAAGCGACTAAGAGGAAGAAAGGAAAGCTGACGTAAAAGCTTTCGAGTTGATGCAACAACGATTATTTCTATGTTTCAAATTTATGTCTTGATGTGAACTTGTTGTGGCTTTGCTTAAAAATAGAAACATGTTTCTTTAATTAATTGTTTGGTTTACAGATTTATCATTGAAACCAGGTTTTGGAATTTAGCAAATAAATGAAAATGAATTACAGAAATAACAACAATACAAAATGTGAATGTTATAATTAAAAATGATGTATATAAAATAAATAATAACAAAAATAAAATTCTATTATATAAAATATAATAGCAACACACTAAGTGCTATTGTGAATAACTCTATTGTAGCATAACAGAAAACTGTTATGTAAAGTGTTTGATCTATTATAGCGGACGTTAATAGAGCGCTTTCTAAACCGCTATGAAAACAGTATATAGCGTTTATCAGATGCTATGAATACCCAAATTTCTTGTAGTGTTTACGAACATGACCATTCAGATCAACATTAATCATTCATATATCTAAACCGAATTCTTCTCCATGCTTATACCAAACATAACAATCAAGCATAAATCATCTACTATACATATGACTCCAAATTCCTTTTTCTGAGGTTTCCGGTTTTTGTTCTTGCAAACACTACAAGAGATGAGAAACTTACCTCCATTGCTCAGCCATAAAGGCTGGTTTTTGGCAAATTCCATGAATTGTGCCACCCCTGTTTTGAAGGCTGTCGAGAAATTGTATGTGGCCTCATCGGACCTACTATAATTCCACTCCTGATGGTAGCTATATTTATTGTAGCCTCCCACCATGTAATTAGATTTCCAAATTATTTGTATTTCTACAGATGAGAACGGAGATAGGACTGAATTTCGACTATGTAGACATAATTGGCCACTACCATTAATGGTCATAAATTTACGTCGCATGAAACCGGTACACCAACCACAAACAGGTAAAATATAACCAAACTATATTATATTATTATTACTAAATCAAATCATACTATATGATACGATCCGTAACCGACTACTTTGCAACACGAATAATGAGGTTCATATTGGCCGTAACAATAGCGGCAAATTAACGACTTTGTTACTACTATACACGAAGTAGCAATTTAGTCGCCGATATAATGACTAATTTACGATTTTTCTACGACCCTTCATAAGACGCAGAATAATCATCAAATTACCGACTATGCCGCGTGATGTGAGATGCTATGGAGGCGTGATGAGTGATGGAGTGAGATGAGATGATTGTGGCCGCGGGAGAGAGAGAGATGGAAGCGTGGGACAAAGCTGCTGGCCGAAGGCACTCTCAGCTTGGTCAGTGGGTGGTCGAGGGTGGTTTGATAGCTACTGAACCTTAGGAACACTTCAGACAATGGAGGCAGCAAGCAAAAGCCAAGAGATCCGCTCTACAAAGGGGCAGCCGCGCAGAGAGAGGAGGATCGAGAAACCTTGGGGTTTTTTCTTGGTTTAAACTTGCTTAATGTTTCATAAAACCAAAAGAATGTTTAAGTAACTACAACTGAAAACAAATGGGCCAAAAGAACAGTGGGCCATCGAAAAATACTAAGAAAATAAGAGAAATAAGACTTAAAACGAAAAAGGAAAGTCTTGGTCGAAAATAGAGAAGAGGCCGGTCTGTCTCTCTAATGAATGGGCCTCGGATCACCTCGTTAAAAACCTTGTGAAGAAAACCCATTTGGGACAAAACTTCACAAGGGAAAAAGAGTATGATCTTTATCCCAGAGGCAGACCGGTCAAAGAATCATCTGGCTCGACGCAGAAGATCATGGTCGGTCCGTGCGTCCGGAGTATGGGCCAGGGCGTGGTCTGCTCAAATGGGCCGTCAGCTTCCGTATGGATCATCCTCCGGGCCAACTGGTTCAGGACAGGTTGTCCTTGGTCAAGATGGCCTAGCTGGGTCGTGATGTCTTCTAGGCTTGTCCTCGAGATCAGCTGCTCCATGGCATTGTTGAATTCGGCATGTATCTGTCGCTGTCCCGAACGCGTCCTTGGTACATCTCGCATGGTCGGGAACAGGTCGGCCAGCTTCTTGGTAGAGACTGGTCCGTCTTGCTCATCCAATTCAGTGTCGGCCAAGCTGATGTCTTCATCACCGCGACTATTTTTTCCGGTCTTGACAATGGTCTCAGTCGTAAAACACCGACTTAATTGGCGATAATCATTTTTGGTCGTAAATTAGCGACTATCAGACGACCATATATCCGTAGTCGCAAAGTAGTCGCAAATGTGCTTCCAAATAGTTGCAAAATGTTACGACTACAATTATAGTCCCAAGTTGCAGTCGCAATAATGCTGTTTTTGTAGTGCCATGAATTTGTCTTCAATCCTACTTTATATAAGGATAAAACTTATGGTGGATATTCTTATTAAGACTTTATATTAAGTACGGTTAATATTTAAAATCTTTGTTATTTGAAATTTGATGACTAAGTTACACTATAAGCGGGAAAATTTTAAGAAAAACTGGCGGATTAATTCAAGAAACCAAACACAATTATATATCTCAAAACATTTCAATTACATGCCTAAACCCAATAACTTTGACTAACTGTCGAGAAATACTAATTTGCCACAAACATGAAACCCTGATTTAATTTTGTTCTTCCCCATTTCTGAAATCTCCTTCGAATCATCTCACTCATTTCTCTTCAAATCCTCTTCTCTGTTAACCCATCTCTAATTGATATCTCAATTTCTCCACTAACTTTCGCGTAAACCCTATTGAACATCTCAATCTCTTCTTTGAATCTATTAATCACAAAACTCTTTGTGATATGTTGCCTGCAACTGAAGCTAAGAAAGGATGTAAGAGAAAAACTATTCCAAATGATTATCAGAGAGCCGTTGGGACCATCCGCCCCTCTACTGAAAAAACACACAGAGCCCTCTACCGATACAATACATTTTAACGTTGGCGGCCGTAGTTCCTCCGACTCAGTTGACTCAACGTCAAGACAAAGACCCATTTATCGCCTAACCATTAACATTAACACCCCATTTCTGTAAATATCCACAACCATAATAACTTTTCCAGAACACAAATACCAATCAACATGAAGTCGATGCATCTCCGGCGTCAGAAGAACTCAAGAACAACAAGACTAATGTTCGGGACACCCTAGTTATGCCTCTTAAACACTCTCAAGCTCAAAGTCATCCATCTTCTAAAGGTCACAAAGTCCTAGACAAATTTCCAGGAGGACACGCTGCGGGCTCTGAATGTTCTGCTTCAGGTGCAAGATAGGGAAGTGTTTACCACCGTCTTCTCTGCCACACTGACGCCAAACTCGACTTGGAATGGCTATTGTTATTTAATGTGTCTTCATCTGTTGATATAAATTTGTTTAGGACTTATTATTCTCTATATGGTTTCTTGTTCTAGTCTCATGGTGTGCTTTTAAACCGTCTAGTTTGCTTCTAAATCTCATTGTTAGTTTACTTATGAGTTATGATGGTCTAATGAATTAAAGTCACTGATTTTTATGATGTTAATCATATAGTTATCAAGCAATTGAGTTTTGATGACTCAATTTAACTATTCTCTATGTTTTGTTAAATTCGGGTGGTTGAGCGTTTACTAGATAGCGTTTGAGACATGATCAAACCATTAATAACTTTCTTCTGTTAAATCATTTTTCAGGTTTACTCGTGACAGAGGATCAAAATTAATTTAGAAGATTACTAAAAACTTTACAAATAAATTCGATCAACCTTACTATAACTGGTGACGTGTACCTTGCGATAACTAAAAAGATACTTCCTCAAGTTCGCGGTACAATTTTATTTCCTATACCCATCACATAGGCTTGCTTCTGTTATTTTTCACTAACACTATGTTTATTCTCTTTGTGTTCTAGAAAACCCACACATGGGATCCCTTGATAACAGGGACAATTCAACAGTTTTTCGAGGACATATGTCAACGACGGTTGAAAGACATGGTTATCAACGCGAGGACTAGTCGAGAGTAACCTAAGTGAATAAGCGAGACTCTCTGGAAAACGATGACCGACTACTGGGATAGTGCAGAAGAACAACTGTTGGGGTAAAAATCTCCTCAGCGAAAATAATAGCGAAAAGCTTATCTAAGCAATCGGACACGGACATTCATCATATTTCATACGAAAGGAGCTTCGTATAGTTAATATTTTATACAAAGCACTTTGTGTCGATGACTTCGTATGAATAACATTTTATACGAAAATCTTTGAACGGACAACATTTCATACGAAAAGGATAAACTATTCACCAAAACATCTGAATGGATCGATCGGAAAAATACATCTCTCGACGGAAGCTATGGATAGACGAAACATCCGAGCAAGCAACTTCTGAGCTGAACCAGATCGGATCCTAGCTAAACCAGCCCAGATCCGAACATCTCCCTTCTCCTTTTCTAAGCACAATCTATTCCTTCAAAAGTTCTGAGCACAATCCGTTCCTTCCGAAGTTCTGAGCTGGAAGCATTCCTTGGAAACTTCCGAGCTGGATTTACTTGTCAAACTTCCGAACGGATAATCCACTTAGATCATATGTTTGAACATTCGCCGATATCTTCTTCTCCGGATGTGCAACTAGCCGCAATTCATCTTCGGAGACACTGACTTATACGTTCCTAGCCATTAAACCAAAATCGTCAGATAAAATTGACGAAATACGAATTTGGGCCCAACCTACAAGATTCGTATTTCCGAGACTTTGGGCCGAATCAAGAAGCCTATGCTCAAACGGACACGGACCATCAGTTTTCGGCCCATTGGGCAAAATAGGTTAAGCCGCGGAAAGCTAATCACCAAAAGAAGAGATAAACTCGTAGAAAGGAAGAAGAGGATATCTTCGAGCAGAAGAGGAAAATCCGAGCTGAAAATATAAATCTTAACGGAAATGGAAATAGACAATACATGAAGATTTCTGAAAATCTTGCGGACGAAGATTCCCAAAGCCGACTGGCCGCAGCTATATAAGGAGATGGACTTCCTACGACTTAAGGCATCTTGAAAAACCCTAGCATCTAGACTTAGAACTACAAATGGCTTGATCCCTTTCTTAAGGGTATTTAGGCAGCCTTTCAAAAGGTTCAACTGTAACATCTAAAACTTTTATTCCTTGTACTTCGTTTTCGATTTTTTCTATCAATAAAAATATCTTTCAGATCTCTCTTGTCGTGTTGTTTACATTGATATTTATGTTCCCTAAAAAATTAGCTCTACAAGTTTTGACAGTGCGAGTTCCGACTCATAGTTTGGCGCCGTCTGTGGGGAAATAGAAGTTTCTTACACTTAAAAACCACCGACTAGCAGATCTGTACATATGGCCACCAACAGAGACATAGACGGAGAAAGAACAAATCATCCATTGGCGATCAACTCTGCAGCAGACGTAGCCGCATCACACAACATCATGATGGAAAACACTGCAAAAGACGCTGCCGCAACTGATGCAATGAAAGCCGACGTAACACTAACAGACGACAGCCGTTATGGTGCAAAAAACTCATGATTAGAAGAAGGCGAATACCATGCTCACCGAGCAAGTAGAGAGGCTCGGAACAAAAACCATCGAGCACTTGGGCAATGAAGTTTGGACCAACTACGAGTAGGCGACTCGACTTCTCAACGCCTGGCGGCTCAACGAGAAACACTACGCTACGTTGACGGCTACTTGCAAACAAGTGAATGCCTCCTGCGCACAGATTTAACACAACAGGTCTACCACCACTAATCCAAACAAGAAGGATCGTGACAACTATCGACGTGGATGGAGAATATTGCATGGACGCAATCTCAAACAAAAAAAAGAATTGTAACAAGGATACCAAGACCGGATCAGAATTCATCAAAACCGAAAGGAACATTATTTGGTGTTCTAGGATCTTCTTCGTTGTAAATCGCTTTACGATCTCCTCGATTATCAAGATAAGTACCTCAAATTCTAATTTGGCTTCTCATCATCAATTGCTTTACAAATTATGCCGCTCTATTCAACTTCTTTGTGACCTATCGATTTTTACGCTTTCAATGCTTTACGATTATAAGAATTACTAATATCTCTAACTTACGTAGAAATTAGCATGATAAAATCTTGATCGAAATCGAAAATATCTCGTCAAATCTTTTCATGTGTTCAATGTACAGTCTATTGCTCTCTAATTTCGTTTACATGTTGAGCATCTTGATTTGGGACTTTGCGGTTATACATCATGATCTGATTCTAACCGATTTCTAACATCGAACAATTCTCCAACTTTGTTTCGTTTGAGGATCCAGCCGCGATGCCAAGTAGCCAACCAACCAACAATCATACCGGAATCAGACGGTTCAGTGAATCTGCTTCAATACGCTGCTACACCTTCGCACCGCAGCCGTGTCAAACTGCCCCTAACCATTCGTCGTCGATGTTCCAAGCCATCCTAACATCAAGCTTCTCAACCATCAACGTATAAAATCCAGTATCTATCTGCGTATAGTAGATTCGGCGAGCAATAACAAGAAACCAAGTGGAGAAACGATTGATCGATAAATAATCAACGGTCACCTTCTTGCTATCTAAGCATATTGTCTCATCGTAGCCGATCGTACGAATGATCAAAACGTCCAAGAAGAGCCTGGCCTAACCGCACATTAATATATGTCCTTCTCGGATGACATAATTTCATGCTCGCCTTGAAATTTTCATGGTCAGTTCGGGTTCACGACTTCGCAAGCTGATAGGTCGAGCATCTTCGTCTGTCCATGAACGATCGACTGTACGTCTCTATAGTTCAACGCAGACTACCAAGCTTCGGCAAATGCGTTGCTCGGACCAAAAAAGGTATCGCGGAGAGAACAACCTGCTCGATTTGACTCTCCCCCGCAAATAAAATCAGCACATTACATGATTCGTCTTGTCGATCATATTTTTTTCAGCTTGTTCGCAGTCAAACTGTTCAAAATCTCCGGTTTGGATACGTGATCAGACGGTCCACGACTAAACCAGTTTGAACGTACCGCGATAAGGTTATCAAGACGAAGATCCTGCTCGGACTGGTTGTCGTACGGTCCTTTCGCGCAGCTTGCTCGGCAACTCACGCAGCATGCTCGACAACTCGCGCAGCGTGCTTGGAAACTCGCGCAGCGTGCTCGGCAACTCGTACAACGTGCTTGGAAACTCGCGCAGCGTGCCTGTTGACTCGCGCAGCTTGCTCGGCAACTCGCGCAGCGTGCTCGGCAACTCGTGTAGCGTGCCCGGCAACTTGCGAAACATTCTCGGCAACTCGCAGAATGCTCGGAAACATCGAGCATGCTAACCAACTCGGACATCCCGAGCTAACCAGCTCGAAATTTTCGAACTTGCAATTATTCGTAGCATTCTCGAAAACTCACAACATGCTCGGAAACTCGCAGCATGCTCGAAAAATTGCAGCATTCTTGGAAAATCGCAGCATTTTTGGCAACTCGCAGAATGCTTGGAAACTCGTAGAATGCTTGAAAACACCGAGGAGGCGAATCAGCTCGAAAATTCCGATCTCATCTCATTTTGTTTTCCGAGATAAAAGAAAAGAATAAGTCAGCTCAGCAAAACGTGAGTAGCTAGCTTGGGAAAAAAAAAGGTTAGCTCGGACAAAAGAGCAATCAGCTCGGAAAAAAAAAATCCGAGCAGACCTTTACCAATTCACCGAGCAGACAAAATAAATAAATAAATAAAACCAGCTCGGAGAAAAAAAAGGAGCCAACCAGCTCGGGAAGAAGAAGAAGAAAAAAAGAAAAAAAATTCGAGCTGAGAACGAGCTCATGCTCCATGCTTAATTAATTAAGCACAACATGGATCCCCATTCTAACAGACATGGATGTGTGGTAAAGCCAAGACAAATCAAAACTTTTTCTGCTCGGATGGTGATAAAGCTATGTATGTGACGACTAAGCCGACACAAAAAGGGGAAAAACTGCTTTGTCATGCTTTTCCGAGAACGAAGTCTTCGGAGCAAGACATGCCTTTGATTTCCCGAGCCAATCTCCTTTGTCATGCTTTTCAATACACGCGTGGGATAGCTCGGCACAACTCGGGAGCTAAACTGAAACTGCCCGTTAGTCATCATTTTCATATTGATTTTTGCTCGGACGCGTAATCTTTGCTCGGCACACGACCACGATCTTTACGTGTCGAGCACAAAATCTCAACAATTCTTTCTCTGCAACGCACCAGGATCTGAGTAGAACATGTCCGCGTAATTTCTTCTCGGCATACTGAACTTTCCGCAACAACAACAACCTCGGAAAAATTCCTTTCCACGACCGTCTCACCACTTGCACAGAACCTGCTCGGATAGCCACCCCCAGGATTAGTACGCGTTTGCCTCATTCTGCAATGATCGCATCATCGAACTTGCGAACGAATTGGTCTGCTCAGAGGATTTGATCACATGACGAATTAATCTTCTCAGAACATTTTTTCCTTGTATGGTGATCAAATCGACGATACGAATTACGCGGTCATGCACTTGTCCGCGTCCAAAAATACCAACAAGAAACTTCCGAATACTACAAATCCAACGTTCCTAGTTGAAGGGTCCCCAACAACGACCTAGTCCTATTGAAAGTGTTCAAGAACACGGCTGAACGAAACACATGCAAAGTAGGAGAGAATCGAGAAGGAACATACATAGTTACCAAAGTAGTTCGCCATGAAGCACACGAACTCGTCAACATGGACAATGACAAGATTCCAAGAAGTTGGAATACAACGCATTTGAAGAAGTACTATCACTAAGACGAGACTTCCGAATGTCTCAAGAAACAACATGAACTACGAGACAGCTTGATCCCTGAACGGGGTACGTAGGCAATCGATATCTTGATCAGTTCAATTGTCCCTCCTATTCAAAAAAAGGGGGGAGTGGGTCTGTATATATCTATACTTCCGCATAGGAAATTCTCTATACTTCCGAATCGGAAATTCAAAAAATTTTGAAACAATTATTCGGATTCGAATGCTACCTGGTCAAACACAAATTCTTGTACAAAACTGTTCGAAACATCCAGGCAAGCAAAACTGTATTAACGAAGACGCCCAAACGTACCAACAGACAAGCTTGAAAACTTCGAGCTGACCAATCTTCTCAAGAATTCCGAGCTAACCAGCTAGGAAATTCTGAGCTGACCATTCTACTCGAAAATTCCGAGCTGGACAATCTCCTCGGAAATTCCTGGCTGACCAACTTTCTAGGAAATTCCAAACTAACCAGCTAGGAAATTCCGAGCTGACCAATCTTCTCAGAAAATTTCGAGTTGACCACTCTTCATGGAAATTTTGAGCTAACAAGCTAGGAAATACCGAGCTTGACCAATCTTCTTGGAAATTCCGAGCGAGCCCCTCTCAACCAAAGACAAAACTCGTCCGACTAATCTCAAAACGTACTCGGACAATCTTCACGACGTTCTTTTCGCGAAGCCATTCCGCTAGGAGAATTTTTCAAAAACTCAAGTCACCAGATCACAACCACGAATACGACGTATCCGCAATGGTTCGACTCCCCAATTATATGATTGGACTTATCCGGTAACGAAAAATAAACTCATTCTCGCTTTTTATTAATTTAATTCTCTTTGACCGAAATTAGGGTATAAACCTCGTAAATTAGAATTCGTTTACAATCACGTCATATGTACTCGAGTGCATGTTTTCATGATTGTTATGAATAGTTTATCTTGTCTGCTGACGTCCGCAGCAGACAAACACATACATCATTTACGGATATTAGCCAACATGTCCTATACGGATTGAGGCTCTATACATCCAACAAACGGATAAAAGCACGCTATATAAATTTTAAATACCGCCAAGGTATGTTCATTATCGGCGAAGGGAACATAAGTCGAGCAAACCCCCGCACCAGTACTAGAGTCGATAGTAGACCCCAGAAATCCAGTATGACGCTACTCAGCACACTGGTAAAATGACGTTATAGCCAAGTATATCATGGTCTGATATTTTTGAAAGGTATGTCCTGCGCATATCAGCTCACTTTCGATAAAGGAAGATGTAAGACGAAAGTATCACAGAAAAAAGGAATCAGAAGTCCAAACCCAGTAAAACACATCACGCTGGTCTGGACAACGTCATTATTGAGTACACAACCGACGACTGGAAGATAAGACGGGAAACCCATGCACTAGTACTGAAGTCAACTGTAAAACTCCTAAACCAAATAAAACGCTTCCGAGCACACTGGTGTAAATCATTACAAGTCCGAAAAAAAGAGTACGTCTCGCTAATCTTCGGACTTAATCTTGAAACCCAGTAAGACGCTTCCGAGCACACTGGTCTAAACTCATCACAAGTTCGCAAGAAGAGTACGTCTCGCTAATCTTCAGACTTAATCTCGAAACATAGTAAGACGCTTCCGAGCACACTGGTCTAAATCATTACAAGTCCGCAAGAAGAGTACGTCTCGCTAATCTTCGGACTTAATTTCGAATCCTAGTAAGACGCTTCCGAGCACCTGGTCTCAATCATCACAAGTTCTTAAGAAGAGTATGTCTCGCCAATCTTCGAACTTAATTCTGAAACCCAGTGAGACGATCCAAAGCACACTGGTCTCAATCATCATAGGTCCAAAACTGAAGCAAAAAGGAAAAGTCCTCCCTCGGACAAGATCCGTTCGATTCTCCCATAGACCCGACATATCCAGAAATCCAAGCAGTCCATCTCGGATCCAAGCTAACTTGTTTGGAAAATTCGAGCTGACTAGCTATAAAATTCTGAGATGGAGCTCAAGAATCCCGAGCTGACCAGCTCGGAAATTATGAGCTCATCCCACCTTGTTTCTCGAAAAAAGTTTTCGAACATCCGTCACAAATCCATCCGATACATTTAAGAATGCTTTCCTCAAACTCGAAATCTCAAAAAAATAAACGGCAAAACGCTGCAGCGGATTCAAAAACGTCCTAACAATAAATTAGGAAGATTTAAGACAATAAATTTGTCTAAGGGATACAAGATAGTCAATTCATATATCGAGACGACCGACCGTCTCAATAAAAGAAGCTATAACAGAAGCACGTTCGTCGTCCGACAACAAAGACAGACCGAAACAACTTTCCGCTTGGGCTATCAACCGATCGAAATTGGAAACATCATCCTCTCCCAAACGAGCTCTCGATCTAAGGTCCACCTCTTCGGACCCAAATGCAGAAGGACCCTCAGCCCCCAAATCGACAATCAAGTCAAGGCTGCTCCTCACCGCAACGAATTGACTCTGCTTTTCCGTGGCCGGCATCAATTTTGAGAAGATTTTTCGGAATATGGGCAAGCGAGATGCAATCTTCTTAAGCATTCCTTAAGCCAAGTTTTCTATTTTGTAGCTTTCGAAATCCGGTACCTAACCAATATCCTGAAGAAATTATGCCCTGGTTAAATATCTTCTAAATTATGTACCTGTTTTAGAATATCTTATTAGAATTTGTTATTTTTTGGGTTAGATGATCTGTTGATCGTCTTCATGTTTCTTTTAAGAACACATTTGTCGTTAATGTTTACACCTTTTTCCACTATATATCATAATCTCCTTTTTATTACATTATTTAAATAGCATATATATAGAAACCCTGATCAATTTGGTTATTGTTAAATTCAAATATCAAATTATATATTTCATTTGTGATACGACAATAAAAGTTTTTGCACATTTAATGTTTTCATTCAAAACACATTGTATGCATGGACTCCAGAAGACTAAACTATCTCATATTATTATTACTAAATCCAAAAATACTATATGATACGACCCATACCCGACTACTTTGCGACACGAATAGTGAGTTGAATAATAGTCGTATCAATAGCGACAAATAAACGACTTGGTTACAACTATACCCGAAGTAGCGAATTAGTCGCCCATGGACTGACCAATTCGCGATTGTTCTACGACTCTGAGCATCATACGCAAAATTAGTCGCCATATCACCGACTAGCCTGTGACTATTGGTTCCTGTCTCGACAATAATCGTTAATCTGTCGTAAATCGACGACTAAATTGGCGACAATCATTTTTAGTCGTATATAAGCGACTAATACACGTCCATATATATGTTGTCGCAAAATAGTAGCGTTATTGTCCCCTAATAGTGGCCAAATGTTACGACTACAAGTATAGTCGCAAGGTCCAGTTGCAAAAATGCTGTTTTCTTGTAGTGACCGCGGTAACGATAGTTTTATGTACTCCAATGCTACTGGGTTGCCAGTTTCTGCGCGGGTGTGCGTCATCCTGGAGATTATCCTATGAAGTATGAGGATGTGATCTGCGGCGGACCTCTTGTCTATTCAGGGCAAGATATGCTAAGAGTTTGTATTTTTCTTTAGCGTAGCATAATATTTTATTTCTTCGTAGTTTGATTGACTTGATCGTAAGACTTTCATCGCAGACTTGGGCTTCGATTAACCATGCCGCCAAATCCGACGAAAAATTCTGAAGAATTCAAAATCGCGTTGCAAGGCGTTTTCTTGATAACGCAATCTTGGTGAATTCCATCACCGCTTTGAAGGCTTCTATCGAAGAGGAGAAAAACGAATTTGAGATGACAAGATTTTCCCTTGATGCCAAAAATAAACATGGCTTTTACCGAGGCCGAAGTTTTGAGAAATCAACTTGCGGAAAGGAGGCTTTCTCGAGATGCGGCACATCGTGACATGGCCGAAAGAGGAAAGAAAAAGGAATGCTTAAGAAGATTGCATCTCGCTTGTTCATATTCTGAAAAATCTTTTCAAAACTGCTGTCGGCCACGGAAAAGCAGAGTCAATTCGTTGCGGTGAGGAGCAGCCTTGACTTGATTGTCGATTTGGGGGATGAGGGTCCTTCTGTATTCGGGTCCGAAGAGGTGGACCTTAGATCGAGAGCTCGTTTGGGAGAGGATGATGTTTCCGATTTTGATCGGTTGATAGCCCAAGCGGAAAGTTGTTTCGGTCTGTCTTTGTTGTCGGACGACGTTGCTTGTTCGTACCAAGGGGGTACGTGCTTCTGTTATAGCTTCTTTTATCGAGACGGTCGGTCGTCTCGATATATGAATTAATTATCTTGTATCCCTTAGACAAATTTATTATCTTAAATCTTCGTAATTTATTGTTAGGACGTTTTTGAAATCCGGTACCTAACCAATATCCTGACATCCCTTCTTCTCCTTTAAGCCAAGTTACACCTAATTAAATAATTTTTATACATAAACACCATTAACATTTTAAACAATATAAAAATAAAAAGTATCATCAATTCTTAACCCAGACATGTACGCAATACGCCATGCGATTATTCTAAAAATAAACTAAATCATACTCATTTCGTGCTTTCTGTAGAAGCACCAGAGAATCACAAATAGATATCTATCAGCATCCTTTCAAAATCTTTTTACTAGTTCCTTAGCATCTTCCCCGAGAAATAAACACTGAAGACTCCGGAGGCTATAAAAATGTATTTTCATTTTCTAATATCAGAGACAAACAACAAAACATATGTGAGGAAGATTATATATATAGGCATTTGTTTAACTAACCCTATGTCGCGAATTGTAAACTGCAGCTTTGGTCGGCCTGTCCAATGAGGTTCAAGGTTTCCAACAAGTGTAAGAACACCAACGACATTTATAATAGAAAAATAAAATCATTTAGAAAACTATACCTTAATCTCTTTAGTTAAAAATATAATGTTTACCACACACGCAAATAACATGATTAATATAATCCGATAAAGGAAACAACTGTATAGACTAAAAGTTACCTATAGGGTATTCATCACAGACTCTGTCATCTAATATATCCGTAAACAATTCAAAATTCATAAAATGACCTTCCGGAATATTTTCATAAGTGAGGCAAAAAGATGTGTTTAACCCGAATATGAGCTTGAAATCGTGAGGGGTCAACGACATATATTTCGGTGCTTGTACAACTTGAGCATTCACAAGTTTAAACCAGTGACCCTCACACCATGTAGAGAAACGGAATTTCTCAATGGAAGAGGCAGAAACACTTGCCTATATTTTCATACCCTAAATCAATAGACGGATACCTTATTAAAACATGCAATGACCCAATAAATAAAATAGATTATAGAGTAAAATAAAGATTACCTCCTCATCGACCAAAATCATTTGGATTATTGGTTCTCCAAAGGATGAAACACACATCCAAACACGCAAAAGAAGAAATTTTAGGTCCCAAAAGCAAGGAATGAAGTTGTTTATTTGAAATTTTTTCTGAAAGTCTTTGGAGCCATGGTTGAGAAATGGAGAAATTTTCGCAGAAATTAGCTTGAAAAGAAGTTTTTTTGTCTCCCATTAAGTGGTAAGAAAATGAAGCATCTAGGGTTTTAATATTTAATAGTTTCCCAAATTGGTGCGTAAAAGGTGTGAAGCACTAAAAGAAAACCTTTGAAATAGTAATATTAAAAGGTGTAAGAATTAGAACTCACAACCCTTAGTTTAGACAAAACTCACAACCGCTAATGATTTTTTTTAAATAATGACGATTTGTTTAAAATAAATTTGGTTTCTAAATCACATTTATCCAAGTCAATAATGACGATTCAAAAATCCCTATTCTCGATAAACTTCCTAATATGCTGCAGCCACCATCTTATATTGTTTTCAACGTTTCATTTGATAGGTTTGTGATTATTGCTTTTACAAATTAAATGAGAGACAAGAAGAATATTCAATGTTCCTCTCAACCGATATTATTTAACTTGATAAGTTCGTATATACTCAAAGAAAAAAAATATTAGATATCAAGAAAGATTGCAAAATCCTAATTTAATTTCTCAAACCATCTTAAAACCATTAAGACAATTTCACACCAACCAGGAAACTGGCACTTATGGGTTTTTCTCTACGAGGCCCCCATCAAATCAACACTAATAATGGTTAAATATATATCATGCAAAGAAGAGTTACGATGTTTGGTTAACTTCCTCTCTTTTTCATTAAATTGATTCCATCAATTATCGATCTTATCATGCCAGGACTTCATTTGTTTATATTATATTAATATTTCCATTGTTGCCTTGTAAATATAAATAATTTCGGTAGGTTTATAACTTGCTTATTTTCATTATTTCAAAGGTTGATAGCTACATAATTACTACATTTAACAAACATTATATTAATAAGGATCATCAAAAAGATAATGGAGCCAAATTCTGAAATTATCTCTCATGGTTGTGAAGAAGAATAGTGACTCAAAGGTCCAAAAGCATGTATCGCAGATGTTTGTACCTTTGAAACCATTGTCCCACCAACTCAACCCAGTATTTATCGGAGCATACAGACATCTGTAAAGCTCTTTGATATCTAATCCTTTTCGCTTCTTATAGGACAGTGAACACCGTCTGTTTGACCGTCCATACCTTTGTCTCATCTTAACACGTACTCGAGTTGCAAATTCGCGCTCGATGACGTACCCACGGTTCAAAACTTCTCCATCTCCAAAAACACCCGCAGGAACATGGAGTACGCGTATATCTATGTATCCCATTCAATATCTGCCGATCTTTTGATCATAGCCTCTCCTTTAACCATCCGGTCGATGGAGGTCCACGATTGTTCGACCCAATTGTCGCAATATACAAAAAGACACATACCTCTGAGGAGAAGAGCAGAAGGGTTTTCGTATTCCAGACATTTGTTGGCCAATTTAGTTTTAACCCTATGTGGGCACCAAATATCTTCAGTAATGTTGGAGAAGTACTGATCGACCGAGTTATAGAAGTCTGATCTTTCTCTGACGTTTTGCATCACAGTGCATGTTTCTTTCATCCGAGACAAATAGTGTATCCCTTGGTTGTCTTCAATGACGGCAAGAAGGATTTTTTTTAAGATATCACTAGGAAGGAAATCTATGGCCGATTTTGGTTTGAAAATATGGAACAGGCAAAGAGAATTTAAAAAAATAATATTGCAGATTGTTAAAGATGGGTATTGTTTCTAAGGCATCCACATATGTTTATTTATAGATCAGATCCAACCTTTGGCTTTTCCATACATTTAAATAGTATTTATGTTATTGTTATTTATTAATTAATATGCATCTGTTGGCGTGCATCTTCGGCTGGAGTAATTATGTACATGATGAATATGATTAGCTAGGTAGTCATATGTAATGTAGCTTCATTATTTATTGCAATTCAAATTTTACCACAAAAATGTGTTGTTACTTGGATGGATATATTGTTGAAAAAAACATTTAGGTAAATATCCTTTTAATTTAATCATCGCACATTTTTTGCAAAAAGTCATCTATTCAGTCATAATATACTCTGGTAGTATTACCATTTTCACCCAAAGAGAATTAATATATTCCTTACGATAAAAATTTGCACACAAATGAAACCAACATATAATATTATTCGCAGTTTAACATATTCTATTCTAGTCGACACAAATGAAGGATAATCAAGAATTTAAACAGGGCCAAATTCCAAAATTGTTCAGCACGAGACTGAAGTAAAATAACGACTCTATGGACCAAAAGCATCTGTCGCACATGGTTGAACCCTTGAAACCAAACCCCACCAACCCTTCCAGGTTGTTATCGGAGCACACATGCAGCTATAAAGTCCATTGATATCTACACTTGCTTCCTTCTCAAAAAACAGAGCCGAAGGCGTTTCTGGCCATACACGCCTATCCCTTCTAGTTATCTTTATACGTATCCGAGTGGCAAGTTCACGGTCGATGACATATCCACTGTTCAACACTACACCATCTCCATAAAAAACATGCAAGAGCATGGAGTACGCATATATCCCTATTTCCCATCGGCTATCTGTTGATCTATGATCATTGCCTCTCCTTCAACATCTGGTCGCTGTAGATAAAGCAATACATACCTCGGAGGAGAAGAGCTGCAAGGTTTCTTGATTGTAGACACCTCTCGACGAAATCTTGTTTAAAATGAGGTGGGCAATCAAAGAGATTTAAGTTAATAAAACCGTAGTATAAATCGATTGACTTGTATAAATCTTGACTCGGCCGAATCTATGAAGCGCCTTGCATGTTGTCTTCGCCCTTATAAAATAGCGTAAACCTTGTTCACCTTTAATGACGTCAAGAAGGATTTTTGAAAGAACATCACTTGGAAGGTAATCCATTACGAATTTGGTAATGAAGAGATGGAAGGCAAAAGGAATTTTTCGAAATAAAAAAGGATTTCAATATTTGAGAGTTCGAAGCAACCACCAGAGATTATTTATGGTTTTCAATGCAACCTTTAATTTGATTGTCTAGTCTGTATTAATAATGTATATATTCTTACCACTAAGTCACAACTAACAACATTCATGATCATGATCATGGTGTTAATGAGTCACATATCTATCTTTGAAACATGGGAAGAATGGGGGTGTCAAAGGTTGTGATGAACATTCAATATTCTTCTTGTATGTGTATCTTTCGTCTAAGGTTTATAGTAGGTATTTAGTAATTCATCTTAGTCATCTATTTATGTACAATAATTATACCGAGTCACATATCTATCTTTGAAACAGGGGAGTAATGGTGGTATCAAAGGTTTATGGTTTAGGGCTTATGGTTTATTATTTAGGGTTTAAGGTTTAATGGGACTGTCAAAGGTTTTGGGGTTTAGGGTTCAGTATTTAGGGTTTAACGTTTGAGTAAAACAATTTATGTATAGGGTCAAAAATTATCAATTAATTAAAACAATGTAATTATTACACTATTACTTAATAAAATATTATAAAAATTATATATAGAATAATAATACTACTTAATAAAGATTATAAAAATTATATATATAATAATAAAGCACATATAAACCCAAAAAACTAATTTAATTAATCACCACTACCGCCTGTTCAGCGTGAGTAAATTTTCAAAATATTTCAGTTACGCGCCTTAACCCAACAAATTTCGACTAAGTGTCGAAAAACCATCATTTACCGCAAACATAAACCCTGATTTTATATTTTGTTCTTCCCCGTCTCCAAACCTTCGAATCATCTCGGAAAATTTTCTTTGTCTGCAGATCCTCCTCCCTACCGACTAATCGCTAACTGGCATCTCTTATATGAATCTCTTATTCGAGGTTCTTAGTTTCATTGCTATCGACCCTCTCAATTTCTTATCTGAAACTCTCTGTGATACGATGCCTCAAAAGGCAAAGGCAAAGAAAGAAGGAGGAGGAGGTCGTAAGATACTAACAATTCCAAACGTCACTCAGAGAGCTGTCGGGTCCTATCCCTGTGGTTTGAGAAAATCAAAGAGCCCTCTACCATCCCGATACACCCTCACCCCGAATCCCGTTGATGCTCCGACTCAGACCACTCAACTTCCAAAGAAAAAATCAGCTATACCCCAAACGTCAGCGTCAACACCCCATGTACATGACTATCCACCGCCAATACAAGTATTCCAGAACTCGACTACTAATCAGCCTAAAGTTGAATCTTCGCCGGTGTCAGAAGAAGTCCAGAACAACCAGGACCCTGTTGAGGATGGCCCACCTTCGCAAGTTCACCTATCTCGAGCTCAGAGTCATCCATCTTCTGAAGGTCACAACTTCTTCGACGAATCTCTTAATGTTTTGCCGGACTTCGAGTAGGACACATGCGGGCTCTGAATGCGATGCTTCGGGTACCAGACAGGGAAACTTTTACCACTGTACTCTCTCCCGCACCGATTCTAGGCACGACTTGGAATGGCTATTGCCATGTACTGTTTTCAGCTATTCATATTCTCTATATGGTTTTTTTGTTCTTTTCTTATACCTTTTGCAATGGTGTGTTTTTAAAACATCTAGTTTGTTTATGAATCTGTTTGTTGGTTTGGTTATGACTTATGCTGATTTAAATAGTTCGAGTCTCTGATGGTTAGGATGTCAATCTTGTACATATTTCAGGTTTACTCGTGAAAGAGGATCAAAATTGGTACGGAAGATTACAAAAAAAATTACAAACAAATATGATAAAGCATACTATAGCTGGTCACGTGTGCCTCGTGATAAAGCAAAAAGATATTTCCTCGAGTTCGCTATACAGTTTTCTCTCCTATACCCTTCATATATACCTTGCATGTGTTGCTTTTACTAATGCTATGCTTATTCTATTTGTATTCTAGAAAACCCACCATTGGGATCCCTTGATAACAGGGATAGTTCAACAGTATTTCAAGGAGATCTGTCAACGACGGTTAAAAGACATGATTAGCACTGCGCGGACTAAGCGAGAGCGACCCAAGTGGATCGGCGAGACTCTTTGGAAAATGATGACCGGCTATTTGGAAACTAAAGAAGCAAAGGCTAAAAGTAAGACATATGCTAGTTGTCGTATGTCTGATCGTGGAAGACTCGGTCATCACGTCCATTTCTCAGGGCCCAAGTCGTACCTAGAAATCAGGCTCAAAATGTCAACAAACCTTTATAATATATTTGTTGTACGGAAACATTTGCAACTAGAAATTTCTGTAGTAATCCTTGTTTGAGGTATACACTGCAGGAAGAGGAGTATGGAAGACCGGTTAATATTGGTGAGGTATTCGTCAGGACACATACAAAGGCAGACGGTGCGTTTGTTGATTGGAAGGAAGAGGATATCGATGCAGCGTTCGAAAAAATCTTAGACGATAAGTTGTTAGATCTCAATATAGAGACTTCAGAAGTTTCGAACAGTGCTACTTCGTGACATCGGGAACTCTCACTAGATGAATATGAGCACATCTTACTTCAAGTAAAGTAATATTTTCAAAATTCACATTTATAAAGTCAGGTCATGTTCTTTATTTAATTGTGTTTCGTCGATGTCTTTAATAATAAAAAGCTACTGATACCGATAGACGAGGAAATCCCTATGGAGTTGGAAGCCTCAAAGAGTCTCTTTTGAGGGGCAAGCCAAAGCAGTCGGGGGACTCTTCAGTTTTGGTCATACAAGAGCAATTGAAGGAAGCTCAACATAAAATCGAAGAGCACGCTGCCCGTGAAGCAGATCACGCCCCGGTTGCGAATGAGCAGAAGGAAAAGATCGAGTGCCTTTCCATTGTAGAAAAGTATCTGCGGGAAACTGATCCGAATTTTCTTGACTTCCTTCAGACTCATAGGCCAGAAGCCAACACAGACGGTCGCCCCCCCCCCCCCCCCCCCCCCAACAGGTACAACTTAACTCCATCTGTTGCATAGGTTACTTGTCGCTCTGCCTACCGAACTTCATTTTTGGTGTATGATTTTGAAACTCCTTAATATTGAAGATTGCACATGTAGATAATTGTTTGTGTATGTATGCAACGCAAAACTATCAAGGTTTTCAATGTTTTCTTGAAGCAATTATCTTATACATTGCTTATATCATTCAAATTGATGTATAACCAATTACCAAATCGTAAATTTGACAAATGGAAGAACACCATATTCTTATTTTCATGCAAACTTAACAGACGTCAATTAATTGTATTTGGATGTCACGCGGAGTCGCTGTGTAGTCGTTAGTAGAGTCTTAAAGAGTCCATAAAGTGTCACTGATGAGTCGCAAAAGTGACTTTACTAGTCAGTAACAAAACAGTCGCCACATAGTGGCGAGATCACAACCATAATCGTATATGGATGTTCAGTTTAGTCGCGGGATAGTAATTAAAATGGTCGTTAACCAGTCGCTCCATAGTGGCTAATATTTACGACTACTTTCTGACTATACAATACACTCGGGTATTAATCGCCCCGTGGTCACCTCACTTAACGACCATTTGATGAAACATTTCTCCGACCGTATCTGGACACCCTCAATAGTCGCACAATTGTCGCTACCGTAGTCGCTAATTAGTCTTTATATCTCCCGGCGGCGCTACGTCTAAACGATTACCTATGTTGGTCGTATAAATAGTTCTAGCTCGTAGACTAATAATACAACTATGAGATTTAGCGACTATGGATTTACGACAAGCACATTTGGTCGTATATTTGTCGTAAAACGCCGATTAACGACTATTCTACGATTAAAAGTGCAGTCGTGAAAACGATGTTTTCTTGTAGTGGGTCAAACCGGATCAGACCAAAATCGGGCTGTGGGACCTCGATATCCTTTCCATGTCTCTTTTTCCGCCTTTGACTACACACACAAAAAATGGCCGGACCAAATGACTCAAAGGGTGGTCCTTGGGGGACAGTTATCTCGTAATCAGCTAAGCTTTGCACGAGAAAAATCTATTACGTCTGAAAGATCCGAAAGGGTCGTCATGTATAGGCCGGCTGATATGAGTTGACTTACTCGAGAAGCCGGACAAATCCAAGTAGGAAATGCCGTTCCAAAATTCCAACTCGCTTGACATACTACACGGCAGTCAAAATACGACGAACAATTCAGACAATTCTTCATTGTAAACGGACTAGCAACGAAACAAAAATGGCCAAATCGAATCTTTCGGACTACTATTTTTGCCTTGAATACTAAATAACCTCGCCATCATCGCACTCGAGTCTGACGAAGATTGCTCCCATGCTTAGTCCACACGCCGGGTCACCTAAAGCAGTGCCCTCGAATAAATGACTTATCTCGGTGTAGAGTGGCATCATCTTAGTCTTCCTCATCTTGTTTGGTTCAAATTTCCGCAACACCGTGTTCCTCAAAACACGGACGACATACCTCAGGACCGGATGTAAGATAGCTATATGGTTAGTATGGCGCGAGTGATAGCGATCATTACCAAAATGAGACCAGAAAAACTGAGTATCTGAATCTGCCCACTCAGCAGTAAGAACACAGCGGATGGGCTCCACACTGAACCCATAGATACGACAGAGATCCAAAATAGAGTTGCGATACATGACGCCCATGCACATGATCACCTGTGTAATAAACCCGACAGGTAGCTAACAACTGTCTGACCAAGTCTGGATACAGCTCATAAGACCTCATAGGCATTGTTCCCAAGCCTATATTCTGCACAATCCTTTGGACATCATGTCTGATCACCAGCATCTCCACTGTCCTGTAATGAATAAACCGTGTAGGCTTCATCGTCATATCCACCCAGGCATTGTCACTACAAGAAAACAGTGTTTTCACGACTGCAGTTTTAATCGCAGAATAGTCGTTAATCAGAGTTTAACGATAAAAATACGGTTAAATGTGATAGTTGTAAATTCATAGTCGCTAAATCGCATAGTCGTATAATAAACCCGACAGGTAGCTAACAACTGTCTGACCAAGTCTGGATACAGCTCATAAGACCTCATAGGCATTGTTCCCAAGCATATATTCTGCACAATCCTTTGGACATCATGTCTGATCACCAGCATCTCCACTGTCCTGTAATGAATAAACCGTGTAGGCTTCATTGTCATACCCACCCATGCATTATCACTACAAGAAAACAGTGTTTTCACGACTGCAGTTTTAATCGCAGAATAGTCGTTAATCGGGGTTTAACGACAAAAATACGGCTAAATGTGATAGTTGTAAATCATAGTTGCTAAATCGCATAGTCGTATAATTAGTCGGCGAGTTACGACTATTTATACGACCAACATAGGTAATCGTAAAATAGACATAGCGTTGTCGGAAGATATGAGGACTAATTTGCGGCTACGATAACGAATTTTGTGCAACTATAGAGGGAGTCCAGATGACTTCAGAGAAATGTTGTCATCAAATAGTCGTTAAGCTAGGTAACGATTGGGCGATTAATATGTGACTGTATAGTATAGTCAGAAAGTAGTCGTAAATATTAGCCACTATGTAATGACTGGGTAACGACCATTTTAACTACTATCCCGCGACTAATCTGAACATCCATATACGATTATGGTAATGATCTCGCCACTATGTGGCGACTGTTATGTGACTGACTAGTATAGTCACGATTTAGTCGTAGACTATGGTGACGTTTTGGCGAATGTTTATTAACTAATTTAAAGATTATACGACGACTATTTGGAGAATCAAAATATGATTCTGGTAAACATCTTGCTATAATTGTCGACTGTTAAACGACTATGCAGCGTCTAATCGAAACATACGGATTAGATTATGGTACTGTCTGACCGATTACTATCTGAATGTCTAATATAGTCACAACATAGTCATAAGACATGGTGACTAGTTGGCGACGGTGTAATGACTAAATAACGAATATTAAGCT
This sequence comes from Orychophragmus violaceus, assembly GCA_030180135.1. Classification (NCBI taxonomy): domain Eukaryota; kingdom Viridiplantae; phylum Streptophyta; class Magnoliopsida; order Brassicales; family Brassicaceae; genus Orychophragmus; species Orychophragmus violaceus. The sequence goes on from CM058236.1 coordinate 6,944,600, forward strand.
ACTATTCAGAAAATCCAGATTCGCTGATGGTAAATATTTAGCAACCAGTTTGTGTGTGTAGTGCGAATAATTGACGACTATTTAGTGACTTTTTCATAAAATTAAGAATTTAGATTAATTTCATTTTCGATTTGGTACTCGGTGATACCGTAATTTAAATGGTACAACAAACGTAACAAACACTTGCATCAAAAATAACATTGGTTACATGTAGACACAAACGACCTACATATGCAAACTCAAGCATTTAGGAGTACCAAATCATATACAAAAAATTAACAAGTGCACGAGACAGTAATAAATAACCTACGAATCAGATGGTGTTTTTGTTTTACTTTGAGCTTTCTTCATTTTCTCTTGGTGGGAGACAACGCTGAAAAGTGTTTGGGCTGCTTGTGCTTGCACATTAAAAGATTAGTTGTCAGGCTTTCGACTACATAAGGATTTACTCGTCCATCCTTCTCAGTGGCCTGTGATAATTACAAACAGTAAGAGAAAAACAATTAAATAAAGAACGTGAGATGACTTTACAAATATGGAATGTGAAAATGTTACTTTACCTGAGGAATGATGTTGTTATATTCAAATGTTGATATCTCACGAGGTCGCAGTTATTTGCAGTGCTTCTGCAGTTCTTTGTGATGCTAACCATATATTTCATACGTCGTTAATAGATCTCCCCAACAAATGTTTTAGAAGAAAGTTATGAATGGTTTGGCCATGTCGCAAATAATACAAAAATTATCTTGTAAGCGCTCAGACACTCGAACTTAGCAGAACACATTAGTGAGTTAAGCATAGATTGGTGTCTTCAATTGCGTGCTAACTATAAGATGAACATCCTAACCATCATACTTTAACTCCTCAAACACTCATTAAAAAAACAACCAACTTACCCACACAGTGGAGACCATATTGAAGCTAATAGTGGAATATAAGAGAAGTTTACAACCTGTAGAACCCAAATTAATTGTAAAAAAATAATCAGATTTAGAGCATGTCCCATTTCAAAAGCAAAGCAAAGCGTAAGCAAACTAACGATATAGATACATGTACCCGTAGGCATCGAATCACAGAGGGTTTTGTGATTGAGATATTCAAGGAAGAATTTGAGAGGATAGGGTTTCGGCCAAAGTTAGCTATGATATGGAAAGCTTCGAATAAGAGATTCGAAGAAGAGATATCAGTTTTAAATGGGTGGGCGTAGAAAAGGATTGATAGAGAGATTGGAGAGATGATTCGAAGGAGATTTCTGAAAAGGGGAAGAACAAAAGAAAATCAGGGTACATTGATTTCTCGGCACTTTGTCTCAAAATTCTTGAGTATAGGCGGGTAATTGAAATGTTTTGGGCTATAAAATTGGTTTTATGTTTCCCGGATTAATTTAGCAAATATTTTGAATTTTGGCCCACTTGTAGGCATAACGTAGTCGTAATACATTTATAATATTATAGAATAATATTAATTCATAAAATATTACATTTTAGCATTAGAGCATCTCCAAAAGAAACCTCAAAACTTCATTTTTGAGGTTTTGGTCACTCCAAAAGAAACCTCTAAACCTCATTTTTGAGGTTCCATCTTTTCTTTTGCAATCTAGTCCCTATAATTAATATTTCATTTGTTTTGATCCTTAAACAATTTATTTTATTTATATACTATATATATATATATATATATATATATTTCTATAAATTTTATTTACGTATAACATAAGGAATTAAATTAAATAAAAAAATAAAAAATCTTTTCACGTACCAAAAGAAATATGTAAGATTTCAAGAATTTTTATGCTCGATTTCAACAATTTTTATCTCGCAATCTTCAGATAAAAAAATAAAGCACATTTATCACTTCGAAATGCTTTGATTGATCATCTTTGGGAGTATTACTGAAATATGTTTGTTGAATAATTTTTAGTTATAATATTAAGATTGTAATTTGTATGTTTTATTATTATTATTATATGTAATATAATATTTTAATGAAATATTTTATGAATTAATACTGTTTATAATATTTTTAATGTATGTTTTATAGTTATGTAAAAAATTTTGTTATATAAATCAATTCTTATTAATATTGAGGACTTTAATGCAAAATACACAAAATTTAAAGTGATTTGAGGTTTATGTTCGAGGTTTTCTTTTGGAGACAATGACCTTGAAACCTCAAATTTGAGGTTTCTTTTAGAGATGCTCAAACCTAAAATTTGAGGTTTCATCTTTTATTTTACATCGAGTGATCTTAATCAAACATATATAGCGAGATGAAGTGGTTGGTGTGAAATGTTCTATATAGATTACATATATAATAATAAAACACACATAAACAAAAAATTGTGAAAACTGTACATATAAAATACCAATTTACTTAGCCATATTTCCATGATGCTCCCATATATATACATGTTCAATCAACACATTCCAAAGTGATAAATATATTAATAACAAATTTAGAATCTGTCCAAAACACTCATTAAGGACCAAATAAGAACTAAAAATAAGTTTCATGGTTTAGTATGTAGTGTATAGGGTTTAGTATTTAAGGTTTTGTATTTAGGGTTTAGGGTTTAGTGTTTGAGTTTACATTTTAGGGTGTAGGGTCATTTGCATTTAATACTATTACAATATTACATAATAATTAGAGGTTTAGCATTTAGGGTTTAGGGCTAGTCCTTTTATTTTGGTCAAATTGTCCCATATGTGTTAAATAGTAAAATTAATATCCAAGTTTTTGTTGTTTCTTATTAATAATTAAGTGTTTAGTTTATTTTTCACTGATCTTAAGTGTTACCTCTGGGATGCAATAACGTTGAACCGTTAAACAAAATATTAGATAATTATGTTCACAAGAAGATATCTAATGTGAAATTGGTAAAACATACATATATACGGCATCACCGATTACAAAAAAAAAAATTGGGCGAAGTTGTTTGCTATCATTTTGCAGAAGAAAGCGTTCTGCATAATCGAAAAACATTGGTCGCAAACGTTGTTTTCCATTGGCCACCGAGATCGCCACATGTCATATTTAGAACATCGGCATATGCGAACACGATCAATATCGTTTTCGGCATGTTTCGCTGTGAACAAATCAGGAAGCATGATTCCCCAATAACTATGGTCGAGACGAGGTAGTTTTCTACGCAGTTGCGTTGCTTGTTCTCGAGTAAATTCATATCTACCGAAGAGTTCACCATCTCTGTCTTCCCCGAAGGCTTTGCGTATTATACCATACATATACTTTCTTAAGATGCATCCATCTTTAGCAGCAGACATTATGCGTGTGAGTCCTTTATCTCTCTTGTTATCCTATAAGAAGTCTGAGACTCTTTGAGGAGGATGGCTGATGTGTTGCATGCGTCATAGCAGCTTTCAAAAAAAATTCTCCAGTCAAAACCCGGAGCCCAAACATAGTATGCCATCTGTAAAAGATTAACAGAGTTAAAGAACTCTTTTGTTTCCGTCTTCTCCTTCAAGGCTTTGCAAACTATCTTCGAATGACGAAGATCTTTCATGTTTCGTTCGCAAACAAGGGCGAGTATCTTCGTTATCACATCATCAGGCAACTTTAGAAGATTGAATGGGATGATTTCTCTCCGTTTTCTTGTTATTGAACGGGTTTCATAATAAGGCTGGTCGTAGCGTCTCCATGGCCAGTACGCATAAGCCATCGGCATTTTGTTGTAGTTTGGGTTAACGAATAAGTGGACTTTTATTGGTTCTGAATCGTTGGCTTCAAGATCTTAAGAATGGGTGTTAATTAATCTCTATTTAATTGAATGAGTTTACTTCATCTTTATAACCTACATAAAGACATGACCTTTCATTTTTCCCCACACAAATAATTAATAAAATAATAAAACGAAAAATCCACTTAACATTATAACCTAGATTATCGTGTATTTGGCAGTTAGTTCCCTGGATAGTCACTATTGTCAGTTGCGTGTGTGCAGAAAGGCGAAAGCAGACCCTATATGTTAAGTAGTAATTATAAACCTAGTTTAAGTAGTAAGTAGTATATATATATATATGTGTGTGTGTGTTGTTTTGATGTTTAACGTTATACACACTACAAGAAATATGAGTATTGATAGCATATTGCGATATCACGAATTCATAAACTGCTATTAAAAGTGCGAGCGAAGATGTTAAATATATTATAACTTCCAATCAATGCTATGCTGATTTTTTAAAGATTTTTGTTAACCGAGAAGCTAAAGTTCCAATTTATGTCTTAGTAACACTTTTTTTTCTCCGTAACACTTAGGGGCACCAAATATTTCTTGAAAAAGATCACTTTGCCACCAAAATTTTTCGTTATGGCATAAAAAAATTGTATGTGTTTTTTTTTACTTTGAGAAATTCATTAAACCCACCAAAATTAACACCAACACCTCTTTCTCTTTCACCTCTCTCCTGTTCGTCACAGCCTCCAACCTTAGAACTGCTTTCGTCGGCGATCCATCTCCGGCGTCTTGCTTCACTGCCGGCGTGGTGAGTTGTGCCTTGTTTTCCCTTGGTCCTAACATTATATCAAAGTTGGGAGCTCAGATCTGGAGAGGACGCAGTGTTTGTCTTCTCAAACACGCTCTCAAATCCACACCGACCACTGGTTAAGGAAGAATCTCGTCGAGAAACAGAGTATAGCTTTCAGTTTTCACATCTATGCTCTTGGATTTCAATCGATGAATACGATGGTGATGGTGAGGACCCTCTCGTTCCATGGATCGAGTGAGTTCATTTATCTTTCTTGATTATGTAATTGATACAAGCTCAAGATTTTGGATGTTATTCTCTAGTACTTTATTCAGATGGTTGTAGGGGTTTTAATGAATACAGTCTTGGTGCTAAGCTACTTGATGCTGTTTTTGAAGAAGGCAAAGACAACAAAGCGGTATATCACTTCTATCTTCCAATATGGTTTATGAGACTTTTGCTTTTATTCATTTTAGTGTGTTTCACTTTTGTCTTACGAACTTGTATGATTGATTCTTCAGGGTTTTGTTGGGGGTACTTGTGTACTTGTTTCATATTTATGTTTTGATTCGTGGGTTTGTTTTAGTTTGTCCTTGTTGGGAATGTCCTGAAATCAATTGTACCTACTCTTGTTTAAGTCGTAACGTCAAGGTTCGACAATCATATAATATTAGGTGGTTATAATGTTTTGCTAGAAACCGCTTATGATCTATAGATTGAGAATCTATTACTAATATTATATGATCCTACAGGGTCACACACTTAAGCAAATTGAATCAAAGTATATTTGGGTTTTGATAATGTTTTATTTATATGATAATTAAAATATTAGTAATATATATATATATATATGTGTGTGTTAATTATTCCAAATTGGATTTGGAATAATGAGTGCCTATGGACTTCACGTACATAATGTTAGTGGGTATATATGATAAGCCCATAACATTAGTTAGTTAATTAGATTTGTGTGTTTTCACTCGTAATCTAATTTTGGTGAAGTTATAAAAGGTGTAGCCGTATTAGAGATATGCACTCTAATAGAGAACATAACAGAGCCGCACAAACCCTAAAATACAAGTGAGACATATAGTTTGTCTAGATCTGAGATTCGATCTCAACGGTACTAGCATCCCGTCTTGATCCAATTTGTGTACGTGTGGATACCGGTAGAGGCACGACGTTTGGAGTGCTAAGACAATCTCGAATCGTCTTGGTTTTATTCCGCTGCAAAATATCCAGGTATATTCGAAACCGTAGATCTAGATTTTGTTCAGTATTTGCATGAGATCTTGGCTAGTATATTCATAGGTTGATTTATAAAATTATTTTATAAACCGGTATAAATTCCAACAGTGGTATCATAGCCTATTTTCTTAATACTAAAATTAAATCTTATTTAGTCTATATTTGATGTAGATAAATAATCATGTATTTTTGATACTGTTAGAAATTGTTTATTGATCGTGTTAGTCAACTATGACATTACGAACAATTTATTGCCGCATGTGCACGCTAGTGATTTGTTTAATTTTGAGTTTGAAAAGTTCGCAAGTATGTAAAGTACATACGCATGTGCAACTTGAAATCAATTGAATGAGTCTCTTGGTTTAGTTTGTTGGTACCATGGTTTAATCGTTTTGATCTTTATATGATTAGAACTTTAATTCGATTGAATTTTAAGACTGAATTAAGATCAAAGAATAAATAATTATTTATTTTAATTAGATTAAATTAATCTAGTTATTTATAATACAATAAAATACATATAAGATATATATTAGTTGTGTTTATATTATATATTAGATATAAATTTAAATACAAACTAAAATTGGATTAAAATCAGTTCCTCATCTAATATTAAGTATTTTGATGTCTCTCCAATCTTATCAACTATCAAAGTTTATTTCATTGTGTGATGGGCTTGCCAAAGCAAGGTGTCCACAATTACATAAGTGAGGTAGATGGTAATGGTTACCATGTGAAACAAGATTGGTTTACTTGACTAAGCTATCAAAGCGGTTTTGGGCTTAGAGGCATATGTTGGATAAGACATAAGATGTCATGTAACAACCAAGAGTTATATTTGATATAATTAACAAGATGTTGTTTACCTAAATAACTAGACATTCGGGGGTTGAGCCAAAGTTCACTCGAATTCTAGTGAAATATGGATCTTGGATCATTATATTCAATTTGAGAAAATTGTTATTTGAATATAATGTGAGTTTTCTTAATTGTTAAGATTTCTCTTATTCCCGAACATCATATTAACATTGTTATTCTTTATATCCAGCAATGTCAACTCCCCACAACTCGTTTTCATTGAGATCTGTCCTTGAGAAGGATACACTTAATGGATCGAATTTCCTCGAATGGTATCGAAACTTGAGAATTGTTCTCAGACAGGAGAAAAAGGACTATGTCCTTTAAAAGGTTCTTCCTGAAAAACCTAAGACCAATGCTCAGCATGCAGAGAGAAATGCTTATGACAAGCATGTCAATGATAGGGTGGATGTGTGTTGTCTTATGTTGGCTACCATGAACTCAGACTTGCAGAAGCAATATGAGAACGTGGAGTCGCCAATTGACATGATCACTGGCCTGAAAGGAAAGTTTCAGGAGCAGGCACGAACTGAGAGATACCAGACGGTTAAAACTCTCATTGAGTGCAAGCTACCAAAAGATGATCCAGTTAGCCCACATGTCATTAAGATGATGGGTTATATTGATAACCTGGCAAAACTGGATTGTCCTATCAGCCAAGAGTTGGCTACTGATCTCATCCTGCAGTCATTGCCGTCAAGCTATGATCAGTTTGTTATGAACTACAACATGAACAACTTGACAAAGACTTTGACTGAGTTGCATGGGATGCTCAAAATTGCTGAACCTAACATCAAGAAGGACACCCCAAATGTCCTTATGGTACAAAAGGGTAAAAAGTTTAAGAAACTTGGTAAGAACAAAGGAGATGGCAAGACGAGCTCGATTGTGAATCCAAGCGAGTCTAACCATGCTTCTAAGGTTAAACATGGTCCTTCTAAAGATGATATGTGCCATTATTGTAATGGTTATGGGCATTGGAAAAGAAACTGCAATAAATTCCTGGAAGATCTGGAAAAAAGAAGAAGAAGACTTTCAAGACTTCATCTTCGGGTATTTATGTTATAGAAGTAAATGTTACTACTTCTGGTTCTACTTCTTGGGTATTAGATACCGGCTGTGGTGCTCATATTTGTACAAATATGCAGGTTCTAAGCAACAGTAGGACTTTGGAGAAAGGACAAGTGGACTTGCGTGTGGGAAATGAAGCAAGAGTTGCTGCATTAGCCGTAGGAACATTTCATTTGTCTTTACCTTCTGGCATGGTTTTAGAACTTAAGAATTTCTACTATGTACCTGCTATAAGCAGAAATATTATTTCTATTCCTTGTTTGGATTTAGAAGGATATCAGTTTTCAATTAAGAATAAGTGTTGTTCATTTGATTACAATGATATATTTTATGGTAGCGGTCCATTAGAGAATGGACTTTATGTTCTAAACGAAAGTGTGCCTTAGTACTAAGAGATTCAAGTCAAATGACACGAATCAAACTTTTCTTTGGCATTGTCGTTTGGGCCACATAAATGAGAAACGCATTCAAAAGCTTCATAGTGATGGACTTTTGAGCTCATTAGATTATGAATCATATTAGAAATGTGAATCTTGTTTGTTGGGAAAAATGACTAAGGCTCCTTATACTGGACACAGTGAAAGAGCTAAGGACTTATTGGAACTAATACATATTGATGTATGCGAACCGATGAGCATAAATGCTAGAGGAAACTACCAGTACTTCACCACATTTACTGACGACTTCAGTAGATATGGTTATGTTTATCTATTGAACCATAAATCTGAATCCTTTGAAAAGTTCAAAGAATTTCAGAATGAAGTACAAACCCAGCTTGGCAAGACAATCAAAGCTCTACGATCAGATCGAGGTGGTGAATATTTGAGTCAAACTTTCGATGACCATCTGAAAGAGTGTGGAATTGTTTTACAACTCACTCCTCCAGGAACACCACAGTTGATTGGTGTTTCCGAAAGGAGAAATCGAACTTTATTAGATATGGTTCGATCAATCATGAGTCATGCAGATCTTCCATTATCCTTTTGGGGATACGCTCTAGAAACGTCTGCGTTTACGCTAAACAGATGTTTATCAAAATCAGTTGAGAAGACACCATATGAGATATGGACTGGAAGAGTTCCAAATTTGTCTTTTCTGAAAATTTGGGGTTGTGATGCTTATGTTAAACGTATGTTTACCGATAAGCTCGGACCCAAATCTGATAAATTCTACTTCGTTGGTTATCCCAAAGAAACCAAAGGTTATTACTTTTACAAACCTACCGAGAACAAAGTGTTTGTTGCTCGTAATGGTGCTTTTCTAGAAAGAGAATTTCTTTGCAAGAAAAACAGTGGGAGTAAAGTACATCTCGAAGAAGTTCGAGAAACACAGGAGATTGTTCCGGATTCTCATGAAGAGGATCAATTAGATTTACGAAGAGTCGTAGAATCTACACCTGTGGAACCTGAGGTACGTAGATCCGAGAGGATACGTCACGAACCTGTTAGATATGGGTTTTTGGTGACTGATCATCATGAACTATTGATAATAGAGAGTGATGAACCTACGTCCTTTGAGGAAGCAATGATGGGTCCTGACTCCGAAAAATGGCTAGAAGCCGCAAAATCTGAAATGGAATCCATGTTAGTAAACAAAGTATGGACTTTGGTAGATTTACCTGATGGTGTCAAAACCATTGAGTGTAAATGGGGTTTCAAGAAGAAAACAGACATGGATGGTAATATACAGATATACAAAGCTAGATTAGTGGCTAAAGTTTACAAGCAAATTCATGGTATAGACTATGATGAAACCTATTCCCCAGTCGCAATGCTTAAGTCCATTCGGATTCTCCTAGAAATTGCCGCTTATTATGATTATGAGATATGGCAGATGGATTTCCTTAATGGAAATCTCGAAGAGGATGTGTACATGACACAACCTGAGGGTTTCACAGTCCATGGAAGTGCTAGGAAGGTGTGCAAGCTTCAACGTTCCATTTATGGTTTGAAGCAGGCATCTCGGAGTTGGAATCTTCGTTTTAATGAGGCAATCAAAGAGTTTGATTTCATTAGAAACGAAGAAGAACCTTGCGTTTACAAGAAGACTAGTGGGAGTGCAGTTGTTTGGGTTGGCTGGTTTTTCCCCTCCCTATAATAGAGCTTCTGCATAAACCCCCCTAATCTTTTAAACTCTTGATATTTCTCTCCAAAATATTACATAGCTGTGTAATTACACCCGAACTTTTTTTTCCTGCATAATTACACCCACGTAATTAAAAAAGTTAATTGCGATTAGAGTTGTTAAAAATGCGTTTAATAAAAAACACTGCCCCGAAAACCCGACCCGTTTATTAAACCGACCCAGCCGTAACCCATACCAACATTTTCAAAACCGACACATAACCCAACCTAATTACCTAAACCCGACTAACCAAAATTAATAAAATTAACCGCAGTAAACCTGCCTTTTTGTGTTGCGATTGTTAGTAAATAGGGTTCCGTGTCTTCTTCTTTCCCAAGTTAATCTCTATCGCCATGTTTTCAGAACTCAGCAATCTTTGTGCATTTCATACATACGAATCTAATTTTGGTGGAATGGAGGGAGAATATTTTATGGATGTAGTGGAGGGAGCGATTATTGTCAGGTAAGTATGGAAAATTCTCTGTGAATTTTGTTAGTATGCAGCTATGTAATCCGAAATATTTATGATTCTTTAGGGAAATTGTTGTAGAAGAGGATAATGTCGATAAGAACAAGGAATCAGAAGAAAACTTAGAGGAAGATATGGAACCAGAGGAAAATCTAGAGGAAGAGGAGGATTTAGCGGGTCGCTAGTTTAGTCAAGTTTTATTGATTTTAGGTACTGTTTTAATGAAACTCGGATGTTGTCTATTGTACTGAATTTTAATGCTGTTTTAGTTAAAATCGGTTGCATTCTCATATGTTTACAACGAGAAGTTCTATGCGCCTGCAATACGCCTGAAATCTGTTATCTCCGGACATAGATGCGGTATCAGTGTCTTGATGTCACTTGTTTTTGCTATGGCAGCGGCTTTTACACTTTAATTACCGATGATATAACTTAAGTTAGCATTATTGGTCAGTTGTCAAATTTAATGATTGGTGTTTTGATGCGAACAGAGGAAGGATCAGAAGGAGCAAATGTGGAGAGATCTTTGTAATATAATTTATCTATATTGAAACATAAAAATGGGCATGTCGCCTTTTTTTTTTTAAACTGGACATGTCGAGTTTGGTCTACAAAAGTATTAAGGTGTATGATGTTCTCTGTGGTAATCCCCAAAGCTCAAAACAATGTTGGATTTTTTGACATGAACATGATCTTAGTGTCTCTTTTTGAAATCTCTCTGTGTTTTTCAACATCTTTATCAGGAATATAGTATTAGAGTACAATATCAAAGATGCTGAAGCAAGGAACCAAAGCCATTGACAAAAGCAAGTCACATGAGATTCCAAAACTAAAACATTTCTTGAAAGCAGGCATCTATGCTTTGCTTAGAATCTGATAAAGACAATAAACTGCTTCTCTCCAACATTTTCTCAAAAGCTTCACCTTTATATAAACTCATTAATCTTTCATCATGTCTCATCAAATCCTATACCACACTAAGTTCACGTAGTAAGCTCCACATATGTCTTCTAGCTCATGTAAACCAAACACATTAACTGCAGGCTTTTTTTGTTTGTTGCAGTCTTTGTTATTGTGCTGCAGACATAGAGATAACAGCTTTTGTTTGCTCAATATCAGTCTTTGAAAATCAAACTTTAGATTCTCTCATTCCAAACCAGTTTAATACAGAAGAAACTCATACAAACTAACTCATACATACTTAAGACAGAGCACAACAATTAATCCTAGAACTAATACTATACTGGTGGACGTTGGGTCACACGAGAAGAAGCAGAAGAAGAGCTGCTCATTTTCGAATTCGTCGTTGCTCTGTATATCTTCTCTCTCGAAATCACGTTCTCCGAAAATATCCTGATTTTTGTCTCTGTCTCGGGCTACTGGGAAAATAGGGTTCTTCCTCGTCCCTGATACAATCGTCCTCGTCGAATTAGATTATTAGGATAGGCTGGATCGGTTTAGAATATTAGGATTGGTTGGTCCGGTTTAGTTTATTATGTTTGGTTAGGACGGTTTAATTTATTATGTCTGGATTGTGTTATTTAAATGGTTTGGGTCGGGTTGAAGGGGAATCAGATTTAGTTAAACGCATTTTTGGAATTTTTAATCGCAATTAACCTTTTTAATTATGTGGGTGTAATTATGCAGGAAAAAAAAGTACGGGTGTAATTACGCAGCTATGTAATATTTTGGGGAGGAATATCAAGAGTTTAAAAGATTAGGGGGATTTATGCAGAAGCTCAATTATAGGGAGGGGAAAAACCAGCCAACCCCAGTTGTTTTCTTAGTATTGTATGTGGATGACATACTTCTGATTGGAAATGATATTCCTATGCTTAATTATGTAAAGACTTTGCTAGGAAGTTGTTTCTCAATGAAAGACATGGGAGAAGCCGCATACATTCTTGGAATAAGAATCTATAGAGATAGATTAAACAAGCTTATTGGATTATGTCAAGATACTTATATAGATAAGGTCTTGCATAGATTCCAAGAAAGGTTTTCTACCAATGTCTCATGGCATAACTCTCAGCAAGAATCAGTGTCCTTCGACTCATGATGACCGAGAACGGATGAATAGAATCCCATATGCTTCTGCTATAGGATCTATCATGTATGCCATGCTTTGTACTCGTCCAGATGTTGCATGTGCTGGGGAACACAGGGTTGGACTGACCCGCTATGAGAACTCTACAAGATTGTTATATGAGTGTCATAAGAGTTTCTCATCACGACTATAGAGTGTAGTCCTTTGACCTGAGTTCGTCATGATTTCTTACTTACGGATTAGTTCACTTTGACCTTGTCAAACGTCAGCCGTAACCGGTGATTATAAAGACATTGATTGGGTGTACTATAAATTTTGTAAGGAACAGGGATGAAACAAGATGGAATTTGTCCCTCCTATTTAACGGGAGATAAATATCTCAGGGCCTATCGAAGATTTGATACTGAGAAATGCATGGCCGTGCTCAAACGAGGTGAATGTCAGTCGTTTGTTTGATCAGTATAAATCGGAGTTCGATAAATGTGATCTAGCTTAATAAGGACGACACTGTTTCTTGCCTTATGCTAAGATCGAGATATAGAGACAAAGGGATTATGGGAATAGATGATTCCAGTACAAGTGGGAGATTGTTGGGAATGTCATGAAATCAATTGTACCTACTCTTGTTTGAGTCGTAACGTCAAGGTTCGACAATCATATAATATTAGATGGTTATAATGTTTTGCTAGAAACCGCTTATGATCTATAGATTGAGAATCTATTACTAATATTATATGATCCTACAGGGTCACACACTTAAGCAAATTGAATCAAAGTATATTTGGGTTTTGATAATGTTTTATTTATATGATAAATAAAATATTAGTAATATATATATATATATATTTGTGTGTTAATTATTCCAAATTGGATTTGGAATAATGAGTGCCTATGGACTTCACGTACATAATGTTAGTGGGTATATATGATATGCCCATAACATTAGTTAGTTAATTAGATTTGTGTGTTATCACTCGTAATCTAATTTTGGTGAAGTTATAAAAGGTGTAGCCGTATTAGAGATATGCACTCTAATACAGAACATAACAGAGCCGCACAAACCCTAAAATACAAGTGAGACAAATAGTTTGTCTAGATCTGACATTCGATCTGAACGGTACTAGCATCCCGTCTTGATCCAATTTGTGTATGTGTGGATACCGGTAGAGGCACGACGTTTGGAGTGCTAAGACAATCTCGAATCGTCTTGGTTTTATTCCGCTGCAAAATATCCAGGTATATTCGAAACCGTAGACCTATATTTATTTCAGTATTTGCATGAGATCTTGGCTAGTATATTCATAGGTTGATTTATAAAATTGTTTTATAAACCGGTATGAATTCCAACAGTCCTAATCTAGGAACAGGCCTTTAAATTTGAATTTTGGATTTGATTGAATTGACGTTACTTAGTTAAGTGTTTTGGTCCACATAATGGAAGTGAATCTTATGATTTGCTGCTTAAACAAGCTTTAATTCGATGTGATACTTTTGCTTTGACCAATTCTCAAGTGCAGACAAAAAAAATAAGATTGTGTTAGTGTTGCAAAGATTTTATCTTTTCAACGATTGTTGACGTTAACAATGTTCCAATGTCTAGCTCTAAAGATCAGATGAAGCGATGTGTTGTTCCGTAAGAGAGAAAGATTCTGTCTTTAGTTAGGATTTGGATCTGAGCTGAGTTCTCTTTCATCATCTTCTTTGTGGTAGATATACATTTGCTTTGTGTCTGAATGGCGTCCGAGAAACCCCTCGAGGATGCGAGTGTTGTTGCGGAATCAAAGAACAGACCTGGGACTCTTGACTTATCTACTGACCAAACCGATAACGTTTTCAATGAGAATGTTCCGTTAAAGGTATAATGCTTCTTACAAGACTCATGCTTTTGAACCGTGTTTAAAATGAATAAGCCACAAAACAATCGTTATCCTCGTATCCTTTTACTTATATGTGTTTGTGGATTGGTGTAAAAGAAGGTGTTCGACCTCTTGTCCAAGGTTGCAGACATTTCTTTCTTAACTGCGTACAAGTCTAAGATCATGGTAAGCTCTCATCTCCAGACTTCTAAACATATTATATTTTATCAAGAAGAAGCTTCGCTGAAAAACTGCAGTTTCCTTTTTTTTGTAGGAACTCATTGAGAAAGCTGAACACACAACCAAACTTAACCATGGGTGTCCTCATTTCCGTTGTGGTCGTCTTCCTCTCTCTTTTTTTAAGCTCATCTTTGGTGGTACAAAGGTAAACAAAACATGTTAGAAAGCTGTGTCAATCGTCATTTGGTTTGTGATAGTTTGGTGATAGTTTGGTTGTAACCAAATTTTGGCGGTACAAAAATTGTTATCTGTAGGTTAGTGTGGAGAAGAAGAAACCGGAAACTACTTTGGGAACGTCGAAGAGCGAGGCGAAGACAGAGGAGAAAGAAGCGGCGGCGGCTGCACCACGAAAGAGGCAGACGAGACATGAGAGTTAGAAAACAAGGGGGTTGATTTTGATTCTTCGGCCACCACCAAACCGGTTGTTCGTATAGACAGTAATGGAACTGATATAAAAGGCAAGAGTGTAACATGGGTTTTTTCTCTTCATTGTCATCATATTACTTCTAAAAATTTATTGTTTTACTCGAGGAACATAAAATTAAAATTGGAAAATATACCAGAATTGGAAAATATAACAGAATTGGAAAATATATTTTTTTTTAAACAGTTTTGAAACATTTAATTTAGAGTTTAGGAAACTATGTTTAGGGTTTAAGGTATTGAAGGGTAAGATTTTAAGAGTTAATAATTCTCACAAAGTATCCAATCCCTAAATTCTAAACTCCAAATAAATATCAAAACCCTAAATTATAAAACAAAAAAATAATTACTATTACATATCTAAAACTAAGATTCCAATACCCTAAACCCTAACCATATACTACAATGTCCTAAACCTACCCTAAACCCTAAACCTATATTCCAAAACCCCAAATCCAACCAAACCTAAATCATATCATAAATTATAAGAACAAAAGGATCATAAATTAAATCTTCACTCCCAAATATCAAAACTTAAGTCTAAACCCTAAATCCAAAGAACTTAAAAAAGAATTATTATTTTTCAAATTTAATATTTTAAAACATTAAGTTCAAATTCAAGTCTAAACCATAAACCCTTAAATCCCTAAATACTCAAATCCCTAAACCCTAAACTCTAAATAAATATTAAAACCATAAATTATAAATCAAAATCTAATTACTATAACATACCTTAAACTAAAATTCAACATTTATATAAGAAATATTGTTTTCCAAACCCTATATTCCAATACCTTATACCCTAAATATATACTACAATGTCATAAACCATAAATCCTAATTAACTGTATTCTCTATCCACTTTATAAATATATATTACAATGTCATTAACCCTAAATCTATACTCAAGTACCCAAACTCTAAATTTGAAACTTATACCACAATGTCCTAAACTCTAAATAAAATATTTCAAAACTTCTATGTTTGTAATGTTAGTTTGGTTTCTATGATATTCAATTATATCAAAAACCTAAATCGAGTTTGGTTTCTATGATATTCAATTATATCATATTAGTTAAGAGTATTGAATATTTTAATCTTAGTTCTTAACGTTAAGCAAGACTAAGAATTTTCGAAACATAAATTAAAGATTTTTCGGCACTGCAATCAATAATTTCAGCGGGGACCCCTTTTTCTCTAGGGTTCTAAGGAAAACCATATGTGGCCATCTCCGCCTTGCACTTCCAATTCTACCACCGGCTCCTCCGTCAATCCGAGCCTTCGATCACAGCCTCACTGTCTCTAGATGAACCTTCCGCTTTCCAGAAACGACGAGCCCGCAGCTCACCTTTGCCGGCGATTCTGGAGGCTAATTCATCTGTGTAAGTCGAATGGAGGGGATGGCTCAGAAACTTTCGAAGAGGTCTTTAGCGTCTTCGAGGTCGACGAGCTGGTCTGATAAGGCTCTCATCAACGGTGAATTTGGGTATTCACTCTCTCTTTGATTCTGTCTGATTTGGGTTTAGTCTGTTTCTCCGAGGTCGACGAGTATGTATGTTTTCGATTAAGCTTTGTATAAGGAAAATCCTCTGTGTTTCGATTCTTCCTATTTTTTGCCGAATTTTGATTACTTATTACAAAGTTTGATAACGTTTGAGAGATCTGTGATTATAGGGTTTGCTCCATCTGCCCAAAGCTTTCTGTTTCAGCAACAGTACGTTCAGTCACTAACTTATTTTCTGGCTATGTTTTCTGATTTTGTTTTGGATTCGTTTGATTCATCTAATTCATGTGGATATTTGTAGCTAGTTGTAAATTTGTGATCCTTTATGTTTCTTCCATGAATGAGCTATGAAGTGTCATATGAATTGTACATACGCTGGTACCTCGTGGAAGCCATGCTCCTAGCTTCCATAACCATTCGTCCGGTCGTGATGCTGGTTGATCTTAACCGTCTGAGATATGTTTCTTGGGTCCAGCGGTTTTGGTTTTTTATCATACAAGATATCTGGAAGACAACATATTCCTTTCTCTATCTCCCTAGAACACAAACAAACTTTCCTCGAAAGAAAAAACAGAGAAGAGTTCACCACACTAAATCCTAAATTTTATTCCATTTTTATCACCAAAACACTAAAGACACAATCTCAAATCTGAATTTAAGCCTTAAAACTTGTCGTGCGTTTTTTGGGATCTTACCCTTTGTGTCTGCCTCTAGCGTGGACAACGTAATACCGATTTGAAGACATAGGATGATCGAGAGCCGGTATGAACAAGACCTTCTTAACCGAAGTTTCTCTGTTACCAGAACTGTCTGTGTGAACAACTGATAAGATCATGTCCTGAGGGAACGGAAGCTTCTCGATTTTTGTGATGGTTTTTGGCTTACTTTATGCACCTTTTACTTGATAATTGTTCTCTTAATTGCATCCTTTGTTGGGTGTTCAGACTGCTTGAGGTTAGGAAGCTCAGTATTTTTTATTCATGTATAGACTTGAACTCAAATCTCTCTCATTCTTTATTACATTGATGCGTATAGGACTGTTTGCAACGGTTACTTGATTTGTTACTGGCTTCTCATCATTTATGAATTGTGTTGACGTTCCCTGTGTATAAAGCTTCTCTTCCTGGAAATATGACTGTCCAAGAGCCTATTGCATCCACTGCGTGTTATAAGCGGTGAGGAAGACGAGGTAATTATTTGGTTTACTCACTAGTACAAATTAGTGGTGCATTTAATGATGATATAACCATCGACTTGTCACTTGGGCAATGATTATTGTATAAAACGTCCTGAGAGCCTGACAATCTCAACATATATGTGTTACCTTATTTTTTAGCTTTCAACCTTGGGAAAACCTTTTTGACTTCAGCTCAACGTATATGTGGTGCGTGTGCTATTTTTGTCTTAAAACCTGGAGATAAAGTGGAAACAACTCTCGTTGTGTCTTGTGAAGAACTCAGGTGAAAATTGATCTAAAGTTTCTCTTTCTTTTGTAGATATGTTTCTTGCACTTAATAAAGATTGTAGTGGAACACTGAGCAAACAAGAACTTAAAGAATACGCGGATGGGAGTCTAACATCATGGCTGATATTCACTCTCTTTTCAGGTAATAGGTCTATTAAATGATTAAATGTCTTTGTGTTTTTATTTTTAGTTGATTTTCCTTTAAAGACATGGAAGTAAAGAAGGGAAGCATTTCCTGCTTGCAGTATCTGAGCTTTGTTCCGCGAGTCTCATGTCTGCAAAGACAATAACGCATAATAAAACTGATGTTAACTTTTGATTGTTTGCTTTCACTTGTTTTTCCTACTTATCTTTAAACTGATGTTAACTTTTCTCTCCTCTTTTCAGAAAAGTCGTGGTTTCTACATCATGCTCTCAACTCCATACGGCTGTGGACTTGGTGAATGAAATCAAATTTGATAGAGAACTAAAATCCTGGCTTTTGTTTGATGGTCTCGCTAAGATTTGAAATCCTTATGTGAATGTTAACTTAGAGATATGTATTGTTAATCAGCTTTATCTAAACATGTATTGGATTGTAATTATACTTTTATAAATTCTAAATATATTTCTACATTCTAATTGATTTTCAAATAATAATTCAAAACCAGAATTCAAATATAATTATATAATAAAAAAATTTATAGCTTTAATTAATATTAAATATGGCAAAATATAAAAGTGTTCATAAGATATACAACAACCATAAAAATAGGCCTTTATAAATAATAATATAGCAACAACAAAAATGCTAGTATAAAGTATAATACAACCCTAAAATATTACCACCGTATTATGTATTATTGCACGAATAATATGCTACATTAATCTATAAAATGGCGATAACCAATGCTACTGAAAACAATATAATCACATCAAAATTAGCGCTAACGTAGACAGATATATGATATCATGTCAAATTAATACTATCGTATCTGGCAGATCTAAGATAGCAGTGGCAAACATAACGTTTATGGAAACGCTATCATAGACATATGATAGCGTTTTCGTGGTGCTATCAATACCCAGATTTCTTGTAATGACAACAACCAGAATCCGTAGGATATATCCCATTAATTAAGGTTTAGGTTTTAATGTTTGGATTTAGAGTTAAGTATATATAGGGTCTAGTATTTAGGGTTTAGGGTTTAGAGTTTAGGGTATATATATATATATATGGTTTAGGGTATAATGTTTGGGTTTAGAGTTTAGGGTATATGATCATTTGCTTTTATAGTTGTAGATACTGACAAAATTATTAATAATTATAATATTACATAAAAGACTATATAAATTACATATATAATAATAAAACACTCATAACACAAATCTTACAACGTTACATATAAAATACTAATTGACTAAGCATTATTTCCATGATGCTCTCATATATATATCTTGATATTTGGGCTTAGGGTTTGGGGTTTAGTATTTAGGGTTTATGGTTTATGGTTTAATGTAGGTGTTTAGAGTTTAGTGTATATATAGGGTTTAGGATTTAATGTTTGGGTTAAGAGTTTAGGTTATATATATAGGGTTTAGTAATTAGAGTTTAGGGTATAATTTATAACCAACTTCTCGTTTATCTTGTTATTTTAAAAGTGTTTAGTTTATTTGAGTAATTCACTGTTTCAAGTGATTTCTTTGGGATGCAATAACGCCGAACTATCAAAGAGAATACAAGAAATTCGTAGAAGTTGTGGTAGATACAAAATACTAGATATTGGTACGTGTAAACATCTAATGTGAAATTGGCAAAATATACATACATACGACATCATCGATTACAGGGTAATTTGGAGAAGTTTTTGTCTATCATTCTGCAGAAGAAAGCGGTCTGCATAATCCAGAAACATTGGTCGCAATAGTCCTTAAACAGTGGCCACCCAGAGCGCCAAGGGTCGAAGATAGAACATGTAGACCCTATATTTTAAGTAGTAATTATTAGACTACTTTATGTCAAATCTTGCTAAAATAATCATTATGTCATGCAAGATTTTGTTAGATATCAACATTGGCAATGCAATTTTGGTGTAACACTATTCACAACACTATACATTAATACAACACTAAACATTAAAATATTGTTGTTCAAATATACTAATTTTGATAATTAGTACGATGTAATTTTTTCACAATTTGTAATTTACCATTAATTGAAAAAGTGAATCCTACAATGATCTCAAATTATAATTTCTTCTAATTGTGAAATTCCTGAAGCATCATCTGAATGTATCGCTCCTTGGCGGTGCTAGAGGAGTGGCGACAATTGAGGGGTTTTTCCTTCAGACGTACAAGCTCAGGGTATTTGAAGTAGAGATAAATATGGATTTGGCGATTCTCAGTGTAGTGTTCTTCAAAATTGATGTAAGGATGATTAACCTGTGGAGACACTTCCTCGTCTTCAGATTCACAACCATCAGCCACAGTTTCTAGTGATGCAGGAGCAGGCACCTTCGTGGAACAATGCGAGCGGTGAGAGTTTCTTAGAGATGTTGCATGTGGTGGTGATTCAACCAGTACTTTCTGAGCTTGCCATGGTCGTCGAGAATTCTGTTTGGGAGAGAGATCGACAGTGACTGGAGGTGATGAGGACATCGGATCGTCCAGACCCGGCCCGGACGAGTGGTACGTACCAACCTCGACCATGAGGCTGATCGAGTTGTTCCCCACCACGCGGAACATACCTGAGGAGGTTCAGGAGGCCAAGAAATGTTATACAAGGACAAGTGACGTGGGATTGAGGATTAATAAGCCAACAACATGTTTCAGGAGTAATGATCGTTCCAGAACCCAACTGGAACGATCCCATTTGGAGATAGCCGACAACCGTCCACTCGGAGCCCTAGAAGAGTCCTGGAAGATGTCCATAGGAGAATTGGTTCGAAGCAATCATACTGTACTTGATATCCACCAGAACTTATGCTATTTGGAAGAGTTTGGTCGGAAGGAATCAGCCTTGGTTCGAGCTAATCTTGGAGTATGTCTAGAAGCTGTCCATTTAGCCCTGTCCGCGAATATAGGTGCATGCAAGAGAGGATTCCGATCGGACAATGAGGGTTCAAGCTGCAACTCAACCTGTTCTGGAAACCTGACTCACCAAGGAATCTGCACGAAGTGTAATCACATAACGACCATTTTTTATGAAGAAGTTATGCCCGTTTCAAGACCGGTGATTTTCAGGGAACCCGATAAAGACCGACTTGCACATTTTGGAGTGCTCAGAACAAACCAGGATGAATCAAGGAGTAAAGGAACTTGTTCTGGATTCTTGATTCATCAGGTAATGCATGAGAGTTGTAATTACACCCATACCAGCTCGGACAAAGAAGATATGAAAGATCAAACTCGAAGGTTGTTGGACCTGCCTTATTTGGAAGCTCACAGATTTAGTAAACTCCAGAACTATGTTTGGCGACCAGGAGCACGTGCAACATCTCCTTGGGATGAGTTTTGTACTCTTTTTCCCTTAAGTGTGGTTTTATCCCAATTGGGTTTTCCCACTAAGGTTTTTAATGAGGTAAACCAAAGCTCGATACAAGAGAATGAGAATATGGCCCGTCCAACCTTCCTTCTTGTCTTTTCTTTTACGATTTCAACCAGGCCCTTTTTGGCCCACTTGTAACCTAGACTATTGGCTATTTAAGCCATTCTTTTCATTGCTAATAATATTAAGCAATTTTAAACCTAAAACCTAAAGTGTTTAGCCTAACGGCGCAGCCTCTCTTTCTCTCGAGTGGATTCCCCTTGAGACGAAGGCTTGTTACTTTCTCTTGCCCTTACTATCAGTGTGTTCTAGTTCGTGATTGTGTTGCTGTGATCTGTTGGTTCCATCAAATCCACCCACTTACCAAGCTGAGAACACCTTCGGCCAGCAGCTTCGTCTCATCCGACCATCTTCGACTCGCTCAACCGCTCGACCACCTCGCCATTCTTCGACCATCGACCACCCAATACACGACCCACCTCCCATCTTACATCATCTGGTATCAGAGCTAAAAGCTCCTACCTCCAGGTTGTGTTCATCCAACCTTTATCTTTAAAAATTAAAAAAAAAACCCCATAAAAATTGTCCCTGTTTTGCTTTGTTCTTTGTTCTGTTCTGTTTGTTGCATTCATCAACTGAAAAATCAAAAAAAAAGTGTTAGAATCGATTGCTAGGACTGATAAACCAAACCTGCCTCATATTAGTCTTACCGCTAGGATTGTTGCGACTCTGTTGGGTTTGAAGCTTTGCGATTGTTAGGTTTTCATTCATATTTGCTTCTGTTTGCATCTTGTTTTACTGCATTCATAAAATTAAAATGAAAAATTGTGTTTCCTAGGTGATCACGTGCGATCCCAGACGAACCACTGTTAAGATATGGATTAAACCGCACCAATGTTACATTTGATAAATTTGTTGGGAGGCTTAGACCATCGATGAGGTGGAGTGTTCAACAGTACATCACCATGTGAAGACGGTTGGATTATGTGAAACCATACAATAGTATCTTATTTGGCCTTTGAGATGATAGTTGCCGGGTTAAGCCTTGATTTTTTGAAAATCATGGTATTCCTGGCTTTCTAGATATGCCAGAGGATCCACATAAAGCTTTGTACCTCCTCATTATCCCTTCTCTTGTTTCTACTGCACGTAATGAGGTAGTGCTGGTTTAGGAAAACAGAGGTTGTGGAGAATCCTGCAGGAGGAGGGGAGATGCTGGAGAGGGACTAGACTTCTCTGGCCATTTCACATGTGAACAAAACATGACATATGGTTTCAGAGGCTGAACCACAAGCACTACAAGTGTTATCGATATTAATACCTCGAGACCGTAAACGTTCCTTGACTGCTAGTGCTCCTGATAATGCTCTCCAGAGGAAATGTCTGAGCTTGGGCGAGGTTTTTGTCTTCCAGATATTAGACCATAGCTGTTTCTCAATAGGAGGCAAGGCATTCAGCTGCGGGTTCTGCATCCGTTGTATAGAATCTAGTAACTGGTAACCACTCCTGACAGAGTAAGACCCATCCTTAGTAAATCCCCATATTGTAGAATCTTCTCGATGTGTATGAGGTTTCATATTCAACACCCGATCAACATCCTCATCCGCCATCACACACCGTATCTTTTGAATGTCCCAAAGCCAGTACCCACAATAAGGAGATCAGAGACTCGAAGAGTTAAGTCCACTGTCATCTCCATTTTGAACATGAGAGGACGCGGGATTGTGTCTAAGATCTAGTTGTCTGACCAAACCTGAGTTGAGTGTCCATTCTCGATTTCCTATATAAGACCTTGTATCAACAGTTCACGCCCGTGCATGATGCTCCTTCACGCAAACCAAGGGCGAGATCCAATTGAGAAGTCTAGAAATTCCTTGTTCTTGAAATACCGACTTTTGAAAACTCTTGACAGTAGAGATTCTGGGTAGTTCCATATCCGTCAGGCTTGTTTGCTCATGATAGCTTGATTGAAAGGAGATAAATCATGGAAACCGAGGACTCCTTATTCCTTACTTCTACATCGCTTTTGCCAAGCAACCCAAGCTATCCGTTTTATGTTACTTCGATCGCTCCACCAGAATTCAATCATAGCACTGATCAATTTGGATATTAGGTCCTTAGGCAGTTTAAAGCAGGACATGGCATACACCGGAAGTGCCAAGGCAACCGACTTTAGAAAAAATCTCTTTCCCACCTTGAGATAAAGCTTTAGAGAACCAACCTTGAAGACGACCTTGTAGTTTTTCTCGGATGAAGCTGAGAAGCTGTTTTTCGATCCTTGAAACACCTCTGGCAGTCCCATATGTGCCCTCTACTCCTTCTGTGTCAATGCCTAACACACGCTTAACTTCAATCTTTGTTTCCTCTGCGATTTCGGTACCAAAGATGATTGACGACTTCTGCGGATTAATCATTTGGCCCGATGCTTCTTCGTATTACTTCATACACGCTACCACCTCTGCACTCTCCTCTATATTCGCTTGGCACATGAGAAGACTGCCGTCTGCGAGTAATAGATGGTGGACAGAAGGTCACCGAGCAGATAGTCGGATACCATGTAGTCTTCCATTATCCTTTGCTCTGCTCTGCTCAGAACATTGACTAGCGCTTCAGCGCATAAGATGAACAAAAAGGGGGACAGTGGATCCCCTTGACGGATACCCCTTTCTGGTCTGGTAAACCTACGTGCCCTTCCATTAAGTAGAACCGAATAAGATATTGTGCTAACACAGGCCATCACCCATCAGATCCAAACATGGCCGAAGCCCAATTTTTCCAATAAAATTTCCAAAAAACCCCACTCTAGCCGATCATACGTCTTGGACATGTCGTTTTGATAGCCATGAAAGTATCATCGACTGCACCATGTGTTTCAGAAACTATCTGAGGGAGAAGACACTTCAAGCGATTGCATAAAATACGGGAGATGACCTTATAATGCACCTTACATAAGCTTATTGGCCTCATATCCTTCATCAGAGAAGGATTAGGAATTTTCGGTAATAAACAGAGCTTTGTGTGGTTCCAGCCGTCTGGCATAATAGAAGAGGCAAATAATTTTTGAATTTCGCTCGTCAACATAGGCCCGACTATGTGCTAAAACTTCTGGTAGAAAATTCATGTCAATCCATCATCCCCAGTGCAGTACTCCCTTTAACACCAAATGCCGCTTGTTTAATCTCTTCTGCAGAAATCGGCCTTGCCAACGCAGAATTCATCTCACTGTCAACCCTTGTTTCAAAGTCTTCGAAGATAGATTCCAGGTCGTGCGGGTTAGAGCTTCGGAAAAGATCACTGAAATATTCAGACGCAATTTGTCCTTTGGCACCTTCTGAGAAATGCTCTGCTCCATTCTCATCTTGTAGCATATTTTACCTTTCACGCAATTTTGGAAATAGGCAGTATTTTTGTCACCGGATTTCAACCAGTGCTCTTGACATCTTTGTCTCCAGAATCTCTCTTCTTCCCTATAAGCTTCTGCCAATTGTAGTTTAAGTCTCCTCATCATACTGTATCAGGTCTCAGTTTTTCTATCTCAACCTCTAACAAGGAATGAAGTCTTGTTATGGTGTTTTTCGAATAGATGTTCTATGAATTTTTCCACTTAGATAGCTCTTTTCTGCAATTAGCAATTCTGTCCATTAGAGAGATGTTGTCGGACCTCTCCTCTCTAAGCCAGCCTCTCATAACATCTTCTTCCACTCCATCCTTTCCGACCATGCACTTATCGAAGAAAAATATTCCTCTGTTTGGGTCGTCTGTTTCCAAGGAAAAACACAGTCGTATAGGGCGATGGTCGGATGCCCATATAGACAAATATTCCAATTGAGCTCCCAGGAAAAGTCTGAGTCAAGCGCCATTCCCAAAGCTTCTGTATTGATGGCATTGAATCCATACTCGGTCTCGCCATCCTGATCGGGAGAGACAATTACCAGAACTCCACACTTCTTTGATTTTGCAGTTCTTTGCCATGCATCTAAAATCCCAGAACGAAGATTCTCTCCTCAAAGATCTGTCTAGATTTTCCTCATTGCACATCAGTTCGTTAAAATCGCCAATGAGATTCCAGGAATCATCACGTACTACAGACCCATATTGGTTAACCAATCCCATACCACACGTCTCCTTTCTCTTACGGGATCACCGTATACACATGTTATGAAAAAGGACAGTGACCCATTTTGATCTTGAGGTCAATAATCCAATGTCCTTAGATAGGACATCCACAACATAGAAAGTTTTCCACATTACCGCTAAGACACCACTCGCACCAATCGGCTCAACAGTAATCAAATGATTGTAACCAAGACTTTCTGAAAAAATCCACCATGTAATCTAGCTCTTGTTTAGTTTCCGAGAGAAACAAAGATCCGGAAAGTACTTCATGCGTAGTTCCCGGAGATGACGAACTGTCTCGGGTTTCCCAACCCTTGACAGTTCCAGCTCAAGATGCTCATTGGGATGGCAGCCGCTTCAAAGCGGAACCACTGTCTTATCTTGGGTTTTGGGTGATTTATTTTTCTGTGAGCTTGTAACTGAATCAGACTTTCGCTTGGTCGAGAACTCCAAAACTGGAGGCACTGCTCCTTCAATCAAAGGTTCAGAAGAAACATTATTAGGTTGGATCTTTCTCCTCCAAGCAGGAAGTCTACCACGTCCTTTTTTTACTAGTTTTGAGGAGAAACATTATTGGTACAGAACCGAAGGTTCCCATCTTAAAATCCGTCGCACCCTTAACTAGGAATTTAGAGACAGGAGGTGGTTCTAGAAAGTCTCAGATTCTCTGTCAATTGGTGAGTCAGTGACCTGATCATGAGCGGATGATGCTGACGCAGGTTTGTTGCTCGATTTCCAGACTGTTCTCTCCACATTATAATCAAAGACACGACCCTTGCCTTTAGACAGATCATGGGAGTGTTTGGTGAATGTTAAGCCCTCGTTCTCCTTGGCAGCTTCAATGGATTGTTGAACATGGTTTATTTTCGCTTGCCTTTCAGTATCATCAGCATGGGAGATGTATTGCAATTCCATAACACGCTCTTGTTGCGATATTTTAGGAAACAGAGGCGGTAAATCAGGCGGGCCATCCAGGATTGCAAGCAGGAGACCCTTGTCTATCTCTTTCCCTTTTTCAATACGAGTAATGGGCACAGCCGGTTGGGGTTTGACACTTAGAGATTTCTTCTTTGAGTAGGGGCACACCATTTTCTCGTGAGTCAGGCGGTGGCATTGAAAGCATCTCTTGTAAAAAAAAATTGTATTCAATTCTATGATCACAATCTCACCAGTCGGAAAAACCAGGTTCTTAGCATCAATGGCTGGGTTATCGGTGTCAAAGGTGATTCTAGCCCTCACATAATCAGTAGTTTGCGATTGATTGGGGTCGTACGCTATCTCCTCCACCTTTCCGATCTTCTTGGCCAGAGTAAACATGGTTTACACCGTATAATAGTTTACCGGTATTTGACAAATCCTGATCCATAGCTCCAACGATGAAAGAATGTTTTTCGGGGGATTCGTGTCCATTGTTCCAAGACCATTGTCCAATGATTGTAAAACCAAGGACGATCTTTTAGCACTGTTAAGAGGTCCTCCTCTCTTTTGAAAATGAATTGGAATCTTTCCCTGGACAAAGCTATACCTCGCACATGATAATAGACCCTCCAAGCTTTAGGCATATAGTCAATCATCTTCGCCATCGATTGACAGTCGGTTTAATAGTCTTCCAAGCAGGCTGTTGGCGTTCTCATTAAAAACACAAAAATTTAGGCAATTCGTCGCTAATATAGCGACTAATTTACATCGACTGCAAAAAAAAATTGCCGCCCATTTTTCCCAAGCCCGCAAAAGCCAAATGTCCAATTTCGCTTTACGTCGATTTTACAATAACAGACGCAAAATCGACGCAAAATTTACATCAATTTTGCGCCGAAAACAAAAAAATATATATATATATACCTGAATTCTCTCCTCATTTCCTCACTCACTCTATTCACTCTCCAGCTCTCAGACGTAAATTCCCTCCTTCTCTCTCGCGATTCGTCCGATTTTCAAGGTAAATTCTTTTTTAATTTCATTTTATGATTGTTCAATTAGTTAGATAATATAGTTAGTTAGTTAGTGTAGGAACAGAATTTAGAAATGTTTAGGTACGGAATTTAAAAATGTTTTAGGAGGATGATAGTTAGATATAATTAAAATATGTTTGGTTAGATAACCCGTTAATTTATTTTTGTTCGTTTTTTTGTATGGTAATAGATATGGGTGATCGACGTGCGTCGAAGAGGCATTATATACATACATTTATGCCTACGACGACTGACATACCGGGATGAGCGGTGGGAGCAGACCTCAGCGTCCATTGTCGTCATCCGCTATAGAGTCGATTACTAGGCCCGATGCTTCACCTCCGCAGACACAGGTTCTTCCGAAGGTACTCGGCGCTTCACCACGAGTTTTTCCTCCTACTCCCCCGCCTCCGGAGTACGAGCCCGATGCACGTCCTTCTCCGAATCAGCCTCATCAGTACGCTGATTATACGGTCGAGCAGCTGCTAGCACTATCGGGCCACGACTCGTTACCACGACTAGATCCCGACAGACCGCCGAACACTTATTGGTAGTAATGTTTTTTAATATTTAAATAATAAAATTGATTATTATTATCTAATAATATGAGATTTTATTTTGTAGGTTTGTGGTAGATAATTGTGTCGAACGGAGTGTGTCCGACACAATGAAAGGCTGGTTTTCAGAACCGCACGCCAATTGAAGCCAAGTAGATCAGTCAATCCGAGATACTTGGTTTAAATGTTTTGCAGTAAGTTCTAATTTTTTAACAAAAAAAAAATTATATAAATTATTTACTTTTGAGAAATTATTTAACTTAGTTTTTTTGTAGAACAAAAATGGCATTTGGATTTGGCGGTTAACAGAACCGTAGAGAAGATGTTCATGAAGAAAGCTGCAACTCGGCTCAACAATACGGTGTGCGACTGGAAGAGGAAGTGGAAGACGAAGGGATATGCGGGAAGGCCACCTTACCTATCATTAAAGGTTTGGAACGGTCTGAAGCAGTTTTGGATGGACCTGCATTCCGAGCTGAAGTCCGTTAATTGTTCCTCATTATGGAACACTAGAGGACCGGATGGGCGTCCGCCAATGCCGCATACTTCTGGCTAGATTTCTTTTGCCGGCAGACGGATTATGCTAAGTAATTAATATTAAATTTTAATATCATTAATCTAATTAAGTTTTAATTTTGTTAGTATACAATAATTATCTTTTTTTTTGGTTTTCAGGCCGACGGCAGAGAGCTTCCATCGTTAAATGATGTTTACAGAGCTACTCATATGCATAAATTGACCGGAGAGTTTGTGAGTCATGCGGCGGAGCAGATCTACAATGATGCGATGGCGCGAGTCACAGAGCGGGAGTCTCAACTTACTCCCGAAGGTACTCAAGTTCAGTTAACTACTCGGGAGAAAGATCTTATCTTCACCGAGGTAATTTTTTGTTGTGTTAACTTTAATTTCTAACTATAATTATATAGTAAAATAATTATTAATTAATTCACATATATATCTTCGGGTTTTGCAGGTGGCTCTAAAGAAGAGAGGACGGGTTCTCGGATTAGGATCTATCCAAGACACTCCTCTTGCATCTACGCTAGTTCCCCAACGGGCTACATTTAGAGATCCATCCCATGTAGAAGCAGATTTGGCGGAGACAAAGGCCATAGTGGCTTCGCAACAAAAAGAGATCGCTAGTTGGAACATGATGCTCGATATCTTAGCTCTGGATAATCCGAGACCAGCGTAGGCTTTAAAGGAAAAGAAACGGACAGGAGCACAGAGTTCCGACACAGTGGGTCAGCAGGACGAGCCGGAACCAACACTCGTCCCCGAGACAACTGAAGATCCCACTGATGTGTATTTAGGTGAACTGAACTTAGGGATACACTAGATCGTAAAACTTTTATAATGTAGGATATTATCTATATTTCGGATTTGTAAAAAAATATATTAATTTATATAATATTTTTTGTATATTAATTATTAATATAAAACTGAATGAAAATTAATATATATAAATTTACATTTAAAAAAAAAGATGAAGACGTTAATTCGTCGTTAAACAAACGACGAACTAACAATTAAATATTTCGAAAAATTTAACAACTATATAACATCGAATTTAGGACTAATTCTTTAGACGTTAATTCGTCGTTATGTTTGCATCCAATTAACGTCGAATAACTTTAGGACGAATTACGTCGAATATTCAATCATCGCATTTTACGACGAATTTACATCGAATTTTGAGTTACGTCGAATGATTGACAACGATTTGTCAATCGACTTAAATTCGTCCCAAACTCCATTTTACGTCAAATTTACGGCGTTTACGGGCGTCCCAAACACCCTGTTTTCTTGTAGTGTTAATTTTGATTATGAGTTGGAATAATTGGACGTTAAAATCGCCTTCTTACATGGGAATTTGGAAGAGAGAATATTGATGGAGAAACCAGAGGTTATATAAAACGAATTAAGGTATGTCTACTTCAGAGATCCTTGTACGGATTAAAACAATCTCCAACACAGTAGATTTTGAGATTTGATACGTTTATGAAGACTTAGGGTTATTCAAGGAGTTCTTTTAATACATGTGTATATTTCAAGAGCTGTGATCAGGAAAGTTTTATATATCTCCTACTGTATGTGGATGACATGCTAGTTGTTGTTAAGGATCCGAAGGAAATTCAAAGGCTTCATGGTGTTGTAAGAAAAGAGTTCAAAATGAAGGACCTATGACCTGCTAAGAGGATCATAGGCATTGAAATTGTTAGGGACAAAGCCTCATGTGTTCTGGTGTTATCACTAAAATCATATATTAAAAGGGTTTTAAGGAACTTGAGATAAGGCTGAAACAGAACTTGAGATGAAGGACATACCTAATTCCAGTTCAATCGTAAGCGTAATGTATGCGATGGTGGACATACATAGTAATATTGATGTTGGAATCAAAAACCCTTCGATGAAAACAATAGCCGAACACAAGATCGGACACTCGGACACAGACAAACGTCCATGTCGGATAAACAGAACTTCATATAAATGACGAGTTGTACGAGGCGTCGATACGTCGTAAGAATGACCTTTTATACGAAAAGAATCAACGGACTTCATTTCAAACGAAACAGACGACATTTCATACGAAACGGACGACACTTCATGCAAAACGGACGACATTTCATACGCAGCGGATCAATCGGACAAACACATCTTTTCACAGGGACTACGGATTAACGAAACATCCGAACGGACAATAACCGAGAAAAACCAGCTCGGAACCGAGCTAAACCAGCTCGGACTTCCAAGCTGAAACTGCTCGGATTTCCGAGCTAAACCAGCTCGGATTTCTGAGCCGAATCAGCTCAGAATTTTCGTGTTGAACCAGCTAGCTCGGTAAATCCAAGCTGAACCAGCTCGGATCCGAACTCTTCCCTTCCTATTTTCCGATTACTATTCACTCCTTTGGAAGTTCCGAGCTGAATGCATCTCTTGGAAACTTCCGAGGTGGATTTTGCTTCTCCAAACTTTCCGACAGATAGTATATGATCAAACATTTGCCGATATCTCATTCTACGGATGCGCGAGTAGCCACAATCCATCTTCGGAAACATCAGCTTATACTTTCTTGGACGCTAAATCAAGTTGTCGGATAAAGTTAAAGGAAATATGAATTTGGGCCCAAACATACAATATTCGTATGTCCGAAACTTTGGGACAAATAAAGAAGTGTGTGTACAAACGGATTCGGACCGTCCGTTCTTGGCCCAAATGGATTCAGCGATTTTCTTAAGCTTTTCCGTTCTTTGTACTCTTTTTCCGATCTCATCAATAAAATATCCTCCAGGTTTACTATTTCGGTGTGTTTACTCGTGAAATTTTTGTTCCCTAAAAGTTTGCTCTACAAGATTTGACAGTGCGAGTTTCGACTCTCACAGTTTGGCGCCGTCTGTGGGGACTAGAAATTTCTTACACTTAAAAACCACCGACTAGCGGATCCAAAGGTATGGTTACCATCGGAGACGGAGACGAGATAGATCAGCAGCTGCCGATCGGCAACACCACAACCAACGTTACCATGGGTAACACCTCAGCAAGCGGAGACGTTCCAAACACAGCCACCCCAGTGTTGGAATTGTGTCCAGTAATCTCGGTACTGTCTCTAGAAAGTAAGAGTATGTCAATGATCAGACATAAGTCATATAATACTGGGGGTCATGATGGCTTGCTAGAGTCCGCTCATGATCTATAAGTCTTGGACTTATTGCCTTTATTATATGATCCCATATGGGTCACACGCCTAAGCTAACAGGAAAATGTGTAGGAACGGTTTAGCAGAAGTACGGTAAAAGTGCTAGGCATTTACTGTACTTAGAGAGAATAAAACGGTTTAGGCACTGTGTGTCGATCGATACACAAGGTGTGTCGGTCGACACAGTGCGCGAATACCGTCGAGTTAATTGGTGTTTGGGCCAAATGGCCCAAACGGAACCGGACAAGTTTTATGAGATAAAACTCGAGTTCAGAACGATTAACCCTAAGTCCCAGCCGAAAACTCTCTCTCTCTCTGCGCCGAGTTCCTTGTGGTCTAGCAGCCGTTTTCTGTGATCGCGTGTGTGAACCTTTGGAGGATTCATCTCTCGGTGTTTCTCTGATCTCTGACCTGTTCTATCTCCTTCCGCTGCAACAAACAGGTAAAAGGTGAGATCATCAATTGTTTCTATTCGAGAAGAACCTAGATCAGCATGTTTAGGATGATATGAATCAGTGAATTGAATCAGGATCAACTAAACATTCCTTCAGTGGTATCAGAGCATAGGTTCTGGTTTTTCTTGTTTAGATTCAAGTTTAGGATTGTTTTTCTTGTTTAAAAGTGTTTTGAATCAACTACTGATAAGAGAAAACACTTAAGCAACAAGGAATTGAAACCTAAACACACCTAAAATCGCAGAAACCAAGCTATATTGATTTGGTAGAATGCGATTTTCATAAGTCAGTATCGACTGCGATCGCATGGATCGATCGATACGATCGCATGGATCGGTCGATACAGTCTATCGGCTAACCCTGTTAACGCGTGAAAGCATCGATCGATGCAGGATCGATGCAGGTTCGATATTGGTGCATCGACCGATGCGGTTGGTGCACATCGATCGACACGGTTAGGGTTTTGGCTCGGTTCCGTGCATGCGTGAGAGCATCGATCGATACAGGATCGATGCACGATCGATGCAGGATCGATGCTAAGAGCATCGACCGACACGGTTGGTTCATCGATCGACATGGTTGGTTTAAGGCTCGGTTTAATTTTTGATTAAAATTAATTCGTCCTGGTTTAATAAACAGATTTAATAATTTTATTAAGTCTGGTTAAACCGGGACAAGAAATCCAATGTCGAAAGAATTATTGGATTTAGTGCCTAAACCAGGATTTTCTAATTTGATTTGGTTGGACCAAATAAATTGAGAAAATCCGGTTTAGTAAATAACCGGTTGACAATTGTGGTCATCGTAGTAATTAAAATTTGGTTAGACCAATTTTAATGAACCAGACCGGTTATGTCATTTAATTGGACAATTGGGTCATGTCTTGGACATGGACCAATTCTTGGGCCTCGGGCCAAGAAGTTAAAACAATTGGGCCAATTATTTGAGTCTTTCTTCAGATTAATTTAAAATTTATTTTATAAGAATATAAATCGATTTTAAATTAAAGTTTCCGATATTTTGAAATTAGAAAGTTTCTTAATTTATAGAAGTTTCTAGATTTGCATGATTCGGATTTTAAGAAATTTCTAAAGTTAGAAAGTTTCCGTTTTTTGAAAGTTTCCAATTTTAGAAAGTTTCCAAAATAGTAGGTTTCCAAAAATGGAAAGTTTCCCGAAATAGTAATCTTCTATTTTGGGAATGAATTTTAAATAAACCTACGAACCTCAAATAATATCAAGCGTTGGATGTCTTGTCCATTCTATGTCAGCTGTCGAAGCCCATTCAATTGTATTCATGGCCTTACAGTGTGAGGGTGTCTGCTTTTGCGTGGATAAGACGGTTTGTGATTCATAAATGTCATTGGGAGTCCCAGACATTAATGATTACATGACTATATAGTCTGGTTTTCTTGACTAGGCCATCGGGAGTCCCGGGCCTTGAGACATCAGAGTGGATTGGGCCTCGGGCCCAGATTCACAACCAAGAGTTATATCACGGATATAATTAGCCGATATAGGGCTTACCGATATAAGCTAAGGTTTGGTGACGGCCAGTGGCCCACTTTAATCTTAGTTATATGTGGATCTTGGAATCATTATATTCTATTGAGGGTAACTTATGTTATTGAATATAATGTGTGATTAATCATATTAAATTTAATACGAGATTAATCATATTGAACATTTTAACTAATAACCTTTTTATCTATATATTTCAGCTATGACTACTACAAGCACACAAAACACATTCTCAATCCGGTCTGTTCTCGAGAAGGAGAAGCTGACTGGAACGAACTTCCTGACGTGGTCAAGGAACTTGAGGCTGGTCCTCAAGCAGGAGAAGAAGGATTATGTCCTTCGTGATCCTCTCCCCGAGAGGCCTCCTGCCAATGCCGCCAGGACTCTGCATAATGCTTGGGAAAAGCATTCGTCAGATGAAAATGATGCCTATTGCCTGATGTTGGTGACAATGACTCCTGAGCTGCAAAAACAGTTCGAGAGTGTATTGTCACCCATCGAGATAATGGCAAGCCTGAAATCGCTTTTTCAGGAGCAGGCTAGGACTGAGAGGTTTCAAACAGTTAAGAACCTCTTGGACTGCAAGTTGGCTGCGAATGCGGCAGTGAGTCCTCATGTCTTGAAGATGATGGGTTATCTCGATCATCTTCAGAAACTCGACTGCCCAATCAGCCAGGAACTTGCCTGCGACATCATTCTGCAGTCATTACCTGCAAGCTATGATCAGTTCATTCTGAACTTTAACATGCATGGCTTGAGTAAGACATTGCCTGAGCTTCACGGAATGCTCAAGACTGCGGAGCCCAATTTGAGGAAAACCGCCAAGGACCCCAATGTGCTTATGGTGCAGAAGGGCAAGGGGTTTAAGAAATCCTCTGCTAAGGATAAGGGAAAGGCCAAGGCTGTCCAAGTCGCGGACAAGGACACGCCAAAGCCCAAGCCCAAGTCCAAGGCTGGGCCAACTGACATATGCAGGTTCTGTAAAGAACCAGGGCATTGGAGGAGAGAATGTAAGAAATTCCAGGAAGGTCTAAAGGAATTGAAGAAGAAGACTTTTGAGACTTCTTCAACAGGTATTTTTGTTATAGAAGTTAATACAACTACTTCTGATAATACCTCATGGGTTATGGATACTGGTTGTGGGGCTCATATTTGTACTAATATGCAGGCACTCAGCAACAGTAGAAGGCTGAAGCAAGGACAAGTGGAGCTACGAGTTGGGAATGGAGCGAAAGTTCCAGCGCTAGCTGTAGGCACTTACTTGTTGTCTTTACCTTCGGGATTGATTTTAGAACTCAATAATTGTTATTTTGTACCTGCTATAAGCAGAAATATTATTTCAATTTCTTTGTTGGATTTGGAAGGTTATGATTTTTCAGTTAAGAATAAATTATGTTCCTTCAATCGCAACAATTTGTTCTATGGTTCTGCCCCTCTTATGAATGGGCTTTACATACTCGATCAATCCGCGCCAATTTATAACATTAATACCAAACGGTTCAAACCTAATGAGGAGAACCGAACGTTTCTATGGCATTGTCGTTTAGGGCACATCAGCGAAAAACGCATCAAGAGGCTCCATTCGAATGGACTTCTTGGCTCATTTGACTTTGAGTCATGTGAGAAATGCGAATCCTGCATGATGGGCAAAATGACACGGGCCCCCTTTAATAAACCTAACGAGAGGGCCAGTGACGTATTGGGCCTGATACACACTGATGTGTGTGGCCCAATGTCCACAAATGCAAGAGGAAACTATCAGTACTTCATTACCTTTACTGATGATTTCAGTAGGTATGGATATGTTTATTTAATGAAACATAAGTCTGAATCTTTTGAGAAGTTCAGAGAATTCCAACATGAAGTACAGAACCAACTTGGCAAAAGCATTAAGGCTCTTCGGTCCGACCGAGGAGGAGAATACTTAAGCCAAGAATTCAGTGATCATCTGAGAGAGTGTGGGATCGTATCCCAACTCACTCCTCCTGGAACACCTCAATGGAATGGTGTGTCTGAAAGGAGAAATCGGACCTTATTGGATATGGTTCGATCTATGATGAGTCACACAGACCTTCCAATATCCCTTTGGGGATATGCTCTGCTAACAGCAGTGTTCACTCTAAATAGAGCGCCATCGAAAGCAGTAGCAAAGACACCATATGAATTATGGACTGGAGAAGCTCCAGTGCTGTCTTATCTCAGAATTTGGGGTTGTGAAGCCTATGTCAAGAGATTGATCTCAGACAAGCTTACACCAAAATCTGACAAATGCTACTTCATTGGTTATCCACGGGAAACCAAGGCTTATTACTTCTATCTACGTTCCGAGAACAAGATCTTTGTTGCCCGGGATTGTAACTTTCTTGAGAGGGAGTTTCTCTCTAAGAAAGACAGTGGGAGTAAGGTACTGCTTGAAGAAATTCAAGATGAACAGGATACTGCTCAACCTAATGAGGAAGAGCAGCAGGAGGACCTACAAGAAATTGTAGAGCCTGAACCTGTAGTACCTGAAGTTCGAAGATCCGGGAGGATCCGTCACGAACCCGAGAGATATCAAGGATTCCTCGTGACTGACTGTCATGATCTTCTGATCATTGATGGTGATGAACCATCGAACTTCAATCAAGCCATGATGGGCCCAGATTCCTCTAAGTGGCGCAAGGCCACTGATTCCGAAATGGACTCCATGTCGGTCAACCAAGTGTTTTCGTTGGTTGACTTACCCGCTGGTGTAAAAGCCATCGAGTGCAAATGGATCTTCAAGAAGAAGATTGACGTGGATGGAAATGTCCAGATTTATAAAGCCAGGTTGGTGGCAAAAGGTTTCAGACAAGTTCACGGTGTGGATTACGATGAAACCTATTCACCAGTGGCTATGATGAAATCTATTCGGATTCTACTAGCAACTGCAGCTTTTCATGATTATGAAATTTGGCAGATGGACGTGAAAACCGCCTTCCTGAATGGAATTCTGGAAGAGGATGTGTATATGACGCAACCTGACGGTTACATAGATCCAAAGAATGCTGGGAAAGTATGCAAGCTTCATAAATCCATTTATGGATTGAAGAAAGCATCGAGGAGCTGGAATCTTGGTTTTGATGAAGCGATCAAGCAATTTGACTTCATCAGAAACGAAGAAGAACAATGCGTGTATAAGAAATCTAGTGGGAGCAAGATTGTATTTCTTATTCTGTATGTCGATGACATACTGCTTCTCGGAAACGACGTTCCAATGCTGAAGTCCGTAAAGGACTGGCTTGGAAGTTGTTTTTCCATGAAAGACATGGGTGAAGCCTCATACGTTCTTGGAATCAGGATCTACCGGGATAGATCTAGAAGGCTGATAGGCTTGTGTCAAGATTCATACATTGACAAAGTCCTACAAAGATTCAGCATGAAGGATTCCAAGAAGGGCTTCACGCCAATGGTACATGGCACAACGCTAAGCAAGAAGCAGAGCCCTACGACGGCTGCTGAGCTTGAGCGCATGAAGAATATTCCTTATGCATCTGCAATAGGATCTGTCATGTATGCCATGATCTGTACTCGTCCTGATGTTGCTTATGCATTGAGCATGACGAGTAGATACCAGTCAAATCCAGGTGAAAACCATTGGATTGCCGTAAAGAATATCTTGAAGTATCTAAGACATACTAAGGATAAGTTCTTAGTGTACGGTGGAAGTGATGTGCTTAAAGTCAGTGGATTCACGGACGCAAGTTTCCAGACAGACCAAGATGATTTCCGGTCACAGTCCGGTTATATCTTTTGTCTGAATGGCGGTGCAATCAGTTGGAGAAGCTCCAAGCAAGACACCGTTGCTGATTCCACTACAGAAGCTGAATATATCGCCGCCTCAGAAGCTGCGAAGGAAGCTGTTTGGATACGAAAGTTCATTATTGAACTAGGTGTGATACCAGATGCGGCTGAGCCTCTGGCACTGTTTTGTGACAACAATGGTGCTATAGCTCAGGCAAAGGAACCAAGATCACACCAGAAATCCAAGCATGTTCTAAGAAGATTTCACTTGATACGTGACATCATTAATAGAAAGGAAGTCAAGATCAACCGAGTTCAGACAGATGATAACGTCGCTGATCCGTTGACAAAGCCACTCCCAAGGCCTAAGCTCGAGTTTCTGACTGAAGCTGTAGGCATTAGAGACATAGAAATGTAATCTAAATTTGAGTGGGAGTTTGAGGGCTTTTATTTAGTTATTTGATATGTTCTTGTAAAACATTCTTATGTTTAATGAAATTATTATTTCAAGATTATTTTAACTGTGATGAAATAATCGTTCCAAAGTGATATGAACCATTTTATAGGTCATCGAAGTAAATGACTTGATCTTGAGTCATCGAAGTCATTTAGCTTGATCATGAGACCCTATATTTGATAGATGTTTTATATCATCCCGTCCCTAGTCGAAGGTTGTTGAAATTGGAACACCAACAACCGTGTGAGACTGGATTGGTACGTGACTTATGACAAAGTCTCAGTGTGTCATAGATGCGCGGCATCAAAGTCAGTACATAGGTGTATGTTTGGGAACATACGACCGGACAAGACCCGCTTATAAGAACTCTTCAGGATATTTATATCTGTGTCATAAGAGATTCTTACTACGACTATAGAGTATAGTCCTTAGACCTGAGTTCGCATGCATGTGACTGCACATGGACTGATGCACTTTGATCATTGTCTAACGCTATCGTTCTGCGATGGTTATAAGGACCTTGTTTGGGTACATTATGAAATGAGTAGTTTACAGTGATGGAACAAGACGGAATTTGTCCCTCCAATATAAATGGAGTGAATATCTCTAGGCCAATCGGAGATTTGAATACTGGAAAATGCATGGCCATGCTCAAACGGACTGTCCCGAGTCGTTTGGATTGTCAGTATCGAATCAGAGTCCGATGAACAAGATTAGGCTTTATAAGGATGACACCAATCTTGCCTTATGACTAATCGAGATATTGTGACAAAAGGATTATGAATACAGAGATTCCAGTACAAGTGGGAGATTGTTGGAATTGTGTCCAGTAATCTCGGTACTGTCTCAAGAAAGTAAGAGTATGTCAATGATCAGACATAAGTCATATAATACTGGGGGTCATGATGGCTTGCTAGAGTCCGCTCATGATCTATAAGTCTTGGACTTATTGCCTTTATTATATGATCCCATATGGGTCACACGCCTAAGCTAACAGGAAAATGTGTAGGAACGGTTTAGCAGAAGTACGGTAAAAGTGCTAGGCATTTACTGTACTTAGAGAGAATAAAACGGTTTAGGCACTGTGTGTCGATCGATACACAAGGTGTGTCGGTCGACACAGTGCGCGAATACCGTCGAGTTAATTGGTGTTTGGGCCAAATGGCCCAAACGGAACCGGACAAGTTTTATGAGATAAAACTCGAGTTCAGAACGATTAACCCTAAGTCCCAGCCGAAAACTCTCTCTCTCTCTGCGCCGAGTTCCTTGTGGTCTAGCAGCCGTTTTCTGTGATCGCGTGTGTGAACCTTTGGAGGATTCATCTCTCGGTGTTTCTCTGATCTCTGACCTGTTCTATCTCCTTCCGCTGCAACAAACAGGTAAAAGGTGAGATCATCAATTGTTTCTATTCGAGAAGAACCTAGATCAGCATGTTTAGGATGATATGAATCAGTGAATTGAATCAGGATCAACTAAACATTCCTTCACCCAGATGCAACAGTCAACGCAACGGTGTCCGAGATGAAAGAGATGGTGGCCGCACTAAGACAAAGGACAGAAGAACAAGAAAAGGCGAATAACACTCTCACGGAGCAGATCGAGAGACTGAAAACCGGGAACCGTACATGGACCACCCGAACGGTGAACTTCACCCCAATTGAACGAAGGCGTCTAGACTTCTCAACGTCCGGTGAGTCAGCGAGGAATCCGTCGCAACATCGCGAACAAACCACGGGTGAAAGAACTCCTCCGGCAACTAGACCCAATACCACGGATCCTCCTCCTGTGGTCTGAGGTCGATGGTTCATAGCGGCAGACGATACAGAAGACTGCAGAAACAAGAATCCGATTCCGCCTGGCGATCGAACCAAACCCCACTCTAAAGACGATGAAGAAAGGATCGATGCGGATCGATACGTCCCAGAACTAAGCGATGATGAACTATTGGAAGAAGAGGACATCGAGCGAACTCAGCCAAACAAGCCAACTGAACGACAACGAAGCAATAAACAGAGCGAGCTCGATGAACTCAGGGAAACACTGGCTCAGACAACCGCGGAGATCAAAAATGTACGATCACAAGTTCATCGGGCAACGAGCGCTGCGCCTGAAATCCATCGCGTCTTGGAAGAAATGCGAAAGACACCATTCAAAGCTCGAATCACTGAAACTCAAATTTACAATACGGGCAAGCTCAAATCCCAACCTACGACAGAACAACTAATCCGGAAGCTCACATGATGGCTTTCTGAATCGCGATGGGAAGAGCAAATCTCAGTCGAAGGGACAAAGACGCTGGTTCGGCATCCTGTTCGTAGAAATCTGAAAGGAGCGGCCCTCGAGTGGTTCTCCAGACTAGAACGTGATTCCATCGAAAATTTTCAACAACTATCGGAGGAATTCATGAAACAATACTCGATCTTCATGGACAGAGATACTTCCGACGTCGATCTATGGGCCTTGACTCAGGGAGAGACAGAGAGCTTGAGGAAATTCATCGAACAATTCAAAAAGGTCGCGACCAGATCGAAGGCCTAAGCGACAAAGTGGGCATCGACGCGCTAAAGAAAGCACTTTGGTCTGAAAGAACGGTTGGGACGCATAGTTACCAAATCGGCTCGAATGGACAGGAAGACAGTTCGGCCGAACGAAGGAAGAGTTCATGGAAGACCTGGACGAGGAACCCCAACACTTACGATGAGAAAGCATTCTGCGATCATCACCAGTCTTACGGGGACATCACACTGCTGACTGTCTTAAATTGGGCGTGAAACTCGCGGAAAAGTTTGTAGACGGGGAGCTAGGAGATAAGATAAGTTTGAAGGATTTCGATGATGGAAAAATCGGAAACCAGTCGAATAAGCCAAGGAAGAGCAGCGAGCCAAACAGAGCGGATCGAGAACAAATTCACCAAGAATGACAAGCCTTAATCGGCAATAACAAGTGAAGACTAGGAAACGATGAAGATCCTAAAGCAAACGGCCGACAGAGGATAAATATGATCTTGGAAAGGCCACAATACCGCCCAAGATCAAGGTTCTCTACCGATCCTTATCCCAGACTACCATCGGGAACAAGGGGCAGAGGAAAAACGCCAGACAAAGCGTGATGTATCATCGCTCAAGTAGCATGATAACGTTCGACGACATGTGGATCTCGAGGACCGGTCGCCCAGGCAACGAACCCCTGGTCGTGGAGTTAATCATCCCGAATCATCACGTACCAAACATACTTGTCGACACCGGGAGTTCCGTGGACGTAATTTTCTGCGAAACTCTGAAGAGTATGGACGTGAGCTTGAATGAGGTAACACCTTCCCAATCGTCCTTAACAGGGTTTGCCGGAGAAACTAAAGCCACCTTGGGAAAGATAGAGCTGCCAATACTCGCTGGAGGGATCTTCAAAGTCATCGAGTTTTCGGTGGTAGATCGTCCAACGCCGTTCCTTTGACTTATCATCAATGCATGGATAAACTCCATGAAACTCCATGAAAGCCGTTCTGAGCGAATCAGCTAGGAACTCCTGAGCAAGTCAGCTAGGGAAGTCCGAGCTGTTCGAACAAGTCAGCTAGGAACTTCCATTCAAGTCAGCTCAGAACTTCCGAGAAAATCAGTTAGGAACTCCCGAGCTAGTCAGCCAGGGAAGTCCGAGCTGTCCGAGCAAGTCAGCTAGGAAAATCCAAACTTCCGGACAAGTCAGCTCGGAACTCTCGAGCGAGTCAGCTCGGAAATTCGAGCCGGATAGCTCCGAACTCCCGTGCGAGTCAGCTCGGAAATCCGAGCTGGACAGCTCCGAAGTCCGAGCAGAACATTATCTTAAAAACAAAATTCCGAGCAAATCAGCCGGACGCTCCTCTCGAAGGAAAACGGAACCTGTCCGACTAACTTCAAAACGTATCTAGACAACTTTCACGACACTCATACGGCCAATTCACTCAAGATAACAGATCATAACTGCAGGCATGGCACATCCGCAAAAGTTCAAACTCTCCAACCAAACGCATGGACATGTCCGGTAACAAAAACTAACTTTTTCTCGCTATTCTTTAATTTGTTTCTCTTAGATAGAAATTATGATATAAATTTCGTGACTTATAAATTCGTGTACTATCACTTCACATGCAAATCTCTATGATTATTAGGAATAGTATGTCTTGTCTGCTGACGGCCGCAGCAGACAAACGCATAAATCCTTTATGGATATTAGCCAATAGGTTCTATATGGAATGAGGCTCTAAACATCCAACAAATGGATAAAACCGCGCTATACAAATTTTAAATACCGCCAATGTATGTTTATTATCGGCGAAAGGAACATAAGTCGAGAGTCGATAGTAATACTCAAAATCGGGAAGTCGATAGGTCTTCAAATCCATCGCACCAGTACTAGAGTCGATAATAGACCCCAAAAATCCAGTACGACGCTACTCAGCACATTGGTAAAATGACGTTTTAACCAAGTATATCTTGGTTTGGTATCTTTGAAAGGTGGGTCCTGCGGATACCGGCTTATTTTCGATATACGGAAGATGCGAAGCGAAAGTTTCGCGGAAAAACGGAATCGAAAATCAAAACCCAATAGAACACAACACGATGGTCTCGACAACGTCATTATTGAGTAAAAAAACCGATGCGGGAATGTAAGACGGGAAACCCTCGCACTAGTACCAAAGTAAACCGTAAAACTCCTAAACCCAGTAAAACGCTTCCGAGCACACTGGTCTAATCATTATAAGTCCGCAAGAGGAGTACGTCTTGCTACTCCTCATACTCAATTTCTAAACCCAATAAGACGCATCCGAGCACACTGGTCTAATCATTATAAGTCTGCAAGAGGAATACGTCTTGCTACTCCCCGGACTCAATTTCTAAACCCAGTAAGACGCTTCCAAGCACACTGGTCTAATCATCATAAGTCCGCAAGAGGAGCACGTCTTGCTACTCCTCGGACTACATTTCCAAACCAAGTAAGACGCCTCCGAGTACATTGGTCTAATCATTATAAGTCATCAAGATGAGCACGTTTTGATTCTCCTCGGACTCAATTCCTAAAACACTCTTGGACTAACTGGTTCGGAAGTTCCGAGCTAATCAACTCGGAAATTGCGAGATAGGACTTAGAAATCCTAGCTGACCAAGCTGACATGCTCGGAAAAACCGAGCTAATAAGCTCGGGAATTCCAAGATAGAGCTTGACGGATCAGAGCTGATCAACTCGAACCTTTCGAGTCAATCATACCATCTTTT
The DNA here is from genome assembly GCA_030180135.1 of Orychophragmus violaceus. Classification (NCBI taxonomy): domain Eukaryota; kingdom Viridiplantae; phylum Streptophyta; class Magnoliopsida; order Brassicales; family Brassicaceae; genus Orychophragmus; species Orychophragmus violaceus. Next base: position 6,987,674 of record CM058236.1, read on the forward strand.
CGAGTCGATACCATTTATTCCATCGGGCGGCTTCCGAGCGCTTTCAGAGAAACAAAGTGAAACCCGGCTAAAACGAACCAGATGGCCATCACAACATCTCACAAAAATTCCGACATATTTAAAGACGTTTTACTTGAGCCCGGAATGCGGAAAAGAACTAAGAGCAATTAAAACTTTTCGAGTACTCAAAGATAAATTGGTTCGTACATAAAGACAACCAACCGTCTTAAGGAAAGAAAATATTTATACAACAAACACATTTCAAATCCGCATATCAGAACCAGACATCTCCTCGAGACGAGCTAGCAACTTCGCCTTGAAACAAAGACAGATCAACATAACCCTCAGCTTCAGCAATCAACCGGTTATATTCAGAGACGTTCTCTTCACCCAAATGGGCTCTTGAAACTAGATCCACTTCTTCGGACTCAAACGCGGAAGGACCCCCGAATCTCAAATCGGCCTCAACTTTAGCAAGAGCCCTATTTCTCTCGGTACCAAGGGAAAGTCTCGCCGCTTCGAACTCGTTTTTTCCGCCCTCAATGGAAGCTTTCAGAGCGGTAACGGAATTCACCAAGCTTGCATTATCGACATAATGCCTCGTGAGGCGATCCTGAATTCTTCAAAGCTTCCCATCGGACTCGGCAGCATGGCGAGAGAGTCACCGCAAATCATGTCCTTGTACTGTGTTGGGAAATCTCCGGGATGACAAACGTCCGCACAAACACTGGCGACCCTGGCAGCACTGGTGTACGTAAAACCACCATTGTCGCAACCAAATCGGGCAGGATCAAAATCAGGTTGCGGAACTTTGAAATCTTCCCATGTCTCTTTTTTGGCCTTCGACTGGATTCGGACGCAACAACCGGGTCTGATGATTCAGGAAAGGGAACTTGAGGAATGTCTATTCCCTCACCGTTATTAGCATCGGTACAAGCGCTGGGAATACCCTCGCCCAACATAGGATCTTGACCGTCCCAATCTTCAAATCCGTAAAAATCAAAGTCGGGAAATGCCACCCCGTCCTCAAGCCATGGAGAGATTGAACCATCGTTTTGAACAAGCACATCATCAGGACGCTCGTCATCATCTGCTTTTTTGTCAGTCCTCATCGCTTGACAAATCATGTTCATCTGACTTGCTTGGATAACACGTTCGAAAGTAAAGTGTCCTATCCAATTCGTGCTCCCGTCCTGAAATGTCCCAACAAGGTCGACCAAGTGCGGTGGACACATCAAGCAGATATCTCTCGCTGAAAATATGAAACAAAAAAAAATATTAGAAGATCGGCGGGAGACAGATATAAGCGATAAAGATAACTAGGTCCGCTACCAAGTTTCCCCCATTTTGATATCATCATCGGAATAAAAGTATCTTCGACAGATGCCTCGTCAATCAAAACGTAGAAAAAATGGTGCCGCCATTGGGGATCATGATTTTCGAAATCCGAGACAATCGTCCGATGTTGATAGGGCCTGAGGCAATGGTCGGGGCCACGCCTTATCGGAACCATATGCAACAAGTTCTGTAGGTGTAACACCCGAAGATCTAATGCCTCAAGCTACAAGGGGTAATCTGCGTGAGAGCCAATCCGTGGCATCGGAGATAACGGACGATGAGCCCATAAATCGGAAACCAGAGGAAGCACGACGTAAAGAAGTATTCATACACCAAAAATTACCCTTTCGGGGGAGAGCTAACTCGGTCATTGGGGGTTGGTATCTTGATCGTAACGTTTTCAGGAATTCTGAAATCGCGCTGAAGCTTTGCAATCGACTTTTTTGAAGATAATGTCGAACCGAAAGTATTCGGAGTCTGCTTCCTTTTTCTAGGACGAGTCATCTTTGGCTTCTCCGGAGTGAGATTCCAATGGCGCATGGCTTCTTCTCGACTAATGCGAATGTCCTCGAACTCCTCTTTAACCGTAGCGCCAAAACATTGACCGTTTTCCGGGAACACAGCATCTGTTGTGGCCTAGGGACAAGGTCGATTAGCACAAGACCTGGTCGACTGCCAAACCCCGGAAGACTCTCCTTCGGAGGAAAAATTAGCGTGACTACGATTCGACGCAAGATTCATCATCCTTACGAAAAACGCTGTAAAACAAAAAGTCCAAACTTGGAAAAGACCCAAAGTTACCTTTGAGTTATTTCTTTGGAGTGAAGAATGAAAAATGAAGTTTGAAGGAATGGATACTTATAGATTTCGCCAAGGCATGGAACCTCGTAATGATTACGCTTGAATCATTTTGTCATAAGCGTGCTTAAGCAAATCATGATATAACATATCATGATTAGACATGTTGTCGGATTGACTATACACAAAGAAGACAATTGCGGCCAAAATACGGTGTTTTAGACAATCCATTGCCACATAGGCAATAATACAAAAACTGATTGATCGAAGTTCTTTCGAACAATTGTTTTCATCTCTAATACAAAATAACCTTGCCACCGTCGCATTCGAGTCTGACAAGCTGGGGGGCTAACTGTTGGGATCAAAACCCCTCGACGAAAACAATAGCCGAAAATAAGATCGGAAACTCGGACAAGGACAAACGTCCATGTCGGATAAACAGAACTTCATATAAATGACGAGTTGTACAAGACGTCGATAACGACGTAAGAATGACCATTTATACGGAAAGATTCAACGGACAGCATTTCATACGAAGCAGCTGACATTTCATACGAAACGAACGACATTTCATACGAAATGGATGACATTTCATACGCAGCGGATCAATCGGAGAAACACATTTTTTCACAGGGACTACGGATTAACGAAACATCCGAACGGACAACAACCGAGCAAAACCAGCTCAGAACCGAGCTAAACCAGCTCAGACCGAGCTAAACCAGCTCTGATTTCCGAGCTGAATCTTCTCGGAATTTCCGTGCTGAACCAGCTAGCTCGGATCCGAACTCTTCCCTTCCCATTTTCTGATCATGATTCACTCCTTCGGAAGATCCGAGCTGAATGTATCTCTTGGAAACTTCCGAGCTGGATTTTGCTTCTCCAAACTTTCCGAACGGATAGTATATGATCAAACATTTGCCGATATCTCATTCTACGGATGCGTGATAGGCTCAGAGTTTTAAGCTTCTAGGTATCCTGTGAAAACTCTTTTCTTAGATCTAGGATTAAGCTTCCCATTATCTGAGTGAACATAATCCAGGCAGCCAAATCTCTTTATATTTTTGAGACTCGGCATGACATGAGTTCAGAGTTCTTCGGGAACTTTGAACTCTATGGCTGATGAGGTGACATGTTTATTAAGTACACTACAATAGCTGCAGCCTCTTCCCAGAACTTGAGCCCAAGACCACTCTCGCTCAACATACTTCTTACCTTGTTAATTATTGTCCTGTTTAGCCGTTCTGCAGCTCCATTTTGTTGGGGAGTGTAAATGCAGGTTTTATGCCTTATAATTCCTTCTTCTTTGAAGAATCCATCAAATAGTGTGTTACAGAACTCCAAGCCATTGTCAGTGCGGAGTTTCTTCACTTTCCTTTCACTTTTAGTCTCCACCATCTTTTTCCAGTTTGCCGAGCTAAGCCGATGCAAAAAAGTCGGAGTCAGCCCGTGCCAGTACTAGCGATCAACCCGAGCCGTTCCTGAAGGATTATGTGTGTTCATGGTTTAATTATCAGGTTACAACCTAGCACATAATCAACTAGGATCTAGGTGATTTGCAGTTGAATCATAAACAGATCAGGATTATTACCTTGTGATTGCAGCGGATTGATCAAAGGAATATCGAGATCTGCTAGAGCTGATAGAAACCGGCTCCTCCTAGGTATCCACACGCTTACAAGCTACTGGATCAGGCTGCTAGACCAAGCTGGAATGAACAGAGAGAGAGGAAGATGGCCAGACCTAAAAATCGCAGGAGATTTTTCTTACTGGCGCCTGTGCTCTTCCTTATATGGGCTCAAGTGATTAAACTAATGGCCTATTGGGATTTTGGGCCCAAGACCCAAATCAGACAAAATAACTGTATTTTGTCTGGCCCAATTCTCTGTACAAATACAGTAAATGCCTTGCATCTTACCGTATTAATTCCATTTAACTTTCCCGTTAGCTATGGTGTGTGACCCTTTGGGATCATACAATACTGGTAATAAGTCCTAAACTTATAGATCAAGAGCGGACTCTAGCAAGTCATCATGATCACCCAGTATTTATGACTTATGTCTGATCTCGACACTTATCATACTTTTTAGAGATAGTACGGTAGATTTCAGGACATTCCCAACAATCTCCCACTTGTACTGGAATCCTACATTCCCTAGTCCTTTTGTCTCAATATCTCGATCTGGCATAAGGCAAGATGCGTGTCATCCTTATATAGCCAGACCATGTTCATCGGACCAGATTTGATACTGACAATGCAAACGACTTGGGCAAGTCCGTTTGGGAGTGGCCACTCTCTTACCAGCTATCAAGTCTCCGATTGGCCTAGAGATATTACCTCCGTTAAACGGCAGGGACAAATCCCATCTTGTTCCATCACTATGAACTACACACTTTATAATACACCCAACCAAGGTCCTTATAGCTCCCAGTTACGAAACAGAGTTAGACAATGATCAAAGTGCATCAATCCATGTGCAGCCACATGCATGCGAACTCAGCTCTAAGGACTATACTCTATAGTCGTATATGAGAACCTCTTATGACACATATATTAATATCTTGTAGAGTTCTCATCAGCGGGCCATGTCCGGTCATATGCTCCCCTACATATACCTATGTGTCGACTTTGATGCCGCGCATCTATGACCCCTCGAAACTTGGTCATAAGTCTCAACACACTCTAGTCTCAAGTGGTTGTTGGTGTTCCAATTTCAACAACCTTCGACTATGGACACTATGATTTATGTCATTTCGTTAAATATGGGGTTTCAGGATCAAGTCTACTCATGTACTTCGATGGCCCATATATAATGACATGAATCATTTTTGGAACGATTATTTATATCACAGTTAAAATAATCCAGAAATCATAAATTTCATAAACATAAAATATTATGTTTACATGAACCTTTCAAAACAACTAAATAAAGCCCTTTACAAACTCCCACTGAAATTAAGACTACATCTTCATTTCACTTATCCTACAGCTACAGTCCGCGACTCGTGCTTAGGCCTAAGGAGTGGCTTCGTTAATAGATTAGCAACGTTCTCATTCGTTGAAACTTGCTGATCTACTTAACACCTCTGTCATTTATCTCACGGAATAGGTTATACCTACCCTCAAGGTGTTTGGACCTCTGATGTGCAGCTAGCCTCATCTATGCTGGGAATCACATCAAGTTCAGTGATGAACTCTTCTTTCCAAACAACCTCTTTTGCCGCTACCCAAGCTGTGAAATGTTCAGCTTAAGTCATGGAGTCAGCAACAGTGCCTTGCACCGCCAGACAGACACAAGATATAACCGGACTGTGACCGGAAATCATCTTTGTCTGTTGGAAACTTGCCTTTCAGACTCTACCGACTTGTAGCACCTCACTTTCTCCGTAAATCAAGAACTTATCCTAAGTATTCCTCAAATACTTCAGGATATTCTTTACGGCTATCCAGTGATTCTTTGCTGGATTTGACTGGTCTTTACTTGTCTTGCTTAACATTAAAGCAACATCAAAACAAGTACGTGTCATGGCATACATGATAGATCCAAATGCCGACGCATATGGAATCTCATCCATGCATTCAAGCTCAGCAGTTATCGTAGGACACTGTTTCTTGCTTAACGTAATGCCATGTGACATTGGCATAAAACCCTTCTTGGAATGCTGAAAACGTGTAGGACTTTGTCAATTTAAGAATCCTGACTTTGTCCTACCAGCACTTTTGGATCTCTATCTTTAGATCCAAAATCCAAGAACATACGTGGCTTTACCCATGTCAATCATAAAAACAACTCCCAAGCCAGTCCTTTACCGACTGCAGCATTGAAACGTTATTTCCGAGAATCAGTATGTCATTGACATACACTATCAGAAATGCAACATCGCTCCCACTTATCTATTAGTAAACGCACAGTTCCACTTCGTTCCTGTTCAAGTCAAAACCTTGACTACTTCAACAGAACGAAGATTCCAACTCCGATATTTTTGCTTCCATCCATGAATGGATCGATGAAGCTAACTTACACACAGTATAATTTTTCATAGTCTGGGCTCACTTTCGCTTCTGTGAATTTCGCAGGTTCGTCACTTTCAATGATCATCAGATCATGGCAATTAATCACGAGAAATCACTCTCGGATTAGTGACGGATTCATTCAGATCTGCGAACTTCAGGCTCTACAGGTGTAGATTCTACAGAAATCTGTAAATTCATCCTCCTGTATTTCTCGAATTTCTTCGAGTTATACTTTTACTCCCACTGTTCTTCTTGGAAAGCAACTTCCCTTTTAGAAAACAGAATTCCGAACAACCTTACTTCGTTTTCGGAATGGACGTAAAAAGTAACAAGCCTTGGTTTCCATAGGACAACCAGCGAAGTAGCTCAACTACAAATACTCAGTAAAGACGAATTTGGATCATTTCCAGTCCACATTTATGTGGTGTCTTTCAACTGATATTGGTGGAACTATTTCAGCGTAAACTTAGATATTTCTAGAGCGTTATCTTAAAGAATATCATGGAAGATTCGTGTGACTCATCTTTAATCATTTCTAATCAGATCTGATTCTTTCTCACAGAAACACCTCCAGGTTTTCAGGAGAAATGAGCTGTGAAACGACTTCACACTCATTCAGATGATCACACCATCAATGACTTAAGTATTCTCACTCGTGATCTAATCCAGAGTCTCAATACTTCTGTCACTCAGATTCTATACCTCATTCTGGAACTCTTTCGACCATTTCAAAGAATTCCGACTCGTGTCTCATCAAATGAACACAGTCATACTCACTGAAGTAATCAGTAGAGACAATGAAGTACAGGAAATTTTTCTCTGGCATTACTGCTCATCGGGCCACATACATGAGTATGTTCAAGGTCCAATAAGCCTTTGGGCCTTTCTCTAGCTCGGCTAAGATGGGCCCTTTGTCTTTTGGTCCAGTAAGCAGAATTCAAGTCTCATAAGATATCCGATCAAATGAGCCCAAAAGTCCATAACTATGAGATTTCTGAATCCGACTCACTCTATGTGACCAAAACATTTACGCCAAGAAAAATCAGGTTTAATTCATCAGATTTAAACCAATTCGGTATTTATGTTACATTTAGGCACTCTTTGGTTTAAGATATAAAACCCATTCCTTGAATAGGGTGCTACAATTAATATTTCATTGAGATCAAAAGAACAAAACTTGTCTTTTATCAAAATGAAAACATTCAAATTCTTACAAGAAAATGAAAGACAACTCTGCTTAAAGCAGGTACATTGTAGCAATTAATTAATACAAAACCAAGCCTCAAAGGCATCTTCAAGTGAAAACCCTACGGCTGAGGCAGCATCCATAGCTCCTTCCAGACATGCAGTTCTACTTGTCCTTCCTTCAACGTTCTACTGTTGCTTAGGCTCTGCATATTATAACAAATATCAGTGCCACAACCAGTATCCAATACCTATAAGGTAGAACTTGAAGTAATAACATGAATACCTGAGGAAGTAGTCTCATACATCAACTTCAACTCCTCATAATCTTCCATGAATTTAATGCAATCTCTCTTCCAATGCCCAGTCTCTTTACAGTAGCAGCACTTACCAACGTAAGATGTATCTGACTCGGGCTCAGAAGACACAGGCTTGCCATGATTCAAAATCTGGACAACTTTGTCTTCACCCTTGTCAGTACTAGGTTTAGTAAACCTACCCTTCTCCATTATGAGATTATACAGGGTACTCTTCACGTTTGGCTCAACTGTCTTGAGCATATCATGCAGTTCAGTCAGCGTCTTCGTTAAGCCTTTCTTGATATAGTTCCTTCTGAACTTATCATAGCTTGACGGCAGTGACTGCAGAATGATCTCAGTTGCCAATTCTTGGCTAACTGGATAATCCAGATTCCTCAGGTTATCAATGTAACCCATCATTTTACTGACATGAGGACTCACTGGATGATCATTTGGTAGCTTGCAGCTAGTGAGAGACTTAACCAACTGGTATCTCTCCACTCTTACCTGCTCCTGAAATTTCAATTTCAGGCTGCTGATCATCTCTATTGGCGACTCCATGTTCTCATATTGCTTCAGCAAATCTGAGTCCATGGTAGCCAATATCAGACCACGCACATCTACCGCATCATTATAATGCTTATTCCAAGCATCATATACTGCATGAGAGGCATTGGACCCGATCCTCTCGGGGAGAGCTCTTTCAAGGACATAGTCCTTTCTCTCCTGCCTGAGGACTAGCCTCAGGTTCCGCGACCAAGTCAAGAAATTTGATCCGTTCAGTTTGTCCATCTCAAGGACAGACCGGATCGAGAAAGTGTTTTGATTGTTTGTGCTAGTCATAACTGAAATTTAGAGATAAATAGAGTTTTAGTTATTCAGTTCATAAAAGAGTAATCTTAACAACTTATAAGAAAACTCGCATTGCATTCAAAATTTCTTTGTTTAACCTCATAAGAATGCAATGATTCCGAGACCCATGTTTAGCTAAATCCAAAGTGGGCCACTGGCCGTCACCCAGAAGTAGCTTTACTTGGTAAGCATACACACAGCTAGTTATATCCAATAACTCTCGGTTGTGAATTGGGCCCAAGGCCCAATACACCAGATGTCTCAAGGCCCGGGACTCCCGATGGCCCAGTCAAGGAAACCAATCTCTTACAGCCAAATAATCACTAAAGTCTGGGACTCCCAATGAAATTAGTGACTATATACTACTTTACTTACGCAAAAACAGACACCTCACACTGTAAGCCATATCTGTAATTGAATAAGCGTTAAGTAGCTGACAAGATTGGGCAAGACATCCAAGCTTGATATTGGTTTTGAGGATTTTAGGTTTTCTTTCCAAAAATAGAAGATTACTATTTTGGGAAACTTACTTATTTTAGAAACTTTCTAAATTTAGAAATATACTAAAAATAGAAATTTCTAATTTAATATTTTATTAAAGTTTTCGGTTGGGTCACAAATTATAGGCCCAATTCTTGGCCCAAGACCACAGAATTCCAATTGGCCCAATAATTTGACATAACCGAGTCGATTCATTAATTCTGGTCCAAGACCAAATTAACTACTTAATCCAACTGGTTATTTACTAAACCAGACCAGCTCTAAATTATTTGGTCCAACCAAATCAAACTTAGACCAGCCTTCGGTTTAGGTTAAAATTCAATTTTTCAATTTAAATCCGGTTTAACCAGAAATTAAATAATACCAATTGTATTAAATAATTTCCAGCAAACCGCGATTTGGGTTAACCGCTTGAACCATAATTATTCAATGATTGCTTATTCAACAAAAAAACGATCATTGAACATTGACAAATCGTAACAAATCGATTCTATATAATATCTTCAAAAAGAGATTTTGACTTTTCAAAAACAAAATCGTTCACATTAAGATCAAGACAATCACTTATGGACAAAACGATTCACTTATGATCATGAAACAAAGTCAACAATTGAAGATGACAATCACTAAAGACAAAATTGATTTTGAACATTAACAAACCTAAAGTCAATCACGTGATCGTTTGTTAACCAATTCAATAACCAATTCAAATCGCTTCTTAACATCCGATAAAACAAAATCAATATTACGAACATCATCAACAAAAACGATTTTGATCATACAATAAAGACAAAACTATCAATCTCAAGTCAAAGACATAACTATATTGACCTTTTCCTTTATCGTTTCATGTAATAATCGATCGCATATAATTGCAACAATAGACTTTCATCATCAAGCAATCTCATCGAATTATTATTTCTAGGTTAAACAAAGTTTCAATCAATTTTACTCATTAAAATTGATTCATCAAACTAATAAACAACCTAGTATGATCCAAAAAGGCAAAAACCTAATGACCTAGGCTCTGATACCACTGAAGGATTATGTGTGTTCATGGTTTAATTATCAGGTTACAACCTAGCACATATTCAACTAGGATCTAGGTGATTTGCAGTTGAGTCATAAACAGATCAGGATTATTACCTTGTGATTGCAGCGGATTGATCAAAGGAATATCGAGATCTGCTAGAGCTGATAGAAACCGGCTCCTCCTAGGTATCCACACGCTTACAAGCTACTGGATCAGGCTGCTAGACCAAGCTGGAATGAACAGAGAGAGAGGAAGACGGCCAGACCTAAAAATCGCAGGAGATTTTTCTTACTGGCGCCTGTGCTCTTCCTTATATGGGCCCAAGTGATTAAACTAATGGCCTATTGGGATTTTGGGCCCAAGACCCAAATCAGACAAAATAACTGGCCCAATTCTCTGTACAAATACAGTAAATGCCTTGCATCTTACCGTATTAATTCCATTTAACTTTCCCGTTAGATATGGTGTGTGACCCTTTGGGATCATACAATACTGGTAATAAGTCCTAAACTTATAGATCAAGAGCGGACTCTAGCAAGTCATCATGATCACCCAGTATTTATGACTTATGTCTGATCTCGACACTTATCATACTTTTTAGAGATAGTACGGTAGATTTCAGGACATTCCCAACAGTTCCCGGCTATGAGTAATGCACCAAGGACGCGATCAGGCCACATGAAGCTTTGCTAAGAATTCAACCGTGCCATGGAGACTTTGATCACACACATCATAGTAGGAGACATTATGGAGTATTTGGACCAGTTGGCCCATGACCAGCCTGTGTTGAATCAGCTGGCTATGCGGATGGATGAGATGAGCCGTAGAGACATTACCAAGCCATCCGACCCAGCCTATGAAATTTTCCAACATGGAGATCAATCTGGAGCAGAAAACCCCCAACACCACAAGCCCATACCAGGCCCATCCATTTGTCTCAGCCCGATAGCCAAATGGCCCATGATTAAGACTGACAGCCCATCCTTGATCTTCCCGAGTCGTTTGAGCCTTAGACCGTGCAATCTCTTTGGGCCAAGGTTTATACTATTTTTCTCTTGGTGGGTTTTATCCCAATTGGTTTTCCCACTAATGTTTTTAATGAGGTAATCCTAGGTTCGATCCATGAGAAAGAGACCACACTGCCCATTCTTCCTTTCTCTTATTTTCTTGTAATTTTTGACAGGCCCTTTTGTGCCTTGTCTAATTTTCGAACCCTAAGCTTGTTTAAGTTCTTTGTGTGCTTTGTAAATCATTAAGCAATTTTATAAACAAAGTATTTCATACATAAAAGTCTCTTGTCCTAATACGGCCACCAGTTTCAACGAGCTTGTGAGGTTTCCCCTTGCTTCTTGAGATCACTTGTTACTTTTCTATCTTCCACATGCCACCCATTGACACCAGTATAGAGAGCCCTTCGGCCAGATGATTGGGTTCCATCCTCCACGGTCACTTATTGGACGAGAAGAGATTGCCATTAAGCCAACTTCATTTTCCACGGCCAGCTTAGTGTGAGACCCTCCTTGGATCTTACATCATCTGGTATCAGAGCTTAATTCTCCTGAAGTTTCGGTTACATCTCATCATGTAGCTTTTTCTCTTTTGTGTCTTGCTTGTTTTTATTGTTTGCATTCATAAATTGAAAACCCTATAAAAATTGTTTTAGTTCTTTGTTTTGTTTTTTTGTTGCATTCTCATAATTGAAAAAAAGTAATAGAACTTGCATATCTAGCTCGCGACCACACATCTCTTATCATTAGGGTTCATAGGACCGTTTTCTTCTTTGCTTGTTTTTCAATTTGTTTATGCTTGCATCCTTGTTTAGTCTCTCTTTTAGTAGTCTATGCACGTTCAGTTATTATAAAATAAAAAAAGTGATTAGGTTGATAGTCTCATAACCAACCGCATTTTCTCTCTCTAGGGTTTTAGTCGGACCGCTTTTCTTATCTCGCTTTTGCCGATTGTTCATCTTACTTGCATTGACTGGTTTTCATGGTTTCTGTTTAGGTTGCTAGTCTTCTGTTTAGGTCGCATAAGAAAATTGAAAAGAAAAGAAATAGGGCTGAGTTACACCGAGCCGAGTTTGTTGCTTGCTTGTTCCGTTTGTTTTCTTTTTTTGCTATTGCATTAAAGATTTAAGTTTTTAGCTCTTGCATCTATTTGCATCATAAAATCCAAAAAGAGTTCTAGTGAATTGTGAAACTAGCTTATTTATGATAGATATAATTGAGAAGTCTACTATTTTATTTATTTATTTTGCAAATGTAATTTAGTGCATATTTTATGAATTTTTTTATATTCATTTTTTAAGATTTTGGTTTGGAATGTTGGTATTTATGTATAAGTTTCATAAGATTATTTGTTATAGTTTAGCTTTAATTGATTTTATGATTTTATAATTTGTTTGTAGACATGTCATGCTGGCATCATTTTTACGTCATGAATTTATAAAAAAACAATTTTTATATAATATATAATTAATTTCGATCTGTTTTTTTTTTGTAGGTTTGTTTTAGGTAATGTACTTGTTAGTGAATGAGTTGGACATGTTTATTCCATATACATTTTCATGAATAATTTTTTCTAGTGAGATTGAGAAATTAACTTAATAATAGTAGACTTCGTGGTGAAGTCTATTTTCGATACATCATGCTGATATCATTTTGACATCATGAATTTATAGAAAAGGCTTTTGTATACAATAAATAGAGAAGTTTGAAGATTTTTTCGTATGTTTTGTGTAGCTAATATAGTTGCTTGTGAATGATTTTTACATGTTTATTCATATATATTTTTATGAATTATTTTATAGTTTAATTGTAAAATTAGTTTATTAATAGTAGACTTCATGACGAAGTCTACTCTAATGTGTTGGTCTTGGGTTGTTTTACAGGAAATTGCTAAGTTGTATAGTGAAAATGGATGTTCCAAAACTTATCATGACATTTTGATGTGGATAATCGTAAATGAGATAGAATTTTCTTTTTGAGACACTACAAAAAAAATGGACATTGATAGCAGTTGAGGATAGCACGGTTTCACTAAGTGCTATTAAAGATGATATGCTGGACTGGGATACTTTGTCATAGCATTTTAAAAATGCTAAGACGGAAATTTATTAAGCGGGAGCCAAAAATAATTTTTGGAGCCTAAATTTTTACGATTGAGCGCTAAATTTTTTTTGGTTTTGGCGAAACTTTTCCCAAAATTTCCCCTCCCTCTCTTCCAAAACACATATTCATTTGTTAAAAAAAAAAAAACACATATTCTTTTTCCTCTCCTCTCTCTTTCCTCCTTCTCCTTCACAGATCTCCGCTCCTTACCCATCACCTCCGCTAAATCCCTAAAATCCCCAAAGCTCAAAAAAACTCCCAAGCACCTCCCCTAAATCCCTAAAAACTCCCAAGCACCTCCGCTAAATCCCTCAAATCCCCAAAGCTCAAAACCCTAAGTTTGTGGATGAAGATGTGTTCGTGGACGACGAAGACGACGAATCCCTTATCCTTCGGGATATGGAAGCCGTCCGCACGCTCCTCGACTTGGGCTCGAGGTATGATGCTGCTACTTTTAGTTAATCTCTCTCTCTCTCTCTCTCTCTCTCTCTCTCTCTCTCTCAAGCCTTAATTTGCAGTTTGTGAAACTTTTGATTATTCTTTTCAATCTATCAGGACAACGAAGGATCAGTCCTTCCTCCTTCAATCCCCTTGTCCAGTGAACACCTTAGCAATGAGGGAATCTATTTTCTTGAGAATGGTGAATCAGTAGACTCCGATATTCTGAAGAAACTTCTTGATGTTCCTTCAGCTGCTGAAATTCCTAGCCAGGTAATCTCAACCTATTTCTCTCTTTATTAGCGCATGAAATTGTAGGATAATTAACTTGCAAAAAAAGTTGTAGACATTATTGTGATATTTTCATCATATTTACTTATCAAATTATCGAAGCCATGAAAGAGGAATTCTCTTTTCTGGTGTTGTCGAATCCTGCTAAGCAAAGATAATGGGTGTTTCTTTACAGTATGTGCTGCAGCAATATGATAATCAGCTATCAAAGAAGTTCAATGATGTGGTAAATGAAATAAGGAGGCAAAGATGTTCTTACCTAAGGTATCAAACAAAAGTCTCAGTAACTGTCTTCTTCTTTTTGTTCATAACTGAGATTAGATGATCTTTTCCTGCCTAATATTTCTAACCTCGTTTATGTTTTCTCTACACAGCATCAAATTGTGCAAGAAGGGAGATCCATCAGGTGAGTTATTCTGGACATATTTCATTCGCATTAACTGGTTTGATAGAATTTCAGTTGCTCCCTGTTTGCGACAGAATCAGTCTTACGCTAATAGTAACAGCATAGCTCCTTCTGCAGCTAGTATCAATGTCTAGTTTCATAGTGTTTTACTTCACCACTTGAGACATTCCGAGTTATCTACTATCTCTGGCAGATGACTTGTTTATGCATGGGGAAAACATTTCTATGGATTGACGTCAAGAAGCATTTCCAAAGCAGGAGAATATGTAGGAAGAGAGATAGGGAAAGGAAGTTCCAAAGAAGGATCTGATTGATATAGGTTTCTCTGATTCTATTTGATTTTTTTAGTGGAATATTTCTGAGATCTATGATCCGTGGAATTTTGTGTTTAGTTAAAGTTGTACCTGTCATCTGCAGTTAAGAAGGCAATCACGGAATTAAGGTCGAACCTCTCCAAAGATAAGCTTCTGGTTTCGGTTGCAGCTGGAATAACGTTGAAAGATCTACAGGTTTGCATCTTTTCGTAGATAAAGGAGTATACTTTGTCTTAGATATGCTAGTACAAGTTCATCAGTCCTGAATACATGGTGTTGCAGTGTCAGTGTTTGCATCAAACATTTTTCTAGAGCTCCCTTTTAGTTAAAGCCTAAAAAGTATGTTTCTCTCTTATGCTAGGAATGGTCTGGTCAAGATCGATTCATAAGGGTGATGCCTAATACACCAGCAGCCGTTGGTGAGGCAGTTTCAGGTAGTTTCTCAGAGTTCCTATTTGTGCTATTTCTGAAGTCTTTCTCTTTGAAACTAGCAGTCCTTACGTGTCCTGCATTATGTCTTGTGTAAATAGTAATGAGCCTCGGAACAGCAGCAACGGAAGAAGATGGAGCACTTCTCTCTAAATTGTTTGGCTCGGTAGGAAAGATGTTTAGAGCTGATGAGAAAATGTTTGATGCTGTCACTGGTCTCAGGTACATAACGCATTCTAAATTCTCAAGTAATCATGTTACGAATTTATTTAAACATTTCAAACTTGTTACAGTGGAAGTGGACCAGCATACATATTCTTAGCCATTGAAGCTTTAGCTGATGGAGGAGTAGCTGCTGGTTTATGGAGATTATGAAGCTGTAGCAGCACAGGAGATAGAGCAAAGGAGTGAAGAGAATGATGAAGAAGAAACTGGAAGCAAAGCAGAGAAGATTGTGGTTGAGATCGGTGAATTCGAGCAAGAAACACTCTCAAGTATGAAACTCATGTGATTAAGTGTATTTTTCTTTGATCACTAGTTAATATTTTGTTTTTTGTTTTGTTTTGCTAGAGGATATTTAGATAGATGTTTTTGTTTATTAATAAATTGTCTTCTAAATCAATTTTTTTTATATAAATGCAATTGATATAAAATATATATATATATATAATAATACTAATAATTTAATACGGCTCGGCTCGGCTCGATAACAAAATATAGCATTAAATCCATGCTATCATAGATTGCACCAAACATAGCAAAAAAAAAACTAACGCTATCTATTTGCACTACTAACATAGCACGAACAAAATGCTATGGTAGAGGGGGGGTCTATTATAGCTGCCGCTGTCAGAGCGTTTGTGAAAACGCTATCTATTACATACGATAGCTTGTATCGTGTGCTATGAATGTTGATTTTTCTTGTAGTGAGAGATGGTTTTTCCACTATAGGAGATTTAACATGTTCATGTATAAAATTAAATTTTATAAGTTATTACACTTTTATCTCATATAAATTAAAGTTCAAAAGAAGCCTCACAAACTTCATTCGTCTCACAATATGTATGAAGAAATCACTTGTTTTCTCTTATTTTAACTTATTTAAAATATATATATTAACAAATCATTTGATTTATATGAGCAAATCACTAGTTTTATATATTAGCAAATTACAATTAAATCAATTTTGAAATTGATATAACAGATGACACTGACAAAGTTATGATATAAAAATCCACAAGATATATATAACAAATTCGAATTAATAAATTAAAATGTAGTTAAGAAATAGATTTCATATCAAAGAATTTTCTTATTTCTAATTAAAATTTGATACAGTAGACTTCACTATAAGACTTCTCTTGGAGACTTCTATGGTAAACTTCTATTTCAAATTTTTCCCGCCTAAATTTTCCCACCTATTAATTTTAGATCCCGTCATTTTCAATATATGTCTAGTTGAAGACTTCTGAAGAGTAGACTTCCTCTTCAGATTTCTAAAGTAGACTTCTTCTGTAGACTTCCTCTTTTCTTGTGTTTGATGAATTTCATAAGCAAAATCCCTGGAAAAAGTCACTAAGGTAACATTTAAATAGAAAATTTTTAGTGAGCATAATAAAAAAAGACATGCTTGAACTCACAAATTTAAATAGATAAATATTGAATATCCTAAAAATAAATTACCTACTAACACAAAAAATAAACAATATAAATTCTTCATTAGTTTTCCGATATTTTTTAGTTTTTCAGATATTAAAGGTTGAAATTTTTAGAAACAAAAAGACTAATCTCATCACAGTTGAGTCTTTGAACTAAAAAAAATAGCCAAATAAAGCAATATTTTAAAATAAGAAAGTTAACAAAAATCACATCAAACAAAAATTCATCAAAGACATAAAAATAGAGGCGATTTTCATCTTCTTCAACCGTCCAGAACTTTAAGTACCATTGATTGTAGGCGATCTTGACAGATTCATAACTTCATATATATGCATATTTACAAATGAAAATGACATTAAGAGATGAGAATAGCGAAAAGTAAATAAACAAGAAAAGATAAAAAAAAAACAATCAAATATAACAAAAATTAACCAAAAGAGAAAGAAATGTGAGGAAACATGAAGTAAACCACAATAACAATGGCGAAAATGGAAGGGAGAGGTGTGGAGAAAGCTCATAGCAAAAGAGGAGAGATGAGAGAGAGCTAGTTTAGAGAGAGTTTTTCTTTATTTTTAACAAATCTAGGGTTTCGAAATTGTCTCTCCTTTATATAGATGGTAAATGTTTCAGGTTAAAAATCTGATGGCGTAAACTTCTCTTGAAGACTTCTCCTACAGACTTTTATGGTAGACTTTTTTTTCAATAATCCTGCCGATTTTCATTTTAGGTCTGACCTTAGAAGGTAGACTTCTACAAAAGACTTCCACCGTATACTTCTTCTTTAGGACATATAATTTGCTATTTAGACATGTTTGTGAAATATGACTTATTTGTATCAAATTTTATTTTTCATACGTGACATTTGACTAAGTTTTAGTTATTCAAAAAATGATTTGATAAAATATTTTTTTATAAATTTTATAATTTAAATTAAGATGTATGGAAAAATGCACTACGAGGAAGACTTACAAAGTAGACTTCTTAAGGGTTAATGCTGTAATTTAAATTTTTATTTTATTGTTTGGTCGCGTCCTATCCCCAAGTGTCTAGTTTTGCATTTCTCTTTAAAAAGGTGTACTTTAATTTCTAAAATCAAACAATGGTCAATAAAAAGCAATTACCCCTTTAAATTATTCAACAGTTGAAAACAACCATTGTAAGTAGTCTAACAAAGATGAAATAGCAATTCTTTTCTTTTTTGGTAAATTTTATAAACCTTAAATTGTCTTTGAGCAATATTTATATTTACCAAAAAAAAAATATAAAATTGAATCTTTAGTAACACCTACATCCTAACTAATTTAATCCAACAAAAGGAAACACACTGAATCAACAATATACTGTAATATACAATATTTATAAACGAAAAAATTGTACACTGAAAACATGAATAGTGAGTGGTTCAGAGCAAAAAGGACAGTCAAGAATATTAAGATCCTAAAGCATCGCCCTTTGAGTTTTATCCTCTTGATGTTGTATCTTTCGACAGTGAATATTTCTCAAACCATTTCCATCGCTTGAAGCACCCTCCATTTGGAAAAGCTTAACTTTGATCGGAATTTAAAATTGGAATTGAATCAGATTTTTTAGACTAAACCCTAATGATGTTGTTGAACTTCAAGCTTGACCGAATCAATGCGAACTCAATCAATAGAATCATATCGATGATCAATGAGACGAGAAAGAGAAGAACAAAAGAAAGAGGCAGAGGAAACAGAGTACACAAGATCTTTGGTGACCCGGTATTCACCTCACCACTCAATCCGAGTGGCAGCTATCCTCACCGGGGTTGGGGATTCTAGCTAAACTTGTATTACTTCTGGCGAGTCGCCTCCGTACAGATTGATCATCTCTCTCTCTCTCTCTCTCTCTCTCTCTCTCTCTCTCTCTCTCTCTCTCTCTCTCTCTCTCTCTCTCTCTCTCTCTCTCTCTCTCTCTCTCTCTCTCTCTCTCTCTCTCTCTCTCTCTCTCTCTCTCTCTCTCTCTCTCTCTCTCTCTCTCTCTCTCTCTCTCTCTCTCTCCTAATCGGCTGTAACAACTTCTACAGCTCAATGTACCTAACTAACAAACACTCAACGACTTTATAGATGAGCCAATGAATGCTCGAGCAATCACGTACAAGTCACGTGTTGCCAAACCGAGAGAGAGACGTTGGTTTAACTACCTAACCGGATCCAATGTAGACCCATAGTACAATCCCGATTAAACCATACACTATAAATAACTTAGAGTATTTCCTACACAGGCTATATCAACAAATCTCCACCTTAGACTAAGTGTACTTATCTCAAACCGAGATCCTTGTTCTCCTTCACCGGAGCTTAACCATGTGCTCTTCACCGAGCACTGCTTCCTTCACCGGAAGCTATCTTCTTTAATATTTCGTTACACGAAGCATCTTCAATGCTTCTTTCACCTTGAAAACCGGTAGAACTTTTGTGAAAATGTTAGCAGGATTGTAAGCGGTTGCTATCTTAAGCACTTGAACTTCTCCAACACTTATCAAGTCTCTTATGAAATGAAACTTCACTGCAACATGCTTTGTCCTCTCATGATGTACTGCATTCTTGGATAGAGAAATTTCACTTTGATAGTCATAATATACTTCAACTGAGTCTTGAGGACATCCGAGCTCTTCTGCAAACCTCTTAAGCCAAACTCCCTTCTTAACTGCCTCTGATAAAGCAATGTATTTTGCTTCAATTGTGGATAGAGCCACGGCCTTCTGTAAGGACGATCTCCAGCTGACTGCTTTTCCTCCTGCTGTAAATACCATACCTGTTATTGAGCGCCTGTGATCTAAATCAGCTCCATAATCTGAGTAACAATATCCTCTTATAACAAAATCTCCCTTATTTTTGTAGCTTAGCCTTGTACATGTAGTTCCCTTGATGTATCTCTGTACCCATTTAACAGCATGCCAGTGTTCCTTGATAGGATTTGTCATGAACCTGCTTATTAGACCAACAGAATAAGCTAATTCTGGCCTTGTACCCACCATTGAGTACATTATGCTTCCAATTGCGCTTTAATAAGGGAACTTTTCATATAATCTTCTTGTTCCTTTAGTTATGCATATGTTGCTGACTTAAGTTTGATATGGACTCCCATTGGTGTTGTTACTGCTCTGGCTTGATCAATTTCAAAGTTAGCTAGAACCTTCCACAAGTAGTCTTCTTGAGAAATCCAGAGTCCACCGTTTACTCGGTCTCTTTCTATTTCCAATCCTAGGATTTTCTTAGCATCCGAGGTCTTTAATTTCAAATTCAGAGCTGAGAAGAGCCTTCAGCTTTTGAACTTGATCTTTATTTGTAGATGCAATTAGGATGTCATCCACATATAACAAAAGATATATGTGTGAATCATGGTAAATCCTCCTGAAATACACACAGTAGTCATATTCACTTATGTTGTATCCTTTTGCCATCATGAATTCATTAAACCTCTTATTCCAGTGTCTGGGGGATTGTTTCTGGCCATAAAGGGATTTCTTCAACAGACAAACTCTCTCTGGATACTTCTTATGAACAAAACCATCTGGTTGATCCATAATGATGTTCTCTTCTAGATTTCCATGTAGGAAGGTTGTCTTTACATCCATCTGTTGAAGTTCCATATTATAGTGAACCACAGCTGAAAGTAAGTATCTTATAGATACATGTTTTACCACTGGTGCAAATATCTCTTGGTAGTCCACTCCTTCCATTTGGGAAAATCCTTTAGCCACTAATCTGGCTTTGAACCGTGGTGCTTCAACTCTAGCTATACCAGGTTTTCTCTTGAATATCCACTTACATCTGATTGTTTTCTGATTCTTTGGTCAATCTACTAGATCCCATGTGTGATTCTTTCTAAGAGAAGCCATCTCTTCCTTTGCTGCATCAATCCATTTATCACTGTCTTGATCCCTCTGAGCGTCTGTGATATTTGTGGGTTCTGTAGTAACATCTTCAGACATGTTGCAGACAAAACCTGCAAACGGATCTTCACCATCCGCTGAGTCACATATATAGTCCTTAATTCTTGAAGGAGGTTTTGTTTGCCTCTTTTCCCTGTCTCTAGTTAGTTTATATATGGTAACATTCTTTGTTTATGTAATCTCACCTTCATCATAATATGGTGTTGTTTGATCTTGGTTATCTATAGATGCTCCCCCTTGATCTGATTCTTCTGGCTGAGACTGATCATCTTGATGATCCAGACTGATTAACCTTGACTGAACATCCACACCAGCTGAGTCTTATGAACCATCTTTGATCTCTTTGTAGACTTTATCTTCGATGAAAACTACATTTATGCCGATCACTACTTTCTGATATTCAAGAAGCCAAACTTTAAAACCTTTAACTCCTTCTAGGTATCCTGTGAAAACTCTTTTCTTAGATCTAGGATTAAGCTTCCCATTATCTGAGTGAACATAAGCCAGGCAGCCAAATCTCTTTATATTTTTGAGACTCGGCATGACTCGAGTTCAGAGTTCTTCGGGAACTTTGAACTCTATGGCTGATGAGGTGACATGTTTATTAAGTACACTACAATAGTTGCAGCCTCTGCCCAGAACTTGAGCCCAAGACCACTCTCGCTCAACATACTTCTTACCTTGTTAATTATTGTCCTGTTTAGCCGTTCTGCAGCTCCATTTTGTTGGGGAGTGTAAATGCAAGTTTTATGCCTTATAATTCCTTCTTCTTTGCAGAATCCATCAAATAGTGTGTTACAGAACTCCAAGCCATTGTCGGTGCGGAGTTTCTTCACTTTCCTTTCACTTTTAGTCTCCACCATCTTTTTCCAGTTTGCCGAGCTAAGCCGATGCAAAAAAGTCGGAGTCAGCCCGTGCCAGTACTAGCGATCAACCCGAGCCGTTCTCGGCTATAAGGAATGCACCAAGGACGCGATCAGGCCACATGAAGCTTTGTTAAGAATTCAACCGTGCCATGGAGACTTTGATCACACACATCAGAGTAGGAGACATTCTGGAGTATTTGGACCAGTTGGCCCATGACCAGCCTGTGTTGAATCAGCTGGCTATGCGGATGGATGAGACGAGCCGTAGAGACATTACCAAGCCATCCGACCCAGCCTATGACATTTTCCAACATGGATATCAATCTGGAGCAGAAAAAACCCAACACCACAAGCCCATACCAGGCCCATCCATTTGGCTCAGCCCGATAGCCGAATGGCCCATGATTAAGACTGACAGCCCATCCTTGATCTTCCCGAGCCGTTTGAGCCTTAGACCGTGCAATCTCTTTGGGCCAAGGTTTATACTACTTTCTCTTGGTGGGTTTTATCCCAATTGGTTTTCCCACTTGCTTCTTGAGATCACTTGTTACTTTTCTATCTTCCACATGCCACCCATTGACACCAGTATAGAGAGCCCTTCGGCCAGCTGATTGTGTTCCATCCTCCACGGTCACTTATTGGACGAGAAGATATTGCCATTCAGCCAACTTCATTTTCCACGGCCAGCTTAGTGTGAGACCCTCCTTGGATCTTACATCATCTGGTATCAGAGCTTAATTCTCCTGAACTTTTGGTTACATCTCATCATGTACACTACAAGAAAAATCAACATTCATAGCACACGATACAAGCTATGGTATGTAATAGATAGCGTTTTCACAAACGCTCTGACAGCGGCAGCTATAATAGACCCCCTCCCTACCATAGCATTTCTTTTGTGCTATATTATTATTGCAATGTAATAGCGTTAATTTTAGCTTGCTATGTTTGGTGCAATCTATTATAGCGTTATATGTACGTGGTGCTATTATTATTTGCATCTATATTGGATTTCAGTATTAAATTATTATTATATATATATTGTGTTAATTGGATTTATATAAAAAAAATATATTTCAAATGATTTTATTAATAAACCAAAACATGTTTACAAAAATCAATAACAAAACTCTATCTAAGTTAACATAATAAAACTAAGCCTTTCTTCATTGCTTCTTCCCTTCTCCTCTCATATTCTTCCATCTTTTGCAGGTAATTTCCATGTTCTTCTTTGCCATCATTTTAGTCTTGTATTCTGCAAACCAAAGTCATAAGTTTAATGATTTAGAAGCCATATCACTTGTGTTTGATTATAAGTACAAATGGCGGAAGATCAAACCAACTAGTATCAGAGACTTACTTGGAAGAGTAAGCTCCTGAGCTGCATGAAATGACTTTGTCTGTAAGTCGAAGGAACAACGAAACAACTACCAAATCTGACTAAAAACATATGAGATAATCAACAAACGAATCTGACTTAATAACATGAGATAACTCTCAATACCTAAAAGGGGTCGAGTGTTCTCTGAACCTGAAGCCATCAGATATAACGTAAACCCCTAGAAAATCACATAGATTGAATCAGAAAATCGAAAAGAGAAGATCTCCATATTGGAATTGAAAGATGATCCCACGAATCCAAAGTAAAGAAAAGGTAACGAAGACGATACCTGTCGAACGTTTGCTTGACTGAATGCAAAGATCGGAAAACTTATTCATCAACATGGTAGCCATGATCGGTCATATTCTTCTATGTCTTTATTTTCAAATAAGCAAAAATCACAATAAATACACAAACATCAGCCATCCATAACTCTAGGCATGATGACATCAGAGATAGAGATAGTAAAGAGTACGAAGCATTATGGACCCAAGAAAATAAGCGAATTACAAACTCAGTTAACATCCAGAATCAAGATAATACCTCCAACGCATATGTCACTCACATCATCCAAGTCCCTTCTTGCATAACCAACGTCAGATCTCATCTCATAAACTAAAGCTTCGGTGTAATAAACTTTACCTCAACATCAGGAGGCTTATATTGACCAATGGCTTTCGCATCACCAAGAACAGCAGTTGAACCACCCATATTGAATTTCATGAGCTCACTTGAGCAGCCAGGTCCAGTCTTAGTGTTGTAGCCACCGCTATGGACAAAAACGCATATGGTCAATAACCAATATTTACAAAAAGAAAGAGATTGATGCGGCAAACCTAAATAAAAATAGAATACAATTGTTGCTCCAGTGATTACCTGTCTAATGTCAATCATTTTCCAACAAGAGCAAGTTTTGTTTAAGAGCGTCATAAAAACATCTTCAGAATACTTAAGCTCCTTCTCTAATTCAGGTCCAGTTCCGAAAGCCAATGATATCCACAGATCTGAGAGATGGTTTTTTTTTACTCAGACTTATACATCTTGTCCTCCAGCAGACCAAACATTGTGCCTATCACAAGTAAACAACAACAATTGAGTCAAACCTGTTTCAAATCTCTCTTCCTAGTAGATATAGTTACTCTAGCTGATTTCTCGACAGTTGTATCAGTTTTTCCCTTCATGACATGTAAAGGAAAATATATATATATATATATATATATATTAGGGACAGAAATTGTTGGACAATCACATTTGAGGAGAACAGATTTACCATAAGTCATTCTCTTCTTCTTGTCTGCAATTCTAGCTCTCTTCCTCTAAAGAGTCGATGGAGTCACAAGTTTTCACTTTTTTTTCCTAGATTTTACAAGCAACAAGCACTTCCTACCAAGTTAAAGCATATCACACTAAGAGAAGTTACTAAGTAAGCAACAGTTAGATATTTTTGAGAAAGAAGGCTGTGAAAGCTGTGAAAAATGTGTCACCTCTGCAGTAGCATATTTCTTGCTGCAAATATTCTCCAACCAACGAAATATAAGCTTGGAAATCTCAGCAATAAGCTTGCGTACCATTTCAAGCTTGAACACATTAAACAATAAGAGATGGTTCACCCTTCACCATTTTCATACGTTTAGCAAATTGGAAAATGTAATTAGAGAAAAAAGATTCATAGATTTTAGAGTGGAGAAGAAGAACTCATTATGATTTGGATCTCTATGAGGATAAAACCCTAAAATGGCGGATCTTGGAGAGCATCGAATACCCATATCCCATTTGAGCTTTGGCTGCAAAAACAACCTTATTTCTCGATTCATCTGAACATCATTCTCTTGCTGGCGCTACAAGAATCCTGCACAAACGAAATGGGGAAATAAATAGTAAACTCAAAATTCCTTACAAACCCCCAAAATCAAGCTAAAGAGACAACTACGATATTAACGAGATTAAGAACCAAACCCCAAACCTTGTTTCGAAGCAGCCTAAGGCGGATGGTCGGAAAGAGTCATCAGAGGAACGAAATCAAACGAGCTTGTAATGACGATGGTTAAACTCTTATCAGAACGAATCAAAAGACACATTTGAAATTGATTTACTGAAAACATTTAAAAGAACCATCGATATAAAACGATGGAAGAAGAGTAGTCAAAATCTTCGATTTGAGTTCACACCGATTGTGAAGTTAGGCCGACGACAGTTAGGGTTCTAAAGAAAAAGTTGATTTTGGTGGCTGGGAGAATAAGGAAAAAATTAGAGCTGCTGATTTTGTTTGTGCTCAAGAGGGAAAATGAAATTGGAGTAAAAAATAAAGAGGGAAAATGAAAAGGGTTTTCTCGACCTAAATTTTCGCAAAGTGTTTGGCGGTTCAATTAAATTTTTGTTCCCGCTTATGCAAACTTTATTATAGCATTAATCCATTGCTATTTTATAGTTTGAAATTTTTATAAACATCAACGATAGCAGTTTAGTAAACCGAGCTATGCTAATATGCTATGAATGAAGACTTTTTTGTAGTGGTAGCTTTTTCTCTTTTGTGTCTTGCTTGTTTTTATTGTTTGCATTCATAAATTGAAATCAACATAAAAATTGTTTTAGTTCTTTGTTTTTTTTTTTTTTTTTTGCATTCTCATAATTGAAAAAAAGTAATAGAACTTGCATATCTAGCTCGCGGCCACACATCTCTTATCATTAGTTCATAGGACCGTTTTCTTCTTTGCTTGTTTTTAAATTTGTTTATGCTTGCATCCTTGTTTAGTCTCTCTTTTAGTAGTCTATGCATGTTCAGTTATTATAAAAAAAAAAAAAGTGATTAGGTTGATAGTCTCATAACCAACCGCATTTTCTCTCTCTAGGGTTTTAGTCGGACCGCTTTTCTTTTCTCGCTTTTGCCGATTGTTCATCTTACTTGCATTGACTGTTTTTCATGGTTTCTATTTAGGTTGCTAGTCTTCTGTTTAGGTCGCATAAGAAAATTGAAAAGAAAAGAAATAGGGCTTAGTTAAACCGAGCCGAGTTTGTTGCTTGCTTGTTTCGTTTGTTTTCTTGTTTTGCTATTGCATTAAAGATTTAGTTTTTTAGCTCTTGCATCTATTTGCATCATAAAATCCAAAAAGAATTCATATAGCTTGCGATTTGCATCTTTTCCTCGGTTAGGTTGTTAAGGTGCATCAGATTGCTAGTTTAGCATTTTCTGGAGCTTGCTAGGTTGTTAGCTTTACTTCTATTTATTTACTGTTTAGTTGCATTATCAAAAGTCAAAAAGAAAAAAAAAATCGGCCAGCATATAAAATAGGAGAAAGTTGCTAGTTCTTGTGTTTTTCCTTGTTTTTACATATTTTGCCTTTTCTTGTTTTGTGATTTTTGCCTTTTGTTGTCTTCCTTTATTTCTTATTCCTTTCACTTGATCCTTTAATCTAGTGTTTCTTACAGGAGCAGGAAACATGGGAGACGCTAACGCAGCAGTTTACTTGGCTCAAGTCCTTGGAGCCATCCAAGCTATTGGCGATCGCTTGTACCGGCTGGAGCAAACCTCCACCAGCACCTCCACAACAGCCTAGGCCGCAACCAATCGAACCTATGAGAGTTCAGCCGTCTCTTCTTAGTAACAGGAGGACAAGGATGATGACATGCCTGAGCTGGAAGACGATTAACTGCCCAACCAGAACCACCGGCCTTACAACCGCATGAGAGATCCTATTCACCGAGTCCACAAGCGAGACGATGAGGTACACCGAGCTATTCAGAATGATATCAAACTAAATGCTCTTACTTTTGCAGAAAAGGTCAATCCAGAAGTCTATCTGGAGTGGGAAAGACGGATGGAGAACATTTTTGACTACTACACCTACAACGATCAGAAGAAAGTGGCCTTAGCAGCAGCTCTGCTCACGGACCATGCCCTTTCTTGGTGGGACAAAGACGTGTCAGAACTGAGGTGCCACAAATATGAGCAGATCACGAGTTGGAGAGCTATGAAATTTAACCTCCGAAGAAGGTACGTTTCTTCAAATTTACATAGGGAGTAACAAAAGAAGTTTCGGAAGCTTGTGTTGGGAAACATGTTTTTCGAGGAATACTTTCACAAATTCGAGCAACTCAGGAACCGGCTTGAGCTAGAATATTCTGAGGAGATTCTCATGGCCCAATTCATTGATGGCATGCTCGATGACATTGCCCGGAAGGTCGAGATTCATCCTTACCATGACATGTCCGAGTTACTGCACCTATGCATTCAAGATGAGCAACATATCACGCCCAAGACAGCCAGGCCAGAAACAACTAGATTCCTTCTGCGCTTAAGGCCGTGGATAAGGGTAAGGCCATTGAGATCGATTCATGGTTCAGGAAACCAAATACCGAGGATTCCAAATTTAACCTACCAAAAGCAAGTTAGTTTCCTTGTACTTCTAGATCTAGAGACATTACTTGTTTCAAATGTCAGGGAAAAGGACATATGGCTCGAGAATGCCCAACCAACAAGTCATGATCATCAATGCAACTGGATAGTATGAGTCTCAAGATGATCATGAAGAATATGAAGAGACGTTTGAGCCGGATACCCCCATTGAGTACCCAGACATTGGATAGATGCTAGTGATCCAGAGAGCCCTCAGTGCACTAGTAGATCCAGAGACGATTCAACAGGAAAACATATTCTAGACCAGATGATAACGTGGCTAAGAGTTACATGGTTGATAAGCTAGGTCTCAAGGTCACAAAGCATCAACGGCCATACAGACTTAGATGGCACAATGATGACACGGAGATACGGATAGCTGATCAAGACACTGTGCCATTCAGTGTGGGAAAGTACTGTGACCATGTGGTGTGTGATGTTGTGCCCATGCAAGTAAGCCATCTGTACTAGGCCGGCCCTTGCAATTCGACAAGAAGACTTTGAGAATAGGTGTACCAATAATTACTCTTTCAGTCATGACAAACGCAAGTACTAGCTCACACCACTTACACCTTTGGAGATCCACAAAATGCAACTGAAACTTGAAAAAGATAGAAAGGTAAGTAATACTAACTTGTTCATTACTTCAAGTTCCATTTCTAAAGCTATTAGTCAGAACACGCATGTGATACTAATGATCTTCAAAGAGGCTTTGCATTCCGGTCCTAGTGATCAAGAGCTGCCCCGAGAGTGGTTTCTTTGTTGACCAAGTTTAAGGATGTGTTTCCAGAAGATATACCAGCCGGTCTTCCACCAGTCAGAAGCATCGAGCATCTGATCGATCTAGTGCCCAATTCCGCTCTACCAAAATGGTTAGCCTATCGAATGAATTTGACTGAGTCTAAGGAACTAGAGAAGCAGATTCAAGACTTGATGTCTAAAGGTTACATCCATGAAATCCTTAGCCCGTTGATATTCATACATTTTCATGCATTTAGGCTTATATATAGTTCTTGTTTTGACTTCTTTTCTCCATCATTCATACCATTTTGTCGAGTCATTGTCGCATCTAGAGTTTAGAGTTGTTTAGGACTAGGAGTAGGCACTTTAGGCTTGCATTTGGAGTGTTTCTTATGTTTTGCAGGTGATAGGAGGTGTCTAGGAGCGATGGTGAACTTGGAAGTGGAGTCTAGAGCTTAAGGAACTAAGGAGAATGCGGATACAAGCCGTACCGGTTAGCATACCGGTCAAGCAAGCCGATACAGCCCTTCGACAGAAGACCAGGAGTCCATACCGGTTGGCATATTGGCTGGCCCAACCGATATGACCTCTCGGATTAATTTTCGAACACCCATATCGGGTGGCGTATCGGCTGGCCAAGCCGATACGAACCTTCTCAGAAAAATCCGAGAGTCAATATCGGTTGGCGTATCGGCTGGCCAGACCGATACGCGTCCCTGAATTTGTTTCGGATCCGGGTCAACACCCGGTTTGTTCCGGGTTGACCCGGCTCGCACCCTATTGACTATTTAAGCCAAAAACCTATTTCTTATTGTTTCAAAAGCTGTTTTTGATGTTCTAAACTCTTTTGTAAGAACAAATTGGATTCTTTTGATTAATCTAGTACTTCTCTTGTTATTCCTTCAACAAATCTCTCAATCCCTCACTAATCTCCCATGATCAACTCTATTTCTATGAGTTTTGTTGATCTAATTATGATTAGTGAGTAGTTCTCCATAGGCTTATGGGTTAGGTAGGATTAGGATGATTAGGGGTGATCAATAGATTTCTAGTGGTTAATTGTTTAAAATCTCATCTAGCAAAGTGTGCTTAATGCCTAATTAATCTTGATCACATTGATTAGGATGTTTAGAATTTCTTGTTCACAACATGTTCGATGAAATTCCAGTTTCTATCTTTGTTAGGACTTTCACATTCTAGCGCATGAAAATGTATGTCTAGAGTGATTGTTTGCTGTTTGGAACCTGTTTGAATGCTCGTTTGATTCTAATTCACAAATGATGATTTGTTCTTGAGTTAGGATTAAGTGAAGAATTGGTATTAAGAGATTAAACTGATTTACTTGGTATGTTCCATGCTAGGAGATTAGCTTTTAGAAGTTTGAATTAGGATTCCTTGATCATCCCGAGTCACCTGTCCGTTGACCTTAACCCTTAGGCCTTATCCTTGTCATTGATTGAATCACTTGTTTAATTGCTTTTTGTTTACTTCGGTTTGAATTGTTTTCGTTAGGATTGTTAGAAACTAAAACCAAATTGTTTGATTTGACTCTGAAGGTATAGTGCTTGCTTATTGGTTTTATCCATCCCAAAAAGGTTCGATACCTCAAAACTACATCGATAAGTTTGAGGAATTGGTACCTCAAAGGATTGCAAAATCCTTGTTATCAATTTGGCGCCGTTGCCAAGAAATGCATACCGAAGCTTTTTGGGTCATGCAGGGTTCTACAGACGGTTTATCAAGGATTTTTTCGAGATCGCTAGACCACTTACACGTCTGCTGTGTAAGGAGACAGATTTTGTGTTTGATGATGAGTGTTTGGCAGCGTTCCACAGGATTAAGGAAGTTTTGATTAGTGCCCCGATTGTCCAAGCTCCCGACTGGGAGTTGCCTTTTGAGATCATGTGTGATGCAAGTGACTACGCAGTAGGAGCAGTCCTTGGACAGAGGAAAGACAAGAAACTCCATGTCATATACTATGCTAGTAGGACATTGGATGATGCTCAAGTGAGGTATGCAACAACTGAGAAAGAGCTTCTAGCTGTGGTGTTTTCCTTTGAGAAGTTCAGATCATACTTGGTTGGATCTAAGGTTGTGGTGTACACGGATCATGCTGCGTTGAGGTATCTACTTGCCAAGAAAGATGCCAAGCCAAGGCTTCTGAGGTGGATACTGCTGCTACAAGAGTTTGATTTGGAGATCAAGGATAAGAAAGGCATTGAGAATGGAGTAACAGATCACTTGTCAAGACTGAGAATTGAGGATTGTGTTCCTCTAGATGACTCTCTCCCTGAGGAACAGCTAATGGCTTGCAAGGTTGTCAAGGATGCTCATGATACAAGAATGAAGATTGAGGAGGTCAGTTCTATTGAAGACAAGGAACCGTGGTATGCTGATATAGTCAATTTCCTAGCTGTTGGGAAGGAACCACCAAGCCTCGATAGCTACCAAAGAAAGAAGTTCTTTAGAGATGCAACAGGTACTATTGGGACGAGCCATACCTCTACACTTTGTGCAAGGATCAACTCTATAGAAGGTGCATAGCTGATGAAGAAGTGGGAGGCATTCTCCTACATTGTCATGGGTCAGATTATGGTGGTCACTTTGCTACCTTCAAAACGGTTCAAAAGGCTCTACAAGCTGGGTTTTGGTGGCCTACAATGTTCAAAGATGCCCAAGAGTTCATCACTAAGTGTGATCCTTGTCAAAGAAAGGGGAACATCAGTAGAAGGAATGAGATGCCTCAAAACCCCATCCTTGAAGTTGAAGTGTTTGATGTGTGGGGCATTGACTTCATGGGACCCTTTCCATCCTCCTACGGGAATAGCTACATCTTAGTGGCTGTGGATTATGTTTCCAAATGGGTAGAAGCAGTGGCGAGTCCAACGAATGACGCCAAGGTTGTGATAAAGCTATTCAAGAGTATCATCTTCCCAAGATTTGGAATCCCGAGGATTGTGATTAGTGATGGAGGCTCACACTTCATCAACAAGCTATTTGAGAGTCTCTTGAAGAAGTATGGAGTGAAGCATAAGGTTGCAACACCATATCATCCTCAAACAAGCGGGCAAGTTGAAGTGTCCAATAGGCAAATCAAGGCTATCTTGGAGAAGACGGTTGGAGCCTCAAGGAAGGATTGGGCTAGGAAACTTGATGACGCACTGTGGGCGTATAGGACTGCTTTCAAGACTCCATTGGGCACTACACCATTCACCATGCTGTATGGTAAGTCATGTCACTTACCAGTGGAGGTGGAATACAAGGCCATGTGGGCTGTCAAGTTGCTGAACTTTGACATCAAGACCGCAACTGAGAGGAGATTGATTCAACTGAACGAACTTGACGAGATACGGCTTGAGGCTTTTGAGAGCTCAAAGATCTATAAGGAGAGGACCAAGCTTTTTCATGATAAGCTGATCCAGAAGAAGGAGTTCAAAGAAGGAGATCTTGTGTTGCTCTTT
Source organism: Orychophragmus violaceus (assembly GCA_030180135.1). Classification (NCBI taxonomy): domain Eukaryota; kingdom Viridiplantae; phylum Streptophyta; class Magnoliopsida; order Brassicales; family Brassicaceae; genus Orychophragmus; species Orychophragmus violaceus. The sequence goes on from CM058236.1 coordinate 7,019,103, forward strand.
AACTCCCGGTTGAAACTCTTTCCCGGGAAGCTCAAGTCTAGATGGTCGGGACCGTTTAGAGTGAAGGAGGTGAGACCATATGGAGCAGTGGTACTTTTGGGAAAATCTGATGAAGAGTTCACGGTCAATGGCCAAAGACTCAAGCATTACTCCGTCTCAGAAGCTATAGAGGAAGGGACTTCGATTCCACTCTCTAGCCCTCCCTCAGCTTAAGATCACGGTTTGCAAAGTCGAGCTTAACGACTTTAAACAAAAGCGCACTTGGGAGACATTCCCATGTTTATCCTTGTACATACGTCTTTTGTTTGTTATTTTTGATGTTTTGCTTTGAGTTTATTCAGAGTTTTGGTCTTCGGGTGAGGTTGTATACCAGTTGGTGTTAAGTAAAGGCCGCGGGAATGAAGAAAAATGATACAGGAGTCAATATCGGGTTCCGTATCGGCTGGCCAGGCCGATACGGTTCTGGTAAAAATAATCCGAGGCTCAGTATCGGGCACCGTATCGGCTGGCCAGGCCGATACGGGATGCAACAATTAAAACCGAGAGCCAATATCGGTCTCCGTATCGGTTGGCCAAGCCGATACGGATCCTCGGAGTGAACGAATATCGGGCACCGTATCGGTTGGCCAGGCCGATACGGGATGCAACAAATTAATCCGAGAATGGATATCGGCTGGCGTATCGGTTGGCCAGGCCGATACGCCCCTTCGCCCAGGTAAGTGTTTTCGACTCTAAACCGATTTCAAACTGGATTTCGACCAAAAATTGATTTAATGAACCAGATTAAACCGGTTTGGACTGATTTTCCCCTTGTTTTCTCCTCCCCCATCGACTTCTTCATGCTTTCAAGCTCTCATTATCCATTTTTTCTCACCAAGAACACAAAACCTTTGAAACTCCTTTTCTCTCTCAATCCAACTCGGTTTTAAGTGATTCCAAGCTCTAAACTCACGATTTCACTAGCTTTATCACTTGCTCTCGCCCTCTACCACCATCCTTCATCACAAACCAAGGTAAAGCTCTCAAACTTTCTCAAGATTTTCGGATTGAAAAACCCGGAAATTTTGAACTCGAATTTTTTGGGTTAAAGATGGTTGATATTGCTTGAACTCCTCCCCAATATGTGTTTGAGTGAATACCCATAGCCAATTTCGCCCTAGGAGTGAATGAATTTGATCTTTGGTGAATTAGGGTTCTTGAGAATTTTGAATTCCGAAAATTTTGGGGGTTTTCTATTTGGATGGTTTCTAATGATGCATTGAGTTGTTAAAGGCTTAAGTTTGTGATACTACTCGATTTAATTGAGTTTCGGTTCACAAAATTTTTCAAAATGCATGTTGAGAGCTTTTGTTTGACAAGAATGTGAGTTGCTTGTGAATGTGATTGACTTGTTGGTACATTGTGCCTTTGATGAGCTTGAATGGTAAATGGTTAAGATGATTTCGCTTGTTTGCTCCATTGAAAAAGAAATTTATGCAATTGTTAAGCTCCCACAATTGTTGATCATGGATGTCTCAAGCTATTACTCATTGTGCCGTTAGATTGTGCTATGTACTGATTCATTCTTTGAGTTGTATTTTGTAGGACGATGGCTAGAACTCGCGCCAACCCAAAACCAAAGGCAAAGGCATCGGAACAAGATGTGGGGACTTCCTCAAAAGATAAAGGAAAGGGGATAGCAACTGAGGAAGCAGCTCCAAAGATTACAGGGAAAGTGATCGAGGCGTGTCCAATGAAATATACCCCTACTGAAATCTTTGACAAGCTGGAGGGCATACAGTTTTGGCCAACGCGGTACCCTCATGTCCCAACTCTCACGGCTCTTGGACTGTTAGAGGACTACGACTAGATTGTGGAGAACATGGGACTCAAGACCTTCTTCACCATCTCCAGCGATGGCTATCAGAGCTCAGCCTGTCAGTTCCTGTCAACCTTGAAGATGACAATCAACATGAGGAAGGCAGCATTAAGAGGAGAAGTGAGCAGAGGGTGTATAGAGTGGACGATGGGCAGGAAGAAGTACAGTATGACCTTTGAAGACATCAGTTCCATCTTCGGTTTTCAGGAACATGGTGCTATGCTGGGCACCTCCATTCCCATTGACAAAGAGGACCTCCAGGACTTATGGTTCATGATAGCCACTGGGCCGTACAAGGCAGGAGGCATGAAGTCTGCAAGGCTCCGGCACCCGGCTATTCGGTACGTGCATAAGGCACTAGCTCAGACATTGTTTGCTAGGAAGGAGGCGAACCAAGTCACAGAGATGGAGATGAAGCTTCTCTACATTGGGTTACAGCCTCTCCTGCTCACATATCCCAACGGTCGGCCAATACCACCAGTTGAGCGCCTTCCGAGCTACACTTCCATTTTGGTAGAGCAGTTTGCAGTTCACAGAGATTGGGGAACTTCTGTTAAGGATGCTTTCACAATGGGCGGTTTGATCACACCTATCCTGAATGCAAAGAAGATCAAACTTGAAGGCAGTTTGAGGGATAAGACATTTGGCCAGCCAGCACCGGTAGCATGGTTGGACGAGCCCCAGTTAATCAGGACCCATTACCTAGACTCCAAATCACCTCTGGGGCGTCACCTTTACAGAATGTGTTCTGACACAGAATATGAGGAGAAGTTTCTGCTTCCAAACCCCACGATCACGAGCTTCGCCAATAGGGCCAACATCAGGTTTATGCCGGGAATGGCACATCAGTTTGAGCCTCAAATACCGAGGAGAGCACCTGCAGCCACTTCAGATTCTCCCAATGCACCTGCTGGGGTGTATGGGCTGCATAGGTACTACATAGAGCCACTGGATGACCCGATCGCGAACAAGACAGTTAGTGCACTGAGGGACCAGAACCGGGACCTTCAGAGGCAGAGTAAATGGCACGGGAGGAACATCAAGAAGATGGCTACCTGTTTGAAGAAAGTGACCAAGGTTCTAAAGATGTTCGTGGGGAAGAAAGATAAGAGTGGTGCTACGGGATAGACTTCCACATCCCGAGAGGCTCAGGCTGGTGTAGATGAGGAGCTTCGGGCCGTAACCGAGGAAGTGATAGCTGAAGCCGATGATTTGGTTGAGCAGACTGAGTTAGAGCAGGGAAGGTACTCGGTTGCTGGACACGAGACAGGAGGATCTGCGCGCATGGCTCACGACTCCTACTATGAGGATCCTCACCGCCACTCCAGTCGCGAGGACAGAAGGAAAAAGAGGAGAGCCATGAGGACACCGTCTTGCTCTTCCTCAAACCCGACATACTCCATGGGGGATTCATCACCTCCACATCTCCACTTCTAGCCAGGTTACACTCCACCTTTGTACATAGTTTTTTCCTTCTTTTCTTTGCTTGCTTTTTGCTTGTTTTCGGTCTTTCTTCCTCGCCTAGATCACACAAGGGACCGTGTGATTTAAGTTTGGGGGAGAGACCAGTTGCTAATCTTGAGTCTCATGCGTTCATCTAAGGCATAGAAAAATCCAAAAAAATCGAAAATTTTCAAAAAAATTCAAAAAGAAAGCATGTAGTTGCACTTGCATCATAGGATCGAGTCTAGTTGCATCATATAGGACGCATGCATAGGGAGCAATGATTGAATGTCCTTGTAAGACTGATTGAGTGATGACTTGTTCTTTATGCTAGTTGTTTGAGCTAGGTTATTGTCCTAAGATTGAAATTCAAGAAAGGCTAGAAAGTTAAGACGAACCATGCTCGGATTGCTTGCTTTGAAACTTGATTTGAAACTGAAATAGGCTTTGAATAGACACTAGCTCTACCTAAGTGAGAATTTTAATGATGACATCTAATTATCTTACTCATGCTTTGTGTGCTAAACTCATGGATACTCTGAAAATATTCAAGCATTCTTATCCCTTTTACCGCTCTCGCTTGCTTGAATAGACTCCACACCTTTCACCACCCTTCTTTCAAACCATAAACACCCTTGTTGAGAGGTAGGCCTATTTTCTTGAATGAGCTAGGTAAAAAATGTTGAGTATGAGGCGACTAGGGAAAATTTCCATATAATGCAAGCTCGACATCTTTGGCTTTGCAATAGGCTAGGATCAAAGTTTGGGGGAAGAGTTGGGAAAGGAGAAAGAGAGTAAAGAAAAGGAAGAATGAAAGGGATTTCGGTTGGGATCTTATGTTTGTTGGCAAAGTGTTTTAAAAGAAGAAAAGCTCTTATGTGTTTAAAGAAAAGAAAAGTGTCTCATATTTTGAAATAAAAAGAAGCCAAAGGCTCACCTTAAAGAAAGAAAAGAGACCATTGCTAAAGAAAGATTTGAGCTAAGTTAAAAAGAAAAGATTTGCCACTGTTTCGAAAAGTCTTTATTGATCCTTGGGGAGTTTGATTGGAAAGTGTCTGAATGAGAAAAGGGGATGAGGCAAAAATAGCCTTGGTCAAGGGTAGTATCCATTTAGGTGGGCTAGATTAGGAGAAGAAGTAATTGGGGCATGGGTAGATGGAAATCAACCTAGTATGCACCAATTGCCTCTAACTCTTAGCATTTTACTATAGCTCATTCACTTATTTATGAGAGAACCTTCATGCTTTTGGAATAAACCCCTCTTTTGATTGAGATCACTTTAATCTCAAAACCTTGTCCCTTTGCCAAATGAGTTTGATCACCTTGCATTGAGTAAGATCCACTTGAAAACCTAATGAATGTTAAAGAGCTAGTTGATAGGAATGCTTGTCTAGGTTGAGAATTGAGCTAAGATTTTTGTCTTGATGAGCATGGCTAAATTTTTGGAGTAAGCCTAACTTGGTTGCATCTTGGTGACGTTGACTCGAATTGGAACTCGTTGATCTCAGTCTTGTCTTTGGATATGAGCTCCCGCCTTCAAACCTTTTCCCCAACTTGTTGTGATTGACTTATGCTTGCTTGTGGACAAGCAAGATTCAAGTTTGGGGGAATTGATATTCATACATTTTCATGCATTTAGGCTTGTATATAGTTCTTGTTTTGACTTCTTTTCTCCATCATTCATACCATTTTGTCGAGTCATTGTCGCATCTAGAGTTTAGAGTTGTTTAGGACTAGGAGTAGGCACTTTAGGCTTGCATTTGGAGTGTTTCTTGTGTTTTGCAGGTGATAGGAGGTGTCTAGGAGCGATGGTGAACTTGGAAGTGGAGTCTAGATCTCAAGGAACTAAGGAGAATGCGGATACAAGCCGTACCGGTTAGCATACCGGTCAAGCAAGCCGATACAGCCCTTCGACAGAAGACCAGGAGTCAATACCGGTTGGCATATCGGCTGGCCCAACCGATATGAGCTCTCGGATTAATTTTCGAACACCCATATCGGGTGGCGTATCGGCTGGCCAAGCCGATACGAACCTTCTCAGAAAAATCCGAGAGTCAATATCGGTTGGCGTATCGGCTGGCCAGACCGATACGCGTCCCAAAATTTGTTTCGGATCCGGGTCAACACCCGGTTTGTTCCGGGTTGACCCGGCTCGCACCCTATTGACTATTTAAGCCAAAAACCTATTTCTTATTGTTTCAAAAGCTGTTTTTGATGTTCTAAACTCTTTTGTAAGAACAAATTGGATTCTTTTGATTAATCTAGTACTTCTCTTATTATTCCTTCAACAAATCTCTCAATCCCTCACTAATCTCCCATGATCAACTCTATTTCTATGAGTTTTGTTGATCTAATTATGATTAGTGAGTAGTTCTCCATAGGCTAATGGGTTAGGTAGGATTAGGATGATTAGGGGTGATCAATAGATTTCTAGTGGTTAATTGTTTAAAATCTCATCTAGCAAAATGTGCTTAATGCCTAATTAATCTTGATCACATTGATTAGGATGTTTAGAATTTCTTGTTCACAACATGTTCGATGAAATTCCAGTTTCTAGCTTTGTTAGGACTTTCACATTCTAGCGCATGAAAATGTATGTCTAGAGTGATTGTTTGCTGTTTGGAACCTGTTTGAATGCTCGTTTGATTCTAATTCACAAATGATGATTTGTTCTTGAGTTAGGATTAAGTGAAGAATTGGTATTAAGAGATTAAACTTATTTACTTGGTATGTTCCATGCTAGGAGATTAGCTTTTAGAAGTTTGAATTAGGATTCCTTGATCATCCCGAGTCACCTGTTCGTTGACCTTAACCCTTAGGCCTTATCCTTGTCATTGATTGAATCACTTGTTTAATTGCTTTTTGTTTACTTCAGTTTGAATTGTTTTCGTTAGGATTGTTAGAAACTAAAACCAAATTGTTTGATTTGACTCTGAAGGTATAGTGCTTGCTTATTGGTTTTATCCATCCCAAAAAGGTTCGATACCTCAAAACTACATCGATAAGTTTGAGGAATTGGTACCTCAAAGGATTGCAAAATCCTTGTTATCACTCGTGTGCCGTTCTTGTTCTCTTTGTGCCCAAGAAAGATGGATCGTGGAGAATGTGCGTAGACTGCTGAGCCATCAACAACATAACCATCAAGTACCGGAGTCCCATACCACGGCTTGATGACTTGTTGGACGAGTTGCATGGTGCCACGGTCTTCTCAAATGTGGACCTGAGAAGTGGCAATCATGAAGTGAAGATGAAAGAAGAAGACGAGTGGAAGACTGCCTTCAAGACCAAGCAAGGTCTATACGAATGGTTCGTGATGCCATTTGGTCTTACCAACGCTCCATACATGTTCATGAGGCTCATAAACCAGGTCTTTCAGAAGCTAAAAGACTGTTTAAATAACGCTCATATTTTGACCTTAACAAACTTGACAAAACGTTTGAGATTGAATCTGATGCTTCAGGTTTAGGGATTGGAACATTGCTTACTCAAGAAGGTCGGCCCGTGGCTTATTTCAGTGAGAAACTCAGTGGATCTACCCTAAATGATCCCACCTACGAGAAGGAGCTGTATGCATTGGTAAGATCTGTGGAGACATGGCAGCACTACCTTTTGGCAAAGGAATTCGTGATCCACACAGATCATGAAACATTGAAGCATCTCAGAGGACAGACGACCCTCAAAAGGAGGCATGCTAGATTGCTAGATTTCGTGGAGACTTTCCTGTACATCATCAAATACAAGAAGGGAAAAGAAAAACATAGTGGCCGACGCCTTGTCCAAGAGATACGCCTTGATCAAGACCATTGAGGCTAAAGTCAAGGGGATTCAAGCATATTAGGGAGAATTATGAAGACGATCCTGATTTTGGTGAGATCTTTCAGGAATGCAGCAAAGGAACTAAGGGACTATTATATGTGCATGAAGGATTCATGTTCAGAGACAAACGAAAGTGCATTCCTCAAGGCTCAATGAGAGAGCTTATGGTCTGTGAGTCTCATGGAGGAGGATTGGTGGGACACTTTGGTGTTGACAAGACACTGAGTGTTATGGTTAATCACTTCTTCTGGCCTCATCTGAAACGTGATATGGAAAGATTCTGTTCCAAATGCATCACATGCCTTAGAACCAAGGTCATGTCACATCCCTACGGTCTTTACATGCCTTAACCTATTCCTAACAAGCCTTGGGTGGATATTTCTATGGAATTTGCGGTTGTGGACCGGTTCTCGAAGATGACACATTTCATTCAATGTGCTAAGATTAATGATGCCACACAGACCGCATATTTGTTTTTCAGGAAAGTGGTGAGGTTACATGGGCTACCACAGTCCATTATATAAGACAGAGACACAAAGTTCCTGAGCAATTTCTGGAGGACGCTTCGAAGAAAGCTCGGGACCAAGTTTCTCTTCTCCACCACGTGCCATCCTCAGACAGATGGCCAAACCGAGGTTGTCAACAGAACCTTATATGCCCTCTTAAGGGCTATAGTTGGTAAAAATTTGAGTAATTGGTCAGATTGTGTTCCGTACATTGAGTTTGCTTATAATCATACTAACCCTTATACTAAGATGTCACCGTTTGAGATTGTGTATGGATTTATGTCGTAAACCCCCTTAGACTTAAAGAAGCCTTTGCCGTTGGGGTTTGCAAATCAGGATGGAGACATCAAGGCCGATATCATCAAGAAACTGCATCAAAAGACTAAGGCCAACCTGGAAAAGAAGACGACCCAATACAAACGCCATGCAGACAAGAACAAAAGCGAGATTATCTTTGAACCAGAAGATTGGGTGTGGTTGCCCATGAGACCAGACAGGTTTCCAAACCAAAGGAAATCGAAGTTCGCACCCCGTGGAGACGGCCCGTTCCAAGTCTTGGAGAGAATCAACAACAACATCTACCGACTTGAACTTTCAAGTGAGTTAAATATTTCACCAAGCTTTAATGTTACTAATTTATCTCCTTTATGTGTGCAGATGATGATGTTCTGAGGTCAGAACCTTCTCAAGAGGGTGGGAATGATGAGGAAATCACTGTAGTTGAGCCGGATAAGCCGATCGTGATGCTGATTCATTGCCGAGCCAAACCGATGCAGAACAGCCGGTGCCAATCCGTGCCAGCATTAGCGATCAACCCGAGACGTTCCCGGCCATGAGGAATGCACCAAGGACGCGAGCAGACCACATGAATCTCTGGGAAGAATTCAGCCGTGCCATTGAGACTTTGATCATACAGACAAGCATAGGAGACATTATAGAGTATTTGGACCAGCTGGCCCATGACCAGCCCGTGATGAATCAGCTGGCTATGCGGACTGCCAAGACGAGCCGCAGAGACATTATCGAGCCATCTGACCCAGCCCATGGACTTTTCCAACATGGAGATCACACTACAAGAAAACTGCTATTTTATGACTGCAAGGTGCGACCGCATCCGTGGTCGCAAAATTTCCCAACCGATTTGCGACTGCTTTATGACTGATTAGCAACTGATAAAAATTAGTCGTAAATAAGTCACAAATATGTAACCGCAAAACAACAGTCGCTAAATAGTCGCTATATTTCGACTGATAGACGACTATGTTGTTGTCGTAAACAAGTAGTCGCTAATCGGTCGTAAATGATGCGACCATTTAGCGACTGTTTTTCGCAGGTTACAACTTAGACGCTATTTGGTGGTAAAAAGTCAGTACACCCACACGTTTTAATTGTTTTCGGGTTGGTGTACTTACATTTCGCGACTTTATATATCAGTCGCAAATTAGTCGTGTTGTAGTCGCAAATCAGTCGCAATAGGGTTTATAAATTAAACATTCGACCTCTCTTCTCCTCATTCGGACAAAAACTCTCACACTCACTCTCCACCACTCCAATCTACGAATTTTTAAAAAAAAAACCGTAAACCCTTTTTTCATATAATGTCGGGATTCTATAATGCTCGGAAATGGATGTATAAGAGGATAAATCCAGAGACGAAAAATTTCTCGGCAGAGTTCGAAATGGGGGTCGAACAATTCATGGCTTTTGCAAGTAATCAACCTTTTGCGCTAAGCAATGCGGTAGGTTTTTCTGCCCTTGTACTTTCTGCAAAAACGAGAAAGTTATCTCGGGAACAAAATTTGGAATCATATATTAGGTAGAGGATTTATGGAAGATTATTATATTTGGTATAAGCATGGGGAGGAAATTGATGTGGCTTTAGGACCGAGTTATGTTAATATGACGCATTTGGATAATGTCGTAGAAGATAGATATGTGGATATGGTGAATGATGCGTTTCGTGATAGCGTGAATTTTGATAGTTATCAAAATGTTGAAGAGCCGGTACGTAACCATTCCCAAAAAATTTACGACTTGTTAGAAGGGGCGAGAAATCCGTTATATGATGGTTTTCGTGAAGGTCACTCTGTGAAGGTCACTCTCGGTTATCTTTAGCCGCACGGGTCCTGCAAAACAAGACGGACTACAATATGACTGAAAAGTGTGTGGATTCATGGTGTGAGATTTTGACAGAGTATTTGCCAGAGTATTTGCCAGACGGAAACCAGTCAACCGGATCCCACTATGAGACAGAAAAGTTGATGCGCAACTTAGGTCTCCCGTATCGTACAATTGATGTTTGTATTAACAATTGTATGATCTTCTGGAAAGAAGATGAAAAGTGGGATAAGTGTCAATTTTGTGGTTCGTCAAGATGGAAGCCCAACGACGGAACCCGTAGAACCAAAATAGCAGAGTCTCGTATGTGGTATCTACCTATCGCTGACAGATTGAAGAGAATGTATCAGAGTGAGAAGAGTGCAGCGGCAATGAGATGGCATGCTGAGCACTGAGCAAAGGACGGGAAAATGTGTCATCCTTCTGACGCTGCAGAGTGGAAATATTTTCAAGACCTGCATCCTCGGTTTGCCGAAGAACCTCGTAACGTTTATTTGGGATTGTGTACAGATGGGTTCAATCCATTTGGAATGTCTCGTAATCATTCGTTGTGGCCTGTGATATTGACTCCATATAACTTGCCGCCTTGGATGTGCATGAACACAGAATACTTGTTCCTTACAATTCTGAATTCAGGGCCAAATCATCCGCGAGCAAGTCTTGATATTTTCCTCCGACCTCTTATTGAGAAATTAAAAGAATTGTGGTCTACCGGAGTCGGTGCATACGACATATCCTTGCATCAAAATTTTAATCTGAAAGCAGTGTTGATGTGGACGATAAGCGACTTTCCGGGGTACGGTATGTTATCAGGATGGACGACACATGGTAAGTTGTCTTGTCCAATTTGCATGGAAGATACAAACTCATTTTATCTGCCGAATGGGAGGAAGACATGTTGGTTTGATTGTCACCGAAGATTTCTTCCTCGTAGTCATCCCCTAAGGAAGAATAGAAAAGACTTCTTGAATGGAAAACACGCCGTGAATGAGTATCCACCTCAGTCTTACACTGGACATCAACTTTAATACGAGCGGTTGTATAGTGTCCAACCCCCGAAAACAAAGGATTGCGGTGGAAACGGTCATGAAAAGAAGAAGCCTGGTTATGGCACACTGCACAACTGGCACAAGGAAAGCATATTCTGGGAGTTACCTTATTGGACAGACCTCAATCTCCGACATAATCCTGATGTAATGCATATTGAGAAGAATTTTTTTGACAACATCATGAATACTCTTATGAATGTAAAGGGTAAAACAAAAGACACCATCATGTCACGAAGGGATATAGAACTATTTTGTTCTCGACCACACTTACATCTTGATAGTGATGGTGAAGCTCCTTTCCCCGCCTACACACTGACGGAAGAAGCAAAGGAAAAGTTGTTGGAATGTGTGAAACATGCAGTGAAATTTCCAGATGGTTATGCATCGGACTTAGCTAGTTGTGTTGATATGGTTAATGGAAAGTTCTCGGGCATGAAGAGTCACGATTGCCATGGTCTTATGGAGCGGTTACTCCCATTTATCTTCGCAGAACTCTTAGACCGAAACATCCACCTTGTTTTATCAGGTACCAATAGTTGTAGTTAAATGATAAGTGCTTATACTATCTTATACTAACTTTGTTCATTAATCATGTTTATTAGGCGTTGGAGGATTTTTCCGTGACTTATGTGCAATAACTTTGCAGAAAAGTCGGGTCCAAATCCTAAAACAGAACATAGTCTAGCTCATATGCAATTTGGAAAAGATCTTTCCACCATCTTTTTTGACGTTATGGAGCACTTGCCTATACATCTCCCCTACGAATCTTAATTAGGAGGCCATGTGCAATATAGATGGATGTATCCCTTTGAAAGGTTTTTCAAAAAGTTGAAAGGGAAAGCGAAAAACAAAAGATATGCAGCAGGATCGATTGTTCAATCGTATCTCAACGACGAAATATCTTACTTCTCAGAGCACCACTTTAACGCAAGTATACAAACAAAATCAAGGTGAACACTCGTTTGTATACATATATCATATATAAATATGTATTCTAATATTAATCAGTTTTTACCGTGTACGTTAACAAGATTCGATGAAGGTGATGCCCCTGTATATTATGTTGATGGAGTACCTCATATTTTTTATCCACTAGGTCGTCCAAGTGGCGAAATGCACCAAATATGGCTTACGGAAAAGGACTATCATTGTGCACATTCATATGTTCTCAGAAACTGTGATTATTTTCAGGCGTTTGAAAGGTATAAATTGGCATATATTTATTCTTTCATATGGATGTTTTTTCCTATTTCTAATCATTCGTCTTATATAGTATGTTCGAAGATTATATTTTTGCAAAATATTCAGAACTCTCCGAAGAAGAAGTTGCCGTAAGAAGATCTGAAGAATACTCTACATGGGTAAAAGATTATGTATGTCTAAAAACAACTATTTACATAATAATGTGTATTACATATATGTAGACCCGTGAATAATGTATAGCTACATGCAGGTTACTTACTGGAACGCCACAAATCCTTTTCCTCCTTGGGTCAAAGAGATTGTGAATGGACCCGTGAATAAGGCCAGAACATGGCCTATGTATTTCACAAGAGGATATTTGTTCCATACAAAGAAACACGGCGAGGGACGGAAGACATGTAACTATGGGGTATGTGTTAAAGGGGAGAATTATTCTAATTCATCAGATGAAGCTGATTTCTATATGATCTTAACTGATATCATACAACTTGAGTATGAAGGGATGATTGATATGAAAATCACACTTTTCAAGTGTAAATGGTTTGACCCTGTTATTGGGAGAGGCACTCGGAAGAGCAATGGAGGTGTTATTAACGTTCTTTCATCGAGGAAATACAACAAATATGAACCATTTATTCTAGGTAGGTCTATATATATATATATATATATATATATATATATATTGCAATCACATATATTTGCAATATATTTTAATTTTTGCAATCATGTTTTTTACAGCCTCTCAAGCGGAACAAGTTTGCTATATTCCGTACCCGTACACAAGGAAACCAAAATATTCATGGCTCAATGTTGTAAAGGTAAATCCGAGGAGTTATATCTCAGGAGAATACAAAGTTCAGGAACCAACTCTTTTGCAGCAAGAATAAAACCAACACCACACGCCCATACCAGGCCCATCCATGATCAAGACCGACGGCCCATCCATGATCTTTACCATCCGAGTCGTCGAGCCTTAGATCCTGCATTCTTTGGGCCAAGGTTTATACTCTTTCTCTTGTGGATTTTATCCCATTGAATTTTTCCACTAAGGTTTTTAATAAAGTAATCCAATGCCCGATCCATGAAAAAGAGACCACACGGCTCATTTTTTGTTTGTCTTTTTTTTTCTTGTAATTTTGACAGGCCCATTTATGCCTTGTCTAGTTTTTGAACCCTAGGCTTATTTAAACTCTTTGTGGGCTTTGTAAATCATTAAGCAATTTAAAAAAAAAAATATTTCATACAAAAAAAGTCATTTGTCCTAATATGGCCGATGGTTTCAACGAGCTTGTGAGGTTGTCCTTTGTTTCTTAAGATCACTTGTTACTTGTGTATCTTCCATACGCTACCCATTGACACCAGTATAGAGAGCCCTTCGGCCAACTGCTTGTGTTCCATCCTCCACGGCCACTTCTTGGACAAGAAGAGAACGCCCTTCGGCCAACTTCATGTTCTACGTCCAGCTTAGTGTGAGACCCTCTTTGGATCTTACATCATCAAGATCCAGAAACGCCTAGCGTGTTTTCTCTTTGGGCTCGACGCAAATAGGGGACAATTGAGAACATCAAGATCCAGCAGCGCCGAGTGTGCTTTCTCCTCTATATTTGAGACACTCTATAACGATAGGTTTAGGTTTCTTGGGTAGAAAGAAATATTATTTCACAAGAACACCGTCTCGTTTCTTTATCTCTCTAATGATCTCGATGAAGAAGAAATTCTTTTGCGCTTTTTTCTTTTTAGTCTATTATACATTCACGAGCAGAATTCATATGTGCATACCTTGAGATTCCCAATTTTACTAAGATAATAAGTTGTACGTGCATTAAAGATATGTCATATGGGCATATCTTGAGATTGTCAATTTTACTTTTAATTAGAAATACAAGTAATCTCATTGTACGTAATTTTCTGTATAAAGGAATCTCAAGATACGCACATATGACATATTCCTAATCTAATAAGAATGCAGAGAGTGGTATATGACGGACATGAAATTCAGAACTCTCGAAGAAATATTTGAGAGCTCTCACTTTAAGAAGTATCTTATGAGACGCCCCGTTGCCGGAGAACCGGAAACGGCGTCGTCAAAACATTTGTCGAACTAAATATGGCTAACTGGAATATCTTCCCATGGTCTTAAGATTCTACGCTCTTCCTTCGGTACAAATTCACCAACCTAACCAGCCGACTGTTCATCATGGTTTCGGACATGCGAGGGGGAAAGAGCAGGAAAAGGGAGAAGGACTGAGTAATTGATTCAATAACAATTACCCAACGAGAGCAGGTTCTATGAACCCATGATCTCGGCTTAAACTAGCATAAAAACGAGAAACAAATACTAATCTAATAACACCTTGCAATCAATCGCCCAAAGGCACACTACCAACCTAACTCGCAATCAACGGGACTTGAACCCGCACAACAACCGGGACTCGAACCCGCACAACAATCGAGACTTGAACCCGCACAACAACCGGGACTTGAACCCGCACAACAACCAGGGACTTGAACCCCCAACATGCTCAAACATAACCATCAATCACAACAACGTTTTCGATTTTAAATGATAATCTAAGATTCTAGGTATTCTCCATCGCATCACCACAATTCAACAACTAAATCTAACTATCTAGAGATGACGATATTAACAAAGAACTCGCGTCCCGGAATTGAGATAGATTAAGGTAGAGATCACGACCGCTCATCACCTTGGCCAAAGAAGACCAAAATATTAATTTAGGAACTCCTGACGCCCAAACGGACTTCAAATCTGGGAAGAGGACGGAAATCTTTTTTTATCTTTTGTCAACAAGAGAAAATAAAGAAACCTATTTCTCACTAATCCAGCTTGGTGGTTCCGGTCCAACGTGGATTGAATATGACGGTCTTAGACGGGCACTCCGTGCTAGTCTATCTGCCATCAAGTTTTTTGTGTGCGGTACATGGATGAGTTCAAAAGTTGTGAAGTACTCCTTTCTTGCTTGAAACTCGTCTAAGTGAATCGAGAAAGCTGGTCATTCGTCTGGTTCCGACACTATCTTCACTAATTCTAAACAGTCTGTTGCAAATGTAATGTGCTGACGTTTATGATACTTCATGCTTTTATGCTTTTTTTTTTCTTTTAAAAACTTTTCTATTTATAAAAAGGAGAGGTGGGAGCCCTAAGATTTTAAAATATAAAAATTGGGCTTTGGCTCATTTGGGCTAAGTTTTGTAAAGCCCAGAAACCAAAACTTGGACCATTACATCTTCGGTTACTGCCATCAAGTAAGAATGTTTCGATCGAAACCATACGAACGAACGATATGAGAGCTTCCCTAATCCAGGAGCAGATGGTGCAGTGCATCTAACAATAACATACATACCATCTCGCTCCCTGAATCACTTAGTCGCAAAAAATATCTCGTAACTATATTCTCAAAAAACTAAGACAATGGGCGGGTCAATCAAAAGAGATGAGATAGATAAGAGTTTTCAGAGCACAAGTAACCAGACGATGTGCTAATCATCACTCATTTTCGCATCAGAGGAATATCCATATATGAAACTATCAAACTCGTCATAAGTGGATACAGCATCTAAATTTGACCTTAGTTCATCATCTTACATAGTAATTAACGAAAACTGGCGTGTAAAATCAAATAGACGAGATAGATAGATATCATAAGAATATAAAAGCAAAAAAATTAAAAGACCAATCTTGCACATCAGAGTGAGGAGAAAAACAGAGAGTAAAACAGAGTATCTCCGACAACAAAAGAAAAGCGATATGTGTGCGTGTGTGATAAATCGACCAGTTGATAATTCATCTTTACCGATTTACCACACAATTAATAGTTTGTTAAGAAAAAACATGAAACTCTCTTCGGAGATTACTTCAAAAATACTCTTCACTTCTGAGGAGAACCTTATTTTTATCCACCCTTAACCTTCTTTATCGTTTGTTCAATTTTTTTTTTTTTTTTGGGGTTCAAATTCTTGATGCAAAGCCTCATCTCTAACGATTCACCACATAATAAACTGTTAGGAATCCACATATAATTATCTCGAGGTGTTCGGAAGCTCACTCCCCGAATCTTCTTCAGCTCTGGTGATTCGTAAGTCATAGTGTGTCCATCCTTGGTATAAGAGAGACGATATGAGAACTGTCCTACCTTTGGAGAAGATGGTGCAATGCAGCTTACAGTAACATACACACCACGAAGCTTCCTGAAACACTGCACTGCAAACAATAGTCTCTTCTCATACAGAGTTCCAATCAATACCTTTTCGCTGATGTTCATCTTGACACTAAAGGAAGTGCCACAACGGACCCTATAGCGCTGTGGTTTTAGAGAAGAGGAGTATCTTTTTCTGTGGATAAAGGTTTTAGAGTGAACGTAGAGATCCTTGTAAGAGCCAGTGTAATTGCAATCTTGTACAGGGCAGGAGCATGGACAGAAAGTGCATTCTTTTTCATGAGTTGATTCTTCAACATAAGTTGACTTTTTGGTGCATCCAAACTCAGCGTTTTGGCATGGGATAAAAGTCGATTCAAGAACAGTCTCCATTGCTCTACAGCGATTGTGGCCAACAGGCAAAGCACAGTAAGGACATCGATTACGCAGTTTGGGACAGCAAAAGGAGCAAGCTAAATGTCCATTATCACACTGAAATACAAAACTAATGAGTAATGAATTATAATCTAAGAAAGGGGACTCTAAAACAAAAGAAACCACATGAATCAATAATGCAAAATTTGAAGAGTAACCTGGAAAATAGGAACAGTGAATGGCTCGACGCAAATAGGGCAACTGAGAACATCCAGATTCAGTATCCCCGTGCGTGTTTTGTCCTCTGTGCTTGAGATACACTCCATGACGATAGGTTTACGTTAGGTTTCTCGGATAAGAAGTAAGATTTTTTCACGAGAACACCTTCTCGTTTCCGATGCTTGTTGGGGAAAACGTGCTTTTGCCTTTTTACTATGCGGTCAAATTCACAAGCAGCATTCGAGCATATATATATATATATATATATTGAGTTAGGGTTGGATCTAACAAAATATAATATAGATTTCCAATTCCACATGGAATAGTCAATTTCTCTTTTTTCTTTTGTCAATCAGTCAATTTCCTTATTAGATAAGTAAATACGAATAATCGTCATTTTTTTTCCTCGTTTTTTATTGTTTCGTTTAGAGCATGCACATTAATGAACCCCATGTTAGGGTTCTTAAGAATTTTTTAATAGTTTTTTGAATGATTTTAAATAGTTAAGAACTCTAATTTTTTTTTGTCATCCATTGATGAATCTTAAGTGGGGTTCTTAACAAAAAAAATTATATACTTTTTAAACATTTTAATTAAACAGTGCTTAAACAGATCCATTGATAAACCATCCTTAGATCTTCAGCTCCCAGTTTGTATTTCTCCATGCTCTCGTATAACAGTGCTCGTTGAACCAGAATGGTCACGTTCTTCTTGTCGTGGTCAAGTACCTACAATCACATTTTGAAACAAACAAAAAAGAACATGTTTCATATTTCATATCTTATTTTGTTCTCAGTTTATAAGAAACCATATATGGAGCAAACATATTAGCAACAATCAATCAACTACCACAATATATCTTTAGATTCCACAAGAACCGTAACATCATATTGTCAAGTTTCATATGCCTCAAAAGTCTTATCAGTATTGATTCCATCGAAGAGTCCTTAACCCCATAGCTAACCCCAACACATATACAACCCACAGCTAGAGAGTTCATTTATTAAATAAAGACTATGATGCATCCAAAGAAAAATGAGCATTCCATTTATATGCAATAATTAACACTGAGAGATCAACAAACAAACACATACCTTTGTGCAGTATGATACAGCCTTCTTAAACTCTCCAACTTCTTTGTAACAAGAAGCTCTAGTTGAAAGAACTTCCGCTAATCCAGCTTCATCGCCAGCTCTCTCCATAAGAATCACAGCCCTTGATGTGCTGATTAGGCAAGGGAGGACCATTCCAAATTGCAAGTTTCACACAAGAGACCTAATCTTCAAAGAGGCACTAAGATTTATATCCCTCACGAAGTTTTGGAATACCAATAATGGTGAAATAGATTTGTTCTTTGCATAAACCAAGTAATAGTGTGAACTACAACACACTTCTATGAGCAAAATTCTCTTCATTTTGATATAAGAATGGCCGAGGAAGAAGAAGAACTTACTTGTGTGACATCAGGGCCTTTTTCAGGTTCGCCTCCAAGAGCAAGTGCTTTCTCTTGTCTCATTCTCACTCTAGCAGCTTCTTTCTCTGCAGCTTCAAGCTCTGCTCTCTCCCGAGCCTCTTCTTCTTCTTTGCGTTTCCTCTCTGCCTCAGCAGCTTCCCTTTCTAAACGCTCCTCCTCTTCCTCTTCCTATCTCTGTCTCTCCCTTGCCTAATCAGCACAACAAATCACAGCTTCCCTCTCTGTGCAGCAGAGGTATTAGAAGCAGAAAACATTCCTAATGGATCATCATTTGCGCTTGAGGGTTGGGGAACACTTGATTGCACACCAAAATCAATGTTTATCAAACCCAACATTCCTATAAGCAAAATCAAAATCATAAGAATCGACTCTAGTGTTATAGTGTGTCAATTTCATTGTGTGATGAAAGAATAAGCCCTTACCCTAGATGATTGAGTTGTATCCACAGTAGACTTAAGAAGATCTTCGGTTAGTTGTTGGTCTTGCTTTCAGATCAATTACTGGGAACATCTGATCCCCTTCTCTGCATCTTGAGCTCTTCATGACAAACAAACAGCACAACGAAGACTATATCAAACCCGAATCGAAACCCTCACAAATAAACATAGATCGATTCCTAAATCGATGAAGAATCCAAATTCGAACCCCTAAATAGCGTATATTCTATCGATTAACATAAATCAATTCATCAAAAAGTTTCGATACATGATTTGTGAAAGAACCCTAAATCGCTGAAAACTCTCCGTCTCTCTCTTTCTCAAATCGTACAACGAAGAGGAATGAGGCAGAAAAAAAAAAATTTTACCAACCCGAAAAAAAAAGGCCAATCGCAAGCCCACACGTGGCTAAGAAACGGTATACTAAAATCCTAATTTAAGGATCGGCTCTTAACTTAATTACTCCAACTGATTTATTTTTAATGGATAATGCCTAGGTTTTTGTGAGAATCTTGAGCTTAGATGCAACGATGTGCATGCTCTTATCCTTTTCGCTAAAAAGAATACAGATACGTTCACGTTGACATTGACATGTTATATATAGGAGATTAGAGCCAACCCTAACGCACTTTTTGGCATCTCAATTTCTAGTATAACTATTTTGGATCCGGACTTAGCATCAAAATAGAGATTTACGGTGACCAAAACGAAACATATTTATATTCTACATTTTATTATTTTGGTTACAACGCTACATACGATATACCACACAATAAACTGTTAGAGACAAACATAAAACTCTCTTGAGGGCGTTGGGAGCTCGCTTAAAGAAGAAATTTCACTTCTTGAAGTAACAATCTAGGGTGCGTTTGGCAAGAACTCTTACTTTAGACTTTGGCTATAGGCTTTAGAAATTTTGGCTGTGAAAACTGTAACTGTTAACTTAATTTTTTTTGTTTTATAAAAGTTTGTTTGGTAATAAAAGTTGTAAGAACTGTGACTTTTATTTTTAAAATTTATAAATATATTTTTTTAATAATATATCGCATTTAATAAATAAAAAATATAAATAAAATAATGAAATGGATATCAAAAGAACAAGAAAAAAAGATACAAATTATTCAATTATATTTTGTTAATAATAAATAATATATAAATCTACATAGTGATTTGAATAATCTTGGGGAAAAAGAAAGAGAAAAGTAATTTAAATTTACTTATTTTCTTTAAATATTTCTAGGAAAAAAGTTTCTCATACATGACTTTAAAAAAACAAGGCAAAAAAGTAAAAGTTGGACTTTAAAGACTTTATAAATAAAAATGTAGTATAAGTATGTTTGGCAATAAAAAAACTTTGAGAACCTTTAAATGTTTTTAAGTCTTTAAAGTTTAAAGCCAAGCAGCCCCCTAATATATAATTAGCCAAGTTGCTCTCTCCAGGTGATGCCACGTCACCTTCTTTCTGAAAATACTTATGGGCTTTTGTTTTCAGTTTATGGGTCGTGCCATATATTTGAGTTCATTCATATGTTTTGCACGTTATTTGGGTCTTCGTTATGAATAGAGACATGTTTAATTCTCTTTCTAATCCCAGCCTCTTGATTTTCCCTTTCAAATTGTAATAGCCCAATCACTTTTCAGGCTCAAACTTTGTTACCACCCTAACGTTTTACTCTTTATCGTTTGCAAAGCCCCACCCTGTTACGGCCATGGAGAACCAGAAACGTAACCGTCGCCATTTAATTCATCATCTCCCTATTCGGCTCCCTTAGCCACTTAAACCTCTCAGCCTCATTCAATTTCATAGACTTCTCGATTTCCAATCCCTTTCAGGTTTCCCAATCGTCCGTAGTATAAATGTCCTTTCATCCCGATGAGCCATCCACACTTACTCTTCCAAATCCACTTCTAAAGCTTACCCAACTGCAACAACAATTGTCTCCCGGATTTTCGTCATGGCTCATGTGGAATTGGTTGCCATCCCAACTTCGCTTCCCTACGAAGATGTCTCTCCATTAATAAAATCGATCCAAGCTCTATCTACGTCTGCACAAGGGATCAATATAGAGAAAGAGGTATGGCGATAGTTTTTACTGTTGGGATTATGTCTTGAAATCACATTGTACTTACTCTAAAGAAAGTGTTATTGTCGAGATCGGACAATTCATGTGATACTGGGTAGTCATAATGTTTTGCTAGAAACCGCTTATGACAAATGAGTTGTAACTCATTTCTAGTATCGTGTGAACCTAAAGGGTCACACACCTAAGCAAGTTGGATACGCTTCTGTAGGGAATTGATCATTGGCATATGGTCCGATCAATGTGTATTGGATACACATTGAATTTGTGTTTTTAAGAGGTGTGTCGATCGATGCCATTGGTGCGTCGATCGATACAAGAGGTGTGTCGATTGTTGCCATTGGGTGCAACGATCGACACAAGGTTGATATTGTAACTGATGTTACGGTTTGTAAACCGTGGGCCTATTTATAGGGGCCAGGTTACACGACCTAATAAAGAGAGCCGTCGCAGACAGTTTTTTTTGGTCACAGAAAAACAGACCCTCTTCCTCGAGAAACACGTAGAGAATCACAGGAGATCCGATCACCGGTACTAGCATCCCGGCGGATTCCAGCTTGTGTGCGTGTGGACTACGATAGAGGCACAGCGATTGAGGCGCTCTAGATCTCGTTTACCTGCTCCAATTTCCGCTGCCAATCTCCAGGTAATCACGAGGTCAGTTCTTAGATTCAATCACCTAGACCCTAGATCCTAGGAATTCCGCAAGTGGTATCAGAGCCATAGGGTTTAATAGATTGAATCAGTATCCTAGAATTCGATTAAATTGCTTTTTGATTGAATTGATGCTAGCTAGGATTCGTTTTGTTAATAAGAATCTCGGATTTGTTAATATCAAAAACGAAGAACTGTGTTTTCGCACAGCATCGATCGATACACTGGGTGTGTCGATCGATGCAGTGCCAAAACGGTAAAACTGATTTAGGGTTTTCGCACAGCATCGATCGGTGCACTGGGTGCATCGATCGATGCAGCGCGAAAATGCAAAAGCGATTGTGTTTTCGCATAGCGTCGATCGACACAAACTTGTGTCGATCGATGCACCGCGAATTCGCCTAATTAAAGAATGGGTTTCGATTTAGAAATCGCACTGTGTCGATCGACACACTGGGTGCATCGATCGACACAGGCTGTGCGAAAGGATAGATCGGTTCAATTGGATTGAACCGGTTATCTCGCATGGTTATGTCGGTTTAATTCGATTAAAATTCTCCGATACCCAACTGTATCGATCGGCGCAGGTTTAGTGTTGGTCGACACAGGCCTTGCGATTGGTTAATCGGTTCAATTGGATTGAACTGATTATCATGCTTGGTAGAGGTATGCCAGATCGGTTTAAATTGGATGAATTGATTCAATTGGATTGAATTAGTTGTCTCAATTGGAATAAACCGTTTTGATTGGTTAAGATCAGTTTGATTGGATAAGTCGGTTCAATTTGATTGGACCGGTTATCGCAATTAGTCTAAGACCGGTTATAGGGTTGGTAAAGGTTGCATATCAAATGTCGACCGAGTGTGTCAGTCGATGCACATGGTGACGACGCGAACCGTAATCGTTTGCTTTTGAACCAAGTGATTAAGAAACTGAACCGAATGACCTAACCTACTGAAATCAGAACGATTAAAACTTAATTAAAATTATTAAAAGTTAAAAATGTTCTAAACCTGTTTAACACACATTAGATGTGTGTTGAATCGAAACTTAGTTATTCAATATGGTCAACTGCCAAGACTCGTTTCGTTGTTGGATAGTCTTGTCAAGAGCTTGGTGTCCACAATTACATGAGTAAGGTAGGTAGTAGTGTTGATGGTCTTGCAGTGTGATAGGGTCAGGTTTTAATCCTATATCTAACTGCAAGTGCACAGTTCAGTAGTTGTAGTATATAGGTATCGAATCCACAGGGACTCTGGTATTCAATAGCCCAAGAACAGGAAATTAAACTAGGAAGAAAGCAATGTGATTAAATTAAAAGCAATGCGAGAAAGTAAACAGAAAGCAGAGATTGTTGGTTGTGAAAGCAAGTTATTAAGAGCGCTAAGTCTAGGGCGTTCTCAGGAAATCATACAAGCAGGCAGTTCATTCAGCAAAGATATAATTAAGCACAATTCTAGAACTCAAAACACAGATATAGAATTAACCAAATTCCTTTGCGATAATTCTCTAAGTCTAAGTGCAGCAAACCAAACTTTCGTTTGCGAGAACTAACAGATTAAACTAGCATTAATTCCAAGTTTGATATGTTCACAATTATCCTAAACCAAACTTTCTTTTGCGAGAAGTTTAATTGCTCAACCTAATTAGTTCAGATTCCTAAACCACACTTCCGTGTCGTATTTAGCAACCTAAGATCTAGATTCTAATTGATCAGGTTAGAACTAGCTTTAAGCACAATTAGTTTGAAGAGCAGATATAGTTATGAATCCTTAACTGAATTAAACAAGTCTAGCAAGTCATGAAATCCTATGTGAGAAACCCTAAACCTAACAAGGAATCTACTCAAACATAGATAATGAAAACATAATCATATGAAGAATAAATTGCATAAAAGATAAAGAGTAAAAGGGGTTCGAAATCTTCTCCAAATACAGATGAAGTAAAGGTTCAGATCAGCCCCAAAAGCTCTAAAAATCTTCTCCTCTTAATTATGAATGCGTTAGTAATTAAAACACCAAAAACTTAATTATATAGGTCTAATCTCGGCCAAGGGCTTCTTTGTAAATATCAGGAACTTCTGGATCAGAGTGCAATATCTTGACTCTTCATAAACCGCCGAGTTTCGGCCCATCTCGCTGGTGCAACGATCGGTGCAAGTGTGCAACGATCGACGCATTTCTCTGTTTCGGACAGTGAACTCTATCTCTCGGCCAAACACTCCAAAAATCTCCAAAAAGTGCCATAATCACCAAATATGCTCCAAACCTGATTATACCTGTAAAAGACTCTAAAAGAACAAAAAAAGACACTAAAACACACTTATATCATGGTCTAAAACTAGTAAAAACCATGATATATCAACTCCCCCACACTTAGTCTTTGCTTGCCCTCAAGCAAAACAGAGAACTAAAGCTTGGTGAAGAGGTTTGAAAACTCTTCAGAAACTTATTTCATCCTAGAAGCTACAATACTCAGATTCCCCTTAGTAAACCACTGAAAGAATCAATCACAGGATATCAAGACCAACATGTACTTCCCCCACACTTAGCAACTGTCCTAAGTAAACTCCACAATCACATTCAAGCATTCAAATTCTCCTTACTGACTTCTGCAAGTATTTAAGTGCGGTCTCACCTAAGGAGTATCGATCAAAGGGCACATGGATTCTTACCTTATCAGATCTAGACCACCATACTATCTTTCTCTAGTCCATTTCTTCTCTTTTTCCCTTCTTTAACAACTGATTTTTCCCACATTGGGTATCATTTTTTTTTTTTTTTATCAGTGTTCTTCCCGTTATGGGGTGTACTTTGGACACATTCCATGGATCGCACAGGAGATAATAGGGGTCTCTACCACTCCTGTGACCACTTCGGAGTTACTAACTCATCCTCAGTTTATTATCTTTCTTTTTTTTTTACTTTATGGAAGGGGAGAAGGGAACTAAATAGGATAGGTTGACAGGCTGTGTCAGAACTAACAGGGAATCCGACACAGAGTATACCAAGCCCTTAGGTGAGAAATCTAAGTCAGTATTAAATTGAAGTCAGTAAAAGGATCCTCTGATACCTGAAGTGATGTGGGTGTCCTCAGTAGGTTGATCCGTGATGGGGTTTTCTAATAGTCAGAGATAGATCCTGCAACTTCATCCCAATGGTTACTTAAGTTCCTGCAAGTCTTGTAAATCTTCTCAGAAAATCATAGTTTCTTACTTAAACAATTTTGACTCAATAAAACAAAAATTTTTTAAAAATGGACTGACTCTTAAGAAAACAGAAATATAAACGTCAGTAGCACCTCCCCCACACTTAAGACACACTGTCCCCAGTAGTGTCAAGCGAAGGATCGGTAAAAAGAAAATAATAGATAAAAGATGAGATTATGTCTGTCGGGTTTACCTCTGTCGCTCAGGCATCGATCGTTGCACTAAGTGCATCGACCATTACTTGGCGATTTTCGTGTATGGTCGATCGTTGCTCAGGACCGCAACGATCGCTGCAGTGCGATTCCGATCGTTTTGTGACGTCGCACTGCGAATTTGTCCGAGACCTGCAATCATAAACTCACCAAAAACAAAAACAAACGTAAAATCCTAACAAAACACCAAAAATTAAGTAGAAAAACACCAGTACCTAATGGTGGGTTGCCTCCCACCCAGCGCTTGTTTAAGGTCAATAGCTTGACCGGACGGACAAGATTTTTCAGGCACCAGGATATCCTGACAGAGACTTTTTCTGTCTCTGTCCAAGTCTCCTCATCCAAGGTGGCGAGTAGGCTGTTGCAGAATGCTCATGTCCAAGAAAAGATGTACTAAAATGTGCTCCAGGATCTATAATCACAGTGTCATCAGGCTGCTCATCGTCTGCATTCCTTATGGTGAATGTCTGCCCATCTATCAGTGGTCTCCGCAGCTTATCCATCTCATAACGCAGCGGCTCATCTCCTAGATGGAGGTCTATCAGGCTGTTCCTAACATCAATTACCGCTCCTGCTGTAGCCAAAAATGGTCTTTCAAGCAGCAATGCTTCATCCGGATCACAGTCATATTTCAGCACTAAGAAGTCTGTTGGAACTAAATAGTTTCCAACTCTCACCGGGATGTCTATAAGGAGTCCTTCAGGAACTCGTATGGACTGATCAGCTAGGACAAGAGAGGTCCTAGTAGGAGTAAAATCTAGCATACCCAGCTTCTCTGCCACAGAGTATGTCATCAAACTTCCAGCAGCTCCTAAGTCACACAGAGAACGCCTGAAACTATCCTCAAAGATAGAACAATCAAGCACAAAGACTCCAGGATCTGGCAGCTTCTTCGGGATCTCGGTCAACAGAACATCACTAATATGCTGAGGAACTATAATCACCCAGTCTCTCAGCTCTTCATCTAGAGGCAGCATCTTGTTCAAATACCTCTGCACACATGGATGATAAGGTGGATCATCAGAAGATGGAATTTCTTCCAATTCTTCACCAATCTCCTCTAGCTTCTTAAGCTCTTCAATTTCCTGTTTAATCACTTCAGACACTGAGGAGTGTTGTCTAACAATCTGCGCATAAATCTCCCGTTGAGAGATCTAAGAGACTCCAAAGAATAAGCAATCAAGCTCTAAATATGCATCAATACCATCATCACTCAGTGAATCTGTCTGTTCACGACGTGCATCGATCGACACTAGGTGTGTGTCGATCGTTGCAATGCTGCAATTTCCACCCGAGAGTTTTTCACCAAAATCCGGGATTTCTTCCTCCTTCACCAATTCAGCTGTACTTAGCTCAAATTTTTCACCTAGGTGAGATCCATCATTAACGTACACAGACCAGGCCTTAATATGAGTGTCTGCTAGTCCTTTTCCCTTTATCGAGCTGGAAATCTGGTTTACCTGAGTATCCAACTGCTTCATGTGAGTGTTCAGGGACTCAAATTTCCCATCAAGGTCTTCATAGACAGCATCTAACTTCTTGTTGCAGTCCACAGAAATCTTGGTCTGACTCTCCATTAGTTGTTCCATCATAGCTTCCATTCTACTCTCATGAGCTGTAGGTGCAGGAGGAGTCTGATAAGATGAAGATCCATAGGTTCTCTGAGTACCTTGTCCAAAGGTCTTCTGAAAACCACTAGTCTGTCCAGAATTAGATGAGTTGCTGTTGAAAGCACTTTTCTGTCCTCCATTGAAGAATCTGTTTCCTTGTTGATTACCAAATCTACTACCTTGGAATCCAGAACCTCCTATGTAATTCACATCTTCCTCCTGAGTGTCCTCCTCAGTTTGAATTACCTCTACATCCTGGGCAAAGTGGACAGCTTTCTTACCTGCTAGGAGATTGCAAACTGTGTCCAGCCTAGATCTAATATCAGCTATGTCAGAATTCTCTACACTTCCACCAGATTTCTTCCTCCTCTCATCCATAGTCTTGCAGCTGTTGCTGCCTATTAGATTCTCAATCAATTGCTTAGCTTGTGTAGGAGTCCGGGTGTTGAAGTTAGCATTACTGGAATTATCTAGTGCAGACTGATATGGAAGATCTATGCCTCTGAAAAAGATGCCAATCAACTGAACCTCAGTGAATCCATGGTGTGGGCAGTCACGCTGATACTGCTTAAATCTCATCCAGGCAGTCTTTAAAGGCTCCACAGCTCCTTGAGAAAAGGTGAGTATGTCCTGTCTGGACTGGTCTGAACGCGCATCATCATAGAAGTGACGCAGGAACTCACTCTTCAGGGCTGCCCAAGTAGTATACTGAGCAGGTGCTAGCTGCTTTAGCCATGCACTAGCGTCTCCAGCAAGACTGTGCGGAAAGAGCTTAAGGAACAGATAGTCCGGGCAGACTCCATCATACTTCATGCCAGGGACTATGTCCTCAAACGAATCAATGTGATTCATAGGCTGCTCCGTTGGGTAACCATGAAATGCATTCTGTCTCATCAGCGAGTAGTAGATGGTTTTGATCTCAAAATCATTTCTTTCAAAAGCAGGAAGCACTAAAGCTGACCGGTTTGCATGAAACTCATCCGGTCTGTTGTAGTCAGCTAAAGTCCTCTCACGTACAACCATCTCTCTACCTTGGGCCTGTCCTCGACCCTGGTTTTGCTCCTGTTTCTGTTGCTCAGGAGGATCAGGGATGACATTCCCTTCAGCATCAACCCTTTGCCAAGCAGCATTGTATGGGTTGTTATCTCGGTCCCTCAGGGTACCTTCAACATCACGTACCAGAATCAAACGTTCTCGCACCATCCTTTCTCTTCTTTCTCTTCTGTTGGTTCTCTCTAGACGTCCAAGTTCTTCAAGTCCGAGATTAACTAAGCTCGAGTTCGGATTACTTCTAGTTTTCTGCGTCTGCATAAACTGTCTGTAATCGTCCAACAACGATCGATGCTATCAGTGCAACGATCGGTTCAATCTCAGAATCGCCTAGTGACGATCGATGCTAAGGGTGCAACGATCGACGCAGTGCGAAATTGGAACCTGCGACAGAGAGAAAAACAGAGAAAATTAGTAACTAAAAAAATAAAAACAAAAACGAAAAGAAAACGAAAAATCCTAGTAAAACCCTAGGTTCTAAGCTATCGAAGACTCTACGAGTCCCCGGCAACGGCGCCAAAAACTTGATAGGGTCAGGTTTTAATCCTATATCTAACTGCAAGTGCACAGTTCAGTAGTTGTAGTATATAGGTATCGAATCCACAGGGACTCTGGTATTCAATAGCTCAAGAACAGGAAATTAAACTAGGAAGAAAGCAATGTGATTGAATTAAAAGCAATGCGAGAAAGTAAACAGAAAGCAGAGATTGTTGGTTGTGAAAGCAAGTTATTAAGAGCGCTAAGTCTAGGGCGTTCTCAGGAAATCAGACAAGCAGGCAGTTCATTCAGCAAGGATCTAATTAAGCACAGTTCTAGAACTCAAAACACAGATATAGAATTAACCAAATTCCTTTGCGATAATTCTCTAAGTCTAAGTGCAGCAAACCAAACTTTCGTTTGCGAGAACTAACAGATTAAACTAGCATTAATTCCAAGTTTGATATGTTCACAATTATCCTAAACCAAACTTTCGTTTGCGAGAAGTTTAATTGCTCAACCTAATTAGTTCAGATTCCTAAACCACACTTCCGTGTCGTATTTAGCAACCTAAGATCTAGATTCTAATTGATCAGGTTAGAACTAGCTTTAAGCACAATTAGATTGAAGAACAGATATAGTTATGAATCCTTAACTGAATTAAACAAGTCTAGCAAGTCATGAAATCCTATGTGAGAAACCCTAAACCTAACAAGGAATCTACTCAGACATAGATAATGAAAACATAATCATATGAAGAATAAATTGCATAAAAGATAAAGAGTAAAAGGGGTTCGAAATCTTCTCCAAATACAGATGAAGTAAAGGTTCAGATCAGCCCCAAAAGCTCTAAAAATCCTCTGCTCTTAATTATGAATGCGTTAGTAATTAAAACACCAAAAACTTAATTATATAGGTCTAATCTCGGCCAAGGGCTTCTTTGTAAATATCAGGAACTTCTGGATCAGAGTGCAATATCTTGACTCTTCATAAACCGCCGAGTTTCGGCCCATCTCGCTGGTGCAACGATCGGTGCAAGTGTGCAACGATCGACGCATTTCTCTGTTTCGGACAGTGAACTCTATCTCTCGGCCAAACACTCCAAAAATCTCCAAAAAGTGCCATAATCACCAAATATGCTCCAAACCTGATTATACCTGTAAAAGACTCTAAAAGAACACAAAAAGACACTAAAACACACTCATATCATGGTCTAAAACTAGTAAAAACCATGATATATCACAGTGCTTGACATCAACTATTGCATGACCTAAGAAATTGAATTACTAATCTTTTAAAGTTCCATTTCCTCAACTAAATATCAAGCGATCTTGATGTCTTGCCCGATCTTGTCTACTGTCAAGACTCGTGTCGTTCGTTGGATAGTCTTGGAGTCCTTGGTATCCACAGCAACATGAGTAAGGCAGGTGGTCATTAATAGACTTGCAGTGCGACTGTCAATGATCACAAGACAGGAAAAGATTGGTTTAACTTGACTGGGCCATCAGAAGTTCTGGGCCCAGAGACATCAGAGTGGATTAGAAATAGTTTGTCTCATCTACGACCAGGAGTTGTACTGAGTACAATTAGCAATGATTTGCTTACCTAGATTACTAAAATTTGGATGAAGGCGAGTCGCCCACTCCAATTTTGGTGATCTGAGGATCTTGGTTCATTATATTCATAGAGGAAACATTGTTTGAATATAATGCGAGTTTTCTTATTGGATAAGATTCCTCATTTCCTGAAATCATAACTAAAATTTTCTTTGATTAAAATTTTCAGCCTATGTCTAAAACTACCTTTTCGTTACGACCCGTCCTTGAGAAGGACAAGTTAAATTGGTCAAATTTCCTGGATTGGTATCGCAATTTGAGATTAATCCTCAAGCAGGAGAGTAAGGACTATGTCCTTGAGAAAGCTCTTCCAGAAAGGCTTGGGACCAATCGCTCGAATGCAGTATATGATGCTTGGAATAAGCATTATATTGATGTGGTAGATGTGCGTGATCTGATGTTGGCTACCATGAACTCGGACTTGAAGAGTCAATACGAGAACATGGAGTCGCCAATAGAGATGATCACCAACCTGAAACTGAAGTTTCAGGATCTGGCACGAGTTGAGAGATTCCAGATGGTGAAGTCTCTCACTGGGTGCGAGCTACCAGAGGATGCTCCAGTAAGTCCTCATGTCATTAAACTGATGGGTTACATTGATAACCTGGGGAAACTGGAATGTCCTGTCAGCTTAGAGTTGGCCACTGACATCATTCTGCAGCCACTGCCGTCAAGCTATGATAAGTTCATCAAGAACTATATCAAGAAAGGCTTGACGAAGACGTTGACTGAGCTGCATGGCATGCTCAAAACAGTAGAGCAAGACATCATAAAGGATAAAAGATTTGAGAAATCTTGTGTTGGCAAGGGTAGAGGCAGGGCAGTCCAGATTTGGAATCAGGATAAGCCTGTGTCATCTTATAAGCCCAAGTCAGACCCATCTGGTGTTAGAAAATGCTTCTACTGCGATGAGTCAGGGCATTGGAAGAGAGATTGCATTAAATTATTGGAAGATTCACAAGAGATGAAGGAGATGTATGGTACTTCTTCTTCAGGTATTGTGTTATTAATTCAAGTTCTACGTAGTATTGGATACTAGTTGTGGTACTGATATTTTTGAAATATGCAGGACCTAAGCGACAGTAGAACGTTGAAGAAAGGGCAAGTGGAATTGCGTGTCTGGTATGAAGCAATGGTTGCTGCATGAGCCGTAGAGATTCTCCACTTGTAGGAGCCTTTCATACTTGGTTTTAGAAATTAAGTAATTGCTACTATGTATCTGCCTTGTGCAGAAATGTCTTTCATTTTCTTGTAAGAATTTGGATGTTTTTCATTTTGATAAAAGACAAGTTTTGTTCTTTAGATCTCAATGAAATATCATATGGTAGCACCCCATTTGGAATGGGTTTTATATCTTAAACCAGCGAAGGTTTGAATATAACACAAATACTAAAGGTTTAGGTCTGATGACTCAAAACTCGACTTTTCTTTGGCATAGTCGTTTAACCACATAGAGTGAAGCGGATTCAGAAGTTCCATAGTTTTGGACTCATTTGATTATTAATCATTTGAAATATGAATTCTGTTCACTGGACCAAATGACTAAGGCCCTTTTAGCAGAGCTAAAGGAAACAGGCCAGAGGCTTATTAGGCCTTACACATACTGATGTATGCGGCCCGATGAGCATTAGTGCCAGAGGAAATTTTATGTACGTCAGTAAGTATGGATGTGTTCTTATGATGAGACACGAGTAGGAATCTTTTGAGGAGTTCCAAAATGAAGTATAGAACCGATTTGACAGAAGTGTTGAGATCCTCGATTAGATCGCGGAGGAAAATACTTAAGTCAAGAATTGGGTGATTATCTGAGTGAGTGTGAAGTCATACCACATCTCTTTTCTCATGGAAAGCCTAATTGGTGTTTCTGAGAGAATGAATCGGATCTTATTGGATATGATCCGATTAATGATGAGTCACATGAATCTTCCATTATCCTTTTAAAATACGCTCTAAAATGAATAAGTTTACGCAAATTATGTTTCTATCAGAATCAGTTGAAAGACACCACATTGGATGTGGACTGGGTGATTTCCAAGTCTGTTTTACTGATTAATTGGGATTGCAAGGTTTGTGTAAGGCAGTTGTCAACAAACAAACTTGAATCCAAATCTGATAAGGGCTGCTTCGCCGGTTGTCCTAAGGAAACCGAGGCTTAGTACTTTTGCAACCAATCCGAGAACAAAGTTTTGTTGTTCGGAACCATGTTTTTCCAAGAAAACAGTGGGAGTAAAAGTACAGCTCGAAGAAATTCGAGAAACACAGGAGGCTGTTAAACCTGTTGAGGAAGAGCAGCGGTTGGATCTACAGAGTGTTGTAGGATCTGAACCTGTGGAGCCAGAATTTCGCCGATCCTGATGGATCCGTCACTAAACCGAGGGTGATTCCTCATGACCGATTGCCGTGATCTGATGATCATTGAAAAGTGACGAGCATCCGAAATTCAAAGAAGCGATGGTGAGCCCCAACTCCGAAAATTTGCTAGGTATGGATGTTAGCTTCACCGATCTATTTATAGATTGAAGCAAACATCTTGGAGTTGGAATCTATGTTCTGTTAAAACGGTCAAAGGCTTTGACTCGATCAGGAACGAATAGAAACCGTGCGTTTACAAGTAAACAAGTGGGAGCGTAGTTGCAATTCTCAAAATTGTATGTTTATAACACACTTAATCTCATAAACGACGTTCCGACGCTGAAGTCTAGTCAAGGTTTGGGTCGGAAGTCAAATTCAATAATAGACGTGGGAGAAGCCGCGAAAGTTCTTGGAATATGGATCCATTGAGATGGATCAGAATAGCTAATTGGATCGTGTCAGAATCCTTATGATTATAAGGTACTGGACAGTTCAAATATGCATGACTCCAAGAACAGCTTCATAACAAAGGTCTTATGGCAATAATCTTAGCAAGATGAAGTGTCTTGGACACTGGCTGAGCTAGTATCTATGAGTGTGATTCCTTATACTTCAGCAATAGAATCCATAATAAATGCCATATTTAGCGCTCGTATAGATGCAGTTTATGCATATAGCATGACGAGAAGATACCAATATGTTCCGGTAGGAGTCATTGGACAGTTGTAAGGAATATCCCCAAGTGTTTGAGAAACACTAAGGATAGGTTCTTGTAAAACTGAGGAAATGGCGAATCTGTTAAGAGTAGTTAGACAGACAAAGATGATTCACGGTTCCCACCTGGTTATGTATCTTTGTCTGTGTAGCGGGGCTATCTGTTGGAAAAGTCTCCAAGCAGTGGACCGCAGAATAGTGCTTATTAAAGAACAACAGTGTGGTTTGTTGGAATGGCTCCAAACAAGAACACCGCAGCATCTCTCACAACCTAAGCATGAGTTTCATGCTGTAGCTGTAGGTACTAGATATCTGAAGACATGGTCTAGATTCTAGTGGGAGTTATGTTAGTTATGATGTTCAGATAGACATGATGTAGTCATGATTATGAAAAACTGACATCAGCATTATTTGATCATTGGATGATTAAATAATGGTCCCAAGTATTTTATGTTCATGTTATAGGACATCAAGTTGAGGACTTGATCATGAAACCCTATAAGTAAAAAGATGACATAAATTATGATTGTCCCTAGTCGAGATTGTCAAAGTGGGACACTGATAATCGCGAGAGACTAGCTTGTGATGTGACTGTTGACTAAGTTTCATGGAGTCAATGATATGAGTATCACAGTCAGTCGCATAGATATATGTTGGTGAACATATGATCGGACATGACCCACTAATGAGAACTCTACAGGATAGTTATATCTGTGTCATGAGAGTTTCTCATTACGACTATAGAGTATAGTCCTTAGACCAGAGTTCATCATGCTTTCTAGTATATGAATTGGTGCACTTTGACCTTGTCAAACGTCGATCCGTAAATGGTGGCTATAAAGACATTGCTTAGGTGTATCATGAAGTATATGTAGAAACAGGGATGGAACAAGAAGGGATTTTTCCCTCCTATATAACAGGGGATAAATATCTCAGGGCCCATCGAAGATTTGATACTGAGAAAATGCATGGCCGTGCTCAAACGAGGTGATTGTCAGTCGTTTGTTTTATCAGTATAGATCAGAAGTTCGATGAACATGATGTTGGCTATAATAAGGATGACACAGTTTCTTGCCTTATGCCATATCGAGATATAGCGACAAAGGGATTATGGGAATAGATGATTCCAGTACAAGTGGGAGATTGTTGGGATTATGTCCTGAAATCACATTGTACTTACTCTAAAGATAGTTGTATTGTCGAGATCGGACAATTCATGTGATACTGGGTAGTCATAATGTTTTGCTAGAAACCGCTTATGACAAATGAGTTGTAACTCATTTCTAGTATCGTGTGAACCTAAAGGGTCACACACCTAAGCAAGTTGGATACACTTCTGTAGGGAATTGATCATTGGCATATGGTCCGATCAATGTGTATCCGTGTATTGGATACACATTGAATTCGTGTTTTTAAGAGGTGTGTCGATCGATGCCATTGGTGCGACGATCGATACAAGAGGTGTGTCGATCGTTGCCATTGGGTGCAACGATCGACACAAGGTCGATATCGTAACTGATGTTACGGTTTGTAAACCGTGGGCCTATTTATAGGGGCCAGGTTACACGACCTAATAAAGAGAGCCGTCGCAGACAATTTTTTTTTGTCACAGAAAAACAGACCCTCTTCCTCGAGAAACACGTAGAGAATCATAGGAGATCCGATCACCGGTACTAGCATCCCGGCGGATTCCAGCTTGTGTGCGTGTGGACTACGATAGAGGCGCAGCGATTGAGGCGCTCTAGATTTCGTTTACCTTCTCCAATTTCCGCTGCCAATCTCCAGGTAATCACGAGGTCAGTTCTTAGATTCAATCACCTAGACCCTGGATCCTAGGGATTCCAACATTTACATTAGACAAAAATGAGAAGTAAAATTGGTTACTGAGAGTATAGCTTGACTGGGCTGTGCATGGAATTAAAGGAGCTCTGGAAGTGAGAGAGATCGATGGCAGAACGTGCATGCGCTTGACCATGGTACAAGCATTTGGTATACGTGTTGGGAATGTCCTGAAATATATTGTACTTACTCTAAGTGAAAGTCGTATTGTCGAGATGAGACAATCACATGACACTAGGTAGTCATAACGCTTTGCTAGAAGCCACTTATGATCAATGAGTTGAGAACTCATTGCTAGTGTTATATGATCCTACAGGGTCACACACCTAAGCAAACTGGACGTTAAAGACGAGGTTGATCATTAATGTAATGATCTAGTGAATGCATATTTGATATGCATTCGATATCAATATTCTGGGGCAGTGTCGATCAACACAAAGAGTGTGTCGGTCGACACAACTCGCGGATTACCAGATTAATTCGGTTTAATCGTTGGTTAATTCCGTTGTGGTTTAAGTCGACATATATAAGATATATGGTCGACCTAAACTCGAAATTAACCTAATTCACAGCCACCATAACTAGAAAAGAAACCTCTCAAGAGATTTGATCTCTATAGGCACTAGCATCCCTGGTGTTCAGCTTGTGTGCGTGTGGATACCAGTAGAGGCACAGCGTTTGAGGTGCTTCGTGATCTCGACTACTTGCAAAACTTCCGCTGCAAATCACCAGGTAATCTCGAGATCTGATAGATTCAATTATATGAACCTTAGATCCTAGGCTTGGAATGTATACCTAGGGTTGCTAATCCTGATTAGAACTGCTAGAAATTCCTTCAGTGGTATCAGAGCCTTAGGGTTCCATTGAATCTGTAGCATGTTGATTAGATTGGTTGAATCTAGATCTCTGTATAGTTGATACAAACATGCTAAAATTCGTTTTCATGAAAATCTAGTTTTAGGGATTTTTGCTTGAAAAACGATTAGGGTTTATCGCCCTGTGTCGATCGATACCAATCTGGTGTCGGTCGACACAGAAGGATAACCCGAACAAAATTAGGTTTCGCCTGGTGTCGATCGACACAAGAGTTGTGTCGGTCGACACAAACCTTGCGAGATTGATGAATCGGTTCATTTGGATTTGACCGGTTATCGAGCTTGGTTAATAATGGTTAAACGCTAAGGATGGTTTAATTGCGATTGGTTTGATAAGGTTGATGTCGACCGATGCTAATGTAGCGTCGATCGACACTGACCGGTACTCAAAACCGGATCAATTGGATTGATCGGTTATCTCAGATTGTTTTTGGTTATTCTGCATCGATCGACACTAAAGTAGTGTCGGTCGACATCAGATTCGGTGGTTTAGGTTATGGAACCTGAAATCACAGAACCAAAGCAAGATAAATCAATTAATTAGAAGAATTAAAACATAATAAAACTGAACGTTTTAAATGGTTCCGTTCCTCAACCAAATATCAAGTGATACTTGATGTCTTTCCAATCTTGTCAACTGTCAAGACTCTTTTCATTGTGCGATAGACTTGCAGTGCGAGATGTCCACAATTACATGAGTAAGACAGGAGGTAATCGTGTTGATGGACTTGCAGTGCAAGACATCGACAATTACATGACTTAAGAGATTGGTTTACTTGACTGTGCCATCAAAATCGTTTTGGGCTCAGAGACATCAGGTGGATTGGACATAAGATGTCAATCCACAACCAAGAGTTATATTGGATATAACTAGCAAAGTTGTTGCTTACCTAGATAGCTAAAATTTGGGTGATAGCCAGTGTCTCACTCAAGTTTAGTGAAGTATGGGTCTTGGATCATTATATTCATCTGAAGAAACATTGTTTTGAATATAATGCGAGTTTTCTTAATAGTTAAGACTTCTCATTTCTTGAACATCATAACTAAACCTTTTTCCTTTCTTTGTTCTCAGCTATGACTAACACTCATAACAACTCTTTCTCCCTGCGATCCGTCCGTGAGAAGGACAAGTTAAATGGATCGAATTTTCTCGAATGGTATCGGAACTTGAGAATTGTTCTCAAGCAGGAGAAAAGGGACTATGTCCTGGAAATTGTTCTCCCTAAAAAACCGAGAGCCAATGCTCCACATGCAGAAAGGAGTGCTTGGGATAAGCACTCTAATGATGTGGTCGATGTGAATTGTCTCATGTTGGCTACCATGAACTCGGATTTGCAAAAGCAATACGAGAACGTGGAGTCGCCAGTGGAGATGATCACTAGCTTGAAAAGTATGTTTCAGGAGAAGCACGAACTGAGAGATACCAGACGGTTAAATCTATCATTGAATGCAAGCTACCAAAGGACGGTCCAGTCAGTCCTCATGTCATTAAGATGATGGGTTATATTGATAACCTGGGGAAGCTGGATTGTCCCATTAGCCAAGAGTTGGCTACTGACATCATTCTGCAGTCACTGCCGTCAAGTTATGATCAGTTTGTTATGAACTATAACATGAACAACTTGACGAAGACGTTGACTGAACTGCATGGCATGCTCAAGACAGCTGAGCCTAATATCAAGAAGGGCACTCCAAATGTACTTATGGTACAAGGAGGTAAGAAGTTTAAGAAACTTGGCATAGGTAAGGGAAAGGGCAAGGCCGTCCAGGTTGAGAACCAGGACGCGCCTGCGCCAGCCCCTAAGCCCAAGCCTGGCCCATCTGTGACTGATAAGTGCCATTACTGTAAAGAGCCTGGACATTGGAAGAGAAACTGCAACAAATTCTTGGAAGAGAAGAAGAAGAAGAAGACTTTCGAGACTTCATCTTTAGGTATTTATGTTATAGAAGTAAATGTTACTGCTTCTGGTTCTACTTCTTGGGTATTGGATACCAGCTGTGGTGCTCATATTTGTACAAATATGCAGGGCGTAAGCAACAGTAGGACGTTGGAAAAGGGACAAGTGGACCTACGCGTGGGGAATGGAGCAAGAGTTGTTGCATTAGCCGTAGGAACATTTAACTTGTGTTTACCTTCTGGTTTGGTTTTAAAGCTTAAGAATTGCTACTATGTACCTGCTATAAGCAGAAATATTATTTCTATTCCTGTTTTGGATGTGGAAGGATATCAGTTTTCAATTAAGAATAAATGTTGTTCTTTTGATTACAATGATATATTTTATGGTAGCAGCCCATTAGAGAATGGGCTTTATGTTTTAAACCAAAGCACACCAATCTATAACATTAACACCAAGAGATTCAAATCAAATGACACGAATCAAACTTTTCTTTGGCATTGTTGTTTGGGCCACATAAACGAGAAACGGATCCAAAAGCTCCATAGTGATGGGCTTCTGGGCTCATTTGATTATGAATCATGTGAGAAATGTGAATCTTGTTTACTGGGCAAAATGACCAAGGCCCCTTTCAACAAACAAAATGAAAGGGCCAGTGACCTATTGGGCCTTATACATACTGATGTGTGCGGCCCAATGAGCACAAGTGACAGAGGAAATTTTTGATACTTCATTACCTTCACTGATGATTTCAGCAGGTATGGCTAT
Organism: Orychophragmus violaceus; assembly: GCA_030180135.1. Lineage (NCBI taxonomy): Eukaryota > Viridiplantae > Streptophyta > Magnoliopsida > Brassicales > Brassicaceae > Orychophragmus > Orychophragmus violaceus. The sequence goes on from CM058236.1 coordinate 7,057,109, forward strand.
GTCTATTTAATAAGACACAAGTCCGAATCCTTTGAAAGGTTCAAAGAATTCCAAAATGAAGTACAGAATCAACTTGGCAAAAGTATTAAGGCTCTTCGATCAGATCGTGGAGGAGAATACTTAAGCCAAGAATTCAGTGATCATTTGAGAGATTGTGGAATTGTTTCGCAACTCACTCCTCCTGGAACACCACAATGGAATGGGGTGTCCGAGAGGAGGAATCGAACTTTATTAGATATGGTTCGATCAATGATGAGTCTCTCAACTCTTCCATTATCCTTTTGGGGATACGCTCTAGAAACGGCTGCGTTTACACTTAATAGGGTTCCGTCAAAATCAGTTGCAAAGACACCACATGAGATGTGGACTGGAAATGTTTCGAGTTTGTCTTTCCTGAAGATTTGGGGTTGTGAAGCTTATGTTAAGCGATTAATTACAGATAAGCTCGAACCCAAATCTGATAAATGCTACTTCGTTGGTTATCCTAAGGAAACCAAGACATACTACTTTTACAACCAATCCGAGAACAAAGTGTTTGTTGCTCGGAACTGTGTCTTTCTTGAGAGAGAGTTTCTTTCCAAGAGAAACAGTGGGAGTAAAGTACAACTCGAAGAAGTTCGAGAACCCCAGGAAAATGATCAACCCATTGAGGAAGAGCAACAGTTGGATCTACAAAGAGTTGTAGAAACCACGCCCGTGGAGCCTGGAATTCGCAGAGCCGAAAGGATCCGTCACGAACCCGATAGATATTAATTTCTCGTAACCAATTGTCATGATTTATTGATCATTGACAGTGACGAGCCCGCGAATTTTGAAGAAGCAATGATGAGCCCTGGCTCCTAAAAGTGGCTAAAAGACGCTGAATCCGAAATGGGATCCATGTCACAGAACCAAGTATGGACTTTGGTTGACTTACCCGATGGTGCAAGACCCATTGAGTGTAAATGGATTTTCAAGAAGAAAATTGATGTGGATGGAAATATTCAGATATATAAAGCAAGGCTGGTGGCAAAAGGTTTCAAACAAATTCATGGTATTGACTATGAAGAAACCTATTCCCCTGTCGCTATGCTTAAATCCATTCGGATTCTCCTAGCAATAGCCGCTCATTATGATTATGAGATCTGGCAGATGGACGTGAAAACAACTTTCCTTAATGGAATTCTGGAAGAGGATGTGTACATGACACAGCCCGAAGGTTTCATCGATCCTAATGCTGCTAGGAAAGTATGCAAGCTTCATCGATCAATTTATGGATTGAAGCAAGCATCTCGGAGTTGGAATCTTCGTTTTGATGAAGCAGTCAAAAAGTTTGACTTCATCAGGAACGAAGAGGAACCATGTGTGTACAAGAAGACTAGTGGGAGCGCGGTTGCATTTCTCATATTGTATGTAGATGACATACTTCTTCTCGGAAACGACGTTCCGTTGTTACAGTCTGTTAAGGCTTGGCTCGGAAGTTGTTTTTCAATGAAAGACATGGGAGAAGCCGCGTATATTCTTGGAATAAGAATCTATAGAGATAGATTAAACAAGTTAATTGGACTGTGTCAAGATACTTATATCGATAAAGTCTTACACAGGTTCAGAATGCATGATTCCAAGAAGGGCTTCATACCAATGTCTTATGGCATTACTCTTAGCAAGAAGCAGTGTCCTTCGACACCTGCTGAGCGAGAGTGCATGGGTCGGATTCTTTATGCTTCTGCTATAGGATCCATCATGTATGCCATGCTCTGCACTCGTCCAGATGTTGCTTTTGCTTTAAGCATGACGAGTAGATACCAATCTGATCCAGGTGAAAGTCACTGGACAGCCGTCAAGAATATTCTGAAGTATTTGAGAAATACTAAGGATAAATTCTTGGTGTACGGAGGAAGTGATGAGCTGGTAGTAAGTGGTTACACAGACGCAAGTTTTCAGACGGACAAAGATGATTTCCGATCGCAATCTAGTTACATCTTTTTCCTGAATGGCGGTGCAGTCAGCTGGAAGAGTTCCAAGCAGGACACTGTAGCAGATTCCACGACAGAAGCTGAGTACCTCGCTGCTTCTGAAGCGGCAAAGGAGGCTGTTTGGATCAAGAAGTTCATCACTGAACTTGGTGTGATTCCTAGTATTTCTGAGCCAGTGGCTTTGTATTGTGACAACAATGGAGCCATTGCGCAAGCAAAGGAACCTAGATCACACCAGAAGTCCAAACACATAGAAAGGAGATATCACCTTATCCGTGATATTATTAATAGAGGAGATGTGAAGATCAGCAGAGTCCCGACGGATGAGAATGTTGCTGATCCACTGACCAAGCCTCTCCCAAGGCCTAAGCATGAGTTTCATACTGCTGCTGTAGGCATTAGATTTCTTAAGATGTGATCTTGATTTCAGTGGGAGTTATATATTTGTTTTAGTTATGTCATGATAGTTATGTTATTTTAATGAAATTTGTTTCAGCATTATTTAATTGTGTTATTAAATAATAGTCCCAAAGTAATTTATGACATTTTATAGGTCATCAAGTATGTGACTTGATCATGAAACCCTATAAGCAATAAATGGCATAAATTATAATGGTCCCTGGTCGAGGTTGTTAAAGTGGGACATTAACAACCACGTGAGACTAGTATTGTTGGAACCCGATGGATCTAAGGGTTTGATATATTGAATGATAAAACCAACCTCGTTCTTACCTTTGGCAGCGGAAGAAGATGGTGAACGAGATCAGTGGAGCAACGCAGACGCCTTGCCTCTACCAGATACACACGCACGCTCGCTGGAAACGGGATGCTAGTGCCGGACCAATGGGATCGATAGGTTCTGGTGTGTCTAGTGTTTCTCTCAAGAAAACTGGACGGCTCTCTATTTTAGGTCGAAACTTTTGAGTCTTATTCGACCTAAACGTGCTTAACGGGCCAGACTCAATTAAGCCATAACCCGAAAGGCCTGTTCGGAAAATCCAAACTGTGTCGACCGACACACAAGCTGTGTCGATCGACACAACACCATTATATCGATTCTTATGTGTATTTCAATACACATAATATGATCATTGCCACAATGATCATTCCCATGTCGTAGCTTCCAGTTCGCTTAGGTGTGTGACCCTATAGGATCATATAATACTGGCAGTAAGTCCACGACCTACAGATTGCAAGAGGCTTCTAGCAAAGCATTGCAAACACCCAGTATTATACGAATGTCTGATCTCGACACACAACTATGACAGGAGTGAGTACAAGTGTGATTTCAGGACACTATCCCAACAATCTCCCACTTGTAATGGAATCATCAATTCCTATAATCCTTTTGTCTCTATATCTCGATTTGGCATAAGGCAAGATTTGTGTCATCCTTATTAAGCCAACATCATGTTTATCGAACTCCTGATCTCATACTGAACATTACAAACAACTGAACTACAGTTCGTTTGAGTGCGGCCACACATTTTTCTCAGTAATCAATCTTCGATAGGCCCTGAGATATTTATCTCCCGTTATACAGGAGGGACAAATCCCTTCTTGTTCCATCCCTGTTTCAACGCGTACTTCATGATACACCCGAACAGTGCCGTTATAGTCGCCAGTTACGGGTCGACGTTTGACAAGGTCAAAGTGTACCAATTCATATGCAAGAAAGCATGATGAACTCAGGTCTAAGGACTATACTCTATAGTCGTAATGAGAATCTCTTATGACACAGATATAACTATCTTGTAGACTTCTCATTAGCGGGTCATGTCCGATCATATGTTCACTAACATATATCTATGTGATTGACTGCGATAATCATATCATTGGCTCCATGAAACTTAGCCAACAGTCACCTCACAATCTAGTCTCTACCGGTTGTTAGTGTCCCAATTCTACAACCTCGACTAGGGACAAAATAATTTATTAACTTATAGGGTTTCATGATCAAGTCCTCAACTTGATGACCTATAATATGTCATAAACTTATTTGGGACCATTATTTAGATCACAATATAAATAATGCTGAAATCAAATTTCATTGAAACACTTCCAAAGAATGTTTACAAGAGCGTCTTATTATAACTTAAAATATAACCAAAAACTCCTACTAGAATCAAGATTACATCATAAGATCTCTAATGCCTACAGCAGTCGTATGACTCTCATGCTTAGGCCTTGGGAGTGACTTGGTCAGAGGATCAGCGACGTTCTCATCTGTCGGAACTCGGCTGATCTTCACATCACCTCTATTGACAATATCACGAATCAAATGATATTTCCTCTCAACGTGTTTGGACTTCTGGTGTGACCTGGGTTCTTTCGCCTGAGCAATGGCTCCATTGTTATCGCAGAATAAAGCCACTGGCTCCAAGATACTAGGAACCACACCAAGTTCAGTCATGAACTTCTTGATCCAAACAGCTTCTTTTGCCGCTTCTGAAGCAGCAACATATTCAGCTTCCGTTGTGGAATCAGCTACGGTATTCTGCTTAGAGCTCTTCCAGCTCACCGCACCGCCATTTAGACAGAAGACAAATCCAGATTGTGATCGGAAATCGTCTCTGTCTGTCTGAAAACTCGCATCAGTGAATCCATTCACCACAAGTTCATCACTTCCTCCATACACAAGGAATTTGTCCTTAGTATGTCTCAAATACTTGAGAATATTCTTGACAGCTGTCCAGTGTTCCTCACCTGGATCAGATTGGTATCTGCTCGTCATGCTTAACGCGTAAGCTACATCTGGACGAGTGCAGAGCATGGCATACATAACAGATCCTATTGCAGAAGCATAAGGAATCCTATTCATGCGTTCTCGCTCAGCATGTGTCGCCGGACACTGCTTCTTGCTGAGACTTATGCCATGAGACATTGGTATGAAGCCCTTCTTGGAATCATGCATATTGAATCTGTGCAACACCTTATCGATATAAGTGTCCTGGCACAATCCAATTAGCTTGTTTGTTCTATCTCTGTAGATTCTGATTCCAAGAATGTACGCGGCCTCTCCCATGTCTTTCATGGAAAAACAACTTCCAAGCCAAGTCTTGATAGACTGAAGCAACGGAACGTCATTACCGAGGAGGAGTATGTCATCGACATATAGCACAAGAAATGCAATTTTGCTCCCACTAGTCTTCTTGTATACACATGCTTCCTCTTCGTTCTTGATGAAACCGAATTGTTTTACTGCTTCATCAAAACGAAGATTCCAACTCCGTGATGCTTGCTTCAATCCATAAATGGATTTATGAAGTTTGCATACCTTCTTAGCGTTCTTTGGATCGACAAAACCTTCAGGCTGTGTCATGTACACATCCTCTTCCAGAATACCATTCAGGAATGCGGTTTTGACATCCATTTGCCAAATCTCATAATCATAATGAGCGGCAATCGCTAGAAGAATCCGAATGGATTTAAGCATAGCGACTGGGGAATAGGTTTCATCATAGTCAATACCATGAATTTGCTTGAAAACTTTTGCCACCAACCTCGCTTTGTAAATCTGTACATTGCCATCCATGTCAATCTTCTTTTTGAAGATCCATTTACACTCAATGGCTTTTACACCATTAGGTAAATTGACCAAGGACCATACTTGGTTTTCTGACATGGATGCCATTTCGGATTTAGAGGCTCCAAGCCATTTTTCGGAGTCCGGGCCCATCATAGCTTCCGTGAAGGTCGCTGGTTCGTCACTATCAATGATCATCAGATCATTTGAGTCGGTTACGAGGAATCCGTAGTATCTCTCGGGTTCGTGACGGATCCTTCCGGATCTGCGAACTTCAGGCTCCACAGGCGCCGGTTCCACAGAACTTTGTGGGTCCAACTGCTGCTCTTCCTCAACAGGTTGAGCAGTTTCCTGTGCATCTTGAATTTCTTCAAGATGTACTTTACTCCCACTGTTTTTCTTAGAGAGAAACTCCCTCTCAAGAAAAGAACAGTCCCGAGCAACAAATACTTTGTTCTCAGATTGGTTGTAAAAGTAGTATGCCTTGGTTTCCCTAGGATAACCAACGAAGTAGCATTTATCTGATTTGGGTGCAAGCTTGTCAGAGATTAAACGTTTGACATAAGCCTCACAACCCCAAATCTTCAGGAAAGATAGGTTAGGAATTTTCCCAGTCCACAATTCATGTGGTGTCTTATCCACTGATTTAGATGGCACCCTATTTAGTGTAAACGCAGACGTTTCTAGAGCGTATCCCCAAAAGGATAATGGAAGATTAGTATGACTCATCATAGACCGAACCATATCTAATAAGGTTCGATTTCTCCTCTCTGACACTCCATTCCATTGAGGTGTTCCAGGAGGAGTGAGTTGTGAAACAATTCCACACTCGCTCAGATAGTCGCTGAACTCTTGGCTTAAGTATTCTCCTCCGCGATCCGATCGCAGAATTTTGATACTTTTGCCAAGTTGGTTATGTACTTCATTCTTGAATTCCTTGAATCTATCAAAGGATTCTGACTTGTGTCTCATCAAGTAGACATAGCCATACCTACTGAAATCATCAGTGAAGGTAATGAAGTACTTGAAATTTCCTCTGGCAACAGTACTCATCGGCCCACATACATCAGTATGAACAAGGCCCAACAAATCACTGGCCCTTTCATTTGGTTTGTTGAAAGGGGCTCTAGCCATTTTGCCCACCAAGCAAGATTCGCATTTCTCACATGATTCAAAATCAAATGAGCCCAGAAGCCCATTTCGATGGAGCCTTTGGATGCGTTTCTCATTGATATGGCCCAAACGACAATGCCATAAGAAAGTTGGGTTTTCGTCATTTGACTTAAACCGCTTTGTATTTATGTTAAAGACAGGCATTTCTTGATTTAAAACATATAACCCATTTTCTAATGGGGCGCTACCATAAAATGTACCATCACGATTAAAAGAACAAACTTTATTCTTAACAGCAAAATCAAAACCTTCCAAATCCAAAACGGAAACTGAAATTATGTTTCTGCTTATCGCAGGTACAAAGTAGCAATTATTCAAAGCTAAAATCATGCCCGAAGGTAAAGACAATTCATAGGTGCCTACGGCCAGTGCAGCAACCTTAGCTCCATTCCCGACTCGTAGCTCCACTTGTCCTTTCTTCAGCGTTCTACTGTTTCTTAGTGCCTGCACATCAGTACAAATGTGAGCACCGCAGCCGGTATCCAATACCCACGAAGTAGAACTAGAAGATATAACATTAAGTTCGATAACATAAATACCTGAGTCAGACGCATCATACGTCTTCTTCAGTTTCTTGTAATCTTCCTTGAACTTCTTGCAGTCTCTTTTCCAATGCCCCAACTGCTTGCAGTAGTTGCACTTATCCTCAGCAGAAGGCCCGGATTTGGGCTTGGGCTTGGGCTTGTCTTGACTTTCAGTCTCGACAACCTGGGCCTTTCCCTTATCCTTTTTAGGTTTCTTAAACCTTTTACCCCCTTGTACCATCAGGACACTGGGAGTAGCCTTCTTGAGATTCGGTTCTGCTGTCTTCAGCATACCGTGCAACTCAGTCAATGTCTTAGTCATGTTTTGCATGTTGTAGTTCATAATGAACTGATCAAAACACGACGGCAATGACTGCAGAATCATGTCAGTGGCCAGCTCCTGGCTAATGGCACAGTCCAGTTTCCCCAGGTTATCAATGTAACCCATCATTTTAAGGACATGAGGACTTACTGGACTGTCCTTAGCCAGCTTGCAATCCATTAGAGATTTAACCGTCTGGTATCTCTCTGTGCGAGCTTGCTCCTGAAACAAAGCTTTCAGGCTGTTAATCATCTCAATGGGTGACAACACGTTCTCATATTGCTTCTGCAGCTCAGAGTTCATGGTCACCAGCATTAGACAAGTAACATCTTTGACATCCGCTGAATGCTTATCCCAAGCATTCTTTTCTGTCTGCGGAGCATTGGAACGTGGCCTCTCGGTGAGAATTCTTTCAAGGACATATTCCTTGTTCTCTTGCCTGAGAACTATTCTCAGGTTCCGATACCATTCCAAGAAATTAGATCCATTTAACTTGTCCTTCTCAAGGACGGATCTCAGTGAGAAAGTGTTGATGTGATTTGAGACAGACATAGCTGCAATTAAAAGAGGTAAAGGTTTTAGTTATAATGCTCAAGGAAATGAGAAATCTTATCTAATAAGAAAACTCGCATTGTATTCATAACTATGTTTCCTCATATGAATACAATGAACCAAGATCCTCAGATCACCAAAATTCGAGTGGACGACTCGCCATCACCCAAACTTTAGTCATCCAGGTAAGCAAATCATTGCTAATTGTACCCAGTACAACTCTTGGTCGCAGATAAGACAATTCATGTCATATCCACTCCGATGTCTCTGGGCCCAGAACTTCTGATGGCCCAGTCAAGTAAACCAATCTCTACGGTCTTGTGATCATTAACAGTCGCACTGCAAGTCTATCAATGATCACCTGTCTTACTCATGTAGCTGTGGATACCAAGGACTCCAAGACTATCCAATCAGCGAAACGAGTCTTGACAGTAGACAAGATCGGGCAAGACATCAAGATCACTTGATATTTAGTTGAGGAAAAGAACCGATTTATCTTGATGCATATCCAATATACATTCAAGGATTTATTTATTTATTTAAAACATTCAGTTTATTTAGTTTAGATTCATCTACAACTTTTAGGATTAAATTGTTCTGGTATATGCAGATATGTAGTCCAACTAGCATGTCTGCGAGCATTGTATCGATCGACGCCAACCATTGGTATCGATCGATGCAATCAAATTTAGTCCGCTCTTCGATAACCGGTCTAACCGAATCGAATTTACTTAACCGATTCAATTCAATTGAACCAGTTCGGTTTAATGGTCCATGTCGATCGTCTCACACTGTGTGTCGATCGATATGACCAAACCAGAATCAATTTGGTTAATAAAATTAACCGAGCTAGATAACCGGTCCAATCTAATTGAACCGATCTATCTGATCGCATTGCCTGTGTCGACCGACACACCCAGTGTATCGATCGACGCAACACGATTATGGGCACTCGATCTCAGATCGAAACCCTAGAATTATTTGCGGATTTTCGCTTTGTATCGACCGACACACGCTTTGTGTCGATCGATACTGTGCGACAAACCCTAAAATTTTATTCGCGAGTTTTCGCTCTGTGTCGACCGACACACGCTTTGTGTCGATCGACACCCTGCGACAAACCCTAAAATTTTATATTTGCGCCGCGGCGTGTCGACCGACACACGCTTTGTGTCGATCGACACAGTGCGTTTTCATCAATTCTTCGTCTTTTCAACAGGAACAAAACCGAGAATATAACATGAAAACACGATTTGAACATGCAAAAATCAATTCAACAACATCAGGATTCGAATTATTTTGCATCAAATTCAATAGCTAAACCCTAAGCAGCTCTGATACCACTTTTGGAACCCGATGGATCTAAGGGTTTGATATATTGAATGATAAAACCAACCTCGTTCTTACCTTTGGCAGCGGAAGAAGATGGTGAACGAGATCAGTGGAGCAACGCAGACGCCTTGCCTCTACCAGATACACACGCACGCTCGCTGGAAACGGGATGCTAGTGCCGGACCAATGGGATCGATAGGTTCTGGTGTGTCTAGTGTTTCTCTCAAGAAAACTGGACGGCTCTCTATTTTAGGTCGAAACTTTTGAGTCTTATTCGACCTAAACGTGCTTAACGGGCCAGACTCAATTAAGCCATAACCCGAAAGGCCTGTTCGGAAAATCCAAACTGTGTCGACCGACACACAAGCTGTGTCGATCGACACAACACCATTATATCGATTCTTATGTGTATTTCAATACACATAATATGATCATTGCCACAATGATCATTCCCATGTCGTAGCTTCCAGTTCGCTTAGGTGTGTGACCCTATAGGATCATATAATACTGGCAGTAAGTCCATGACCTACAGATTGCAA